>JAVIAB010000092.1:150762657-151302657 GCA_032433765.1 Megaustenia siamemsis
ATCCCAACATAAGCTTATAGACAAAGATCAGTGTGATGACAATCCCAACATAAGCTTATAGACAAAGATCAGTGTGATGATAATCCCAACATAAGCTTATAGACAAAGATCAGTGTGATGATAATCGCAACATAAGCTGATAGACAAAGATCATTGTGATGATAATCGCAACATAAGCTTATAGACAAAAATCAGTGTGATGACAATCGCAACATAAGCTTATAGACAAAGATCAGTGTGATGATAATCCCAACATAAGCTTATAGACAAAGATCAGTGTGATGACAATCGCAACATAAGCTTATAGACAAAGATCAGTGTGATGATAATCCCAACATAAGCTTATAGACAAAGATCAGTGTGATGATAATCCCAACATAAGCTTATAGACAAAGATCAGTGTGATGATAATGAAGTTTACATTCATTATTTGTCGTCTTCCAAGCACAAGCCTCCACCCTTCATGCCCATATCCGCGCTACGACGTTCGATTTTTTGTTTGTTTGCATATTTGTGTCAATGATCCGTGATTGATGAAGACATTTATGTTTTTTATCTTTTACTGCAGTTTTGTTAAACCCATTTTCAAAGCATAATATATTTATACTATATATTTATCTATACAGCCTCTTTCAGAGAGTGACATTTTCCACTTCATGAATTTTTAAGATTCTCGCCCATTTGTTTTAACAGGTTTCTTCTTTGACCGGCCAAAAACTGAAACAGTTCATGAATTGGACATCGGGTAGAAATGTCCAGATTATTAAAGTGGCTGTGGCAATTTGCTTCAAGAATGATATTATCCATCTCATACCAAGGCAGAAAAAAACATGTTAATAAATTGTAGAATCAGTTTTTCTTAAGAGGAAGGAATAGTCAAGACAATTGGAATTATTGAAGGAAGAAGAAGTAGGGCGAATCAGAGAGAAAAATTACAGAAGGACGGTCCACAGGTTTGTGTAGATAGACAGCTGTACAGGCAGAAAACCGTTCATAGACACGTTTAGTAGCCATAGTAATTGAAAATAATGGTAATGATGACGGTAACCATACGTTAGTCTCTCTGGTTCTTGACCAACATTGTTTTTTCTCAAATACAAGGTTTAGGTCGTTTTATTATAGAGCCTCGATTTGACCAACTCAAAAGAAGTAGTCGCAGAGAATGAAATTAAAAACTGTAATATTCTGTATTGCCCCAATAACCCTAAATATAGCATATTATTTACTATTTGTTATATTTGATATCTGTTCTTATCTCCATTATATGCATATTATTTGCTATACTCATCTCCAACCCTAAAGATTATGGAATTGGAAGAGAGGAGCGATACTAAATACAATTTATAAAATAATATAGTGATCACACAAAAACAACATTTATTATAATGATTGCAGTAAGCTTAAGTAGATAAAGACAATCCCATATTATTGCACATTCACATACGTGATGTGCTTAAAACGTCAAATACAAAGCCACGTATGGTGGTCATTTTGCTCAAACTTTCTTTCACTGATGCTCGTTCACTATACGAGCCAGACACCAATCAAATCACTCGATTGTCTATCAGAAAACACGTCCACTAATTTTGAGATCATGAAACCATCACAGCACTGCTATACCTCTTATAAAACTCCTCTAGTAAATAGGGCAACATAACAAAAAAAAGTAAAGTACCCCCGTCACGCCAAGTGGCGTATAGGGAAATATGGTGTTAGTGACCCTATATTTTACAGACCTTCAGCACATGATTTTTGGGGTAATGTGGTCGGTATTACGCCCGTGCTGCTTTACTTTCCCAGAAAAAAATCCGGTACCCATTTAAGGCTGGGTGAACCCGGAAGTCGTCAGTTGGGTTCGAACACTACCCCATGTCCTTTTTAGTCCAGTTCACTAACTACTGAGCTATCGCGGCTCCCAAATAGGGCAATATGCTCTAAGAATAATTTATGATTATTAATTTTCTAGCAAACACAGAAATAAACATTCAGCATTTACATACAGAAATAAACATTCAGCATTTACATACAGAAATAAACATTCAGCATTTACATACAGAAATAAACATTCAGCATTTACATACAGAAATAAACATTCAGCATTTACATACAGAAATAAACATTCAGCATTTACATACAGAAATAACTGATTCTCATTATTGTTCTTTTTTTCTTTTTTTTTTTGTGGAGAGGATCTGAGCACCTATGGACATGTTCGGAGTGCAATGATGATTACCCGCTAATAACTCAATAACTCAATTGTATTTTTTTTCAAGTGCGAAGTTTATTGGAGGGACAGGAGTTAATACAATCTTTTTGGGTTGGAGAACTGATCAAGATAAGAGGCCAATTTCTGCATGGGCAGAAATGTGTCCATTTCGAGGAATTGGCACTTTTGCCAATCACATACACATTCACACTCACGCAAGCACACACAAACACATTTTATCACTCATCATCACGTACACTTGTCTAGAGAATCATTTAAAACACTGAGCATTCTATGAGTTTTGTGAAGACAGAATTTATGCGTGACATGTAAGAATGTGTTGCTCCGTTTCGTGATAACAGAATTTAGATGTGACATGTAAGAATTTGTTACTCCTTTTTGTAAAAACAGAATTTAGATGCGACATGTACGAATTTCTTGCTCCGTTTTGTGAAGACAGAATTTAGGCGTGACATTTAAGAATTTGTTACTCCGTTTTGTGAAGACAGAATTTAGACGTGACATGTAAGAATTTGTTGCTCCGTTTTTGAAGACAGAATTTAGGCGTGACGTGGCGTCAATTTAGGCGTCACCTTCGAAGACTTTGTTGCGCCATGCAAGAAAGCAACAAAGTTCTGCCACTTTATTCGGTCTCTGGCATTCTTTCATAGAATTCCCAAGATCCTATTCACAAGTGCATCTTCTGTTTAAATAGCAAATATACAGGTAGAAAGTTGTGGGGTGTAATATACACTCCTACAAGGCATGGTGACAGCTTTACAAAAAAGGAACACAACAAAATACTGACGTTTCGTCCTAAATGTGGCCTTCCTCAGGAAACGAGAACACAAACGGACAACAAAATAAAGATAAGTAAAAAATAGTAGAGTCCCGTCACGCCAAGTGGCGTATAGGGAATATGGTGTTAGTGACCATAATTTTTATAGACCTTCGGCACATGATTTTTTGGGTAATGTGGTCGGCATTACGCCGGTGCCGCTTTACTTTACCAGAAAAAAAATCCGGTACCCATTTAAGGCTGGGTGAACTGGGAATCCCTCGATCGAGATTGAACTCGATTTCTTGTCATTTAAATAAAGAAAAACTTTACTATATTTAGAATGAGCCGGACTAGTAAATCAAGAGGTAATTTTTAAAATGAAATAAGAGATGAAATGATAAAACAAAAGGGAGACTTACTGCTTATATAAATCATAATTTATAATTAATAAAAAGTAGTAAACTAAAAAATTATTTTTAATTAATTAGATAATTAAAAAAAATAATGCGAGACTTAGCTGAGACTCGATCCAGAAGCTCTCCAGTGTGTGGACGTCCGTCAGGCAACTGCGGATGTAACATGAAGTGGGAGGGGTACAAAATTAAACCAGTCACGTGATAAGATGGGAAGTCTAACAGGAGTGTGAAGGTGATAACAGGAGGTATGAATTGGGGTCAAGAATTAGGCGGGTATCGGCTAAGATAATTAATATACAGACCTAATTTCGGTATTGTAATATTTGACACTCTTCCAAGCGTAAAACTGAACTCACAGTGCATCTCGATGTAAGCTACTTTCCTTGGTGAGCTTCTCACTTTCATTGAATAGTCTATGTCTGTTGCCTTTGTCTCTCTTGCCAGTATTTTTGTTGGTGTCTCTGTAGATCGGCCACATTTTCTTTTTTCCGGTTTCCATTTTCAGAACTTGCTTTGTGGTTATCAAGTTATTTCATCACATCACGGCCTCCACATATGTCCACTTTCTGTTTTTGATTATAATGAGACTGTTGTTCGCTTAAAAATTGCAAGAGCCAAAATAAGAGGAACAAATTTGTAAGTTAATTGACAATTCTTATATGCATTTCTCTCTCTCTCTCTCTCTCTCTCTCTCTCTCTCTATATATATATATATATATATATATATATATATATATATATATATCTTTCTATCTATCTATCTTTAATGTCTAGTGTTGACCCATAATTGTCTTGTTCTTGTATATCCGACCACTTTCATTGCATTCGGAATATTTCATTAGCACACACATTTCCTGCTTCATTACACAACACGTTCAAGAACTGTCTATGAATTTTGTAATATAGATAGAGTCCCTCAGTGAATGCCAAAAAAGTGGGTAATATAGGATTTTTCTTCAAATGGAGATGAAAGTTCCGCTATTTACGAAATGTTCATCAAGAAAAGGAATTTATCTTTCTCCGTTTATTAACTTTAGAAGGTTCTTTCTTCTTACCCTCACTATAGCAGTAGAGCGAAGTTTTGTCGACCTACTCTGCTGTATCTGAGCACTTGACCTACGGTGTGATCAATAATTACATTGGTCAACAACCAAAATACTTCTAACATGCAGTTAGTCTTTTGATTTGACGCGTTTTGAAGTGCTCAATATGAAATGGTATTGATTAAACTTCAGATTCGGTGTTGTTTTCGAGATATCCACTCCCAGTTATGTATATAGAGTGTTTAGATAAGTGTGTGTTGCAACTTTAGTGGCATATTGATCACTTTTTACCATCAAGGCTATCATGGAGCGCCATTCACTTCTAACTCTTGCTTTGATGGTGATGGTTGTCGTAGGCTGACTTGTCCATCTTTTGATGTTACTCGTCCATGTTAGTCTTGGTCTGCCTCTGTCTCTTTTACTTTGTATTTTCCTTTACAAGATTACTTTCCGTAGGCTGCTGTATCTTTTAACGTGCTCAAAAAATCTCATCTGTCTTGTTTGAATTGTTTTTAGTAGTTTTCTCTTCATTTTTGGTTGTTTTAAGACTTCATTTGTTTATTCTTGTATAAATACAAATTTCAAAGGCTTCAATTTCTTTTTCTATTCTGTTTTCTACACCCTACAGGAATGTTAAGAAGATATAACATTTTGCTATTATTAGCTTCTGCCCTGGTGTTATTTGTTTTGATGTTAGTATAGTTTTCAGGATTAGGAAATTAGGAAGAAACAATGATCATTTTTTAGTCATGCAGTGGGAAGCAAACAGCTGGGATATTTTGTGACAACTGTGAACATTGATGGACGAAGAGATAGACGGAAGCAATGAGAAAACATACGAGAGGGCCTAAGAGAATGGCTTGGCAGAAGGTCAACAACGAAAATGATAAATGACTGTCTTGATCGAAAGTTGTGGAGAGACCTACGTCAAAATGCATGGTACTTGATGATGATGATGATGATATTTTTCATGGCATTGACATTTTTACCAATGGCCAATAAAAAATGAACAGGAAATAGTTGAAGCAATTATTCCTTAGTTTGATCATCTATCCGTATAAATTGCCTAGTGTTCACAACGAAGCAGCATTACTTTTATAGTGCTTCTTTTCCTATTAAATTTGCTGCAGATTTGCCCAGGATGATCGATCAGTGCAGATAATTTCTGCTAAATTTGTGGTGAAGTGGCTTTTTTATCACGAAAACAAAATATGATTGCAGTGGTTATGAAACCTACGATTCGTATTATGGCTGCAAAATAGGAGACTGGAATGAGATGTAACAGTATATATACTGAGATAACTTAAATTACATAATGGGAGAAAAAGATTTTACATGGGTCGGATAGCTTAGTCGGTACCCATTTCTCAACATAGTGACAGAATAACATAGGCAATGGAAATTTTCTAGCTGTTATTGGAAAAAGTGCGGGGATGGAGGTAGTTTTATTAGAATTGTAAGAATTATAACTACGATAGATTACAGGTTGTGAGTTTTGAGAGAGTTTAAATTTCAAGCTTGGTTGGAAATGGTTGGAATGGTCATACGACTTGACCCGTCAACATGGCCAGAAATTAGATTGACAAACAAACTCGGGGCTTGTCAAGTTGACCAGAGAGATATGGATGAGTCATGGTAACGTTGTATTGGAACAGGTTATTAAGGTCAATTAAAGGCCAAGATGTCGCCTTGTTTTGACAATTTTGACACAAATTTCATATATAATTTAAACTCACGACAAATTATTGGTTGCGAGATAACTGCGCCATAAGCCTTGGCAAATAAATTATGCAAATTAGACTTAGGTATTTAGCTTGATACTCAAGAAGATCTTATAGTTAATTTAGTTCAGCAACAGAATCAGAAATGTAAACTAGACAAGATCAGAGAAGTTATTTGTCAGAAAGAAAGAGCAGTTAGTTGTGAAGGGTTTACAAGTATATTCAGACGTTGTGCTCCAGAGGTAACAGTAAGTTGTGTAACGCTAGATAGTTTGTGAATTAAAGTTAGAAATGTAGAAACCACAGAAAATAAGTACTAAGGGATGGCTCCATAACCAAGAGTGTTAACCTCGTGAGTACATCCAAAAAAAGAACATCATTGATCTTATAATTTTAAGTACCACCACTAATGTATCATGTGCGGAGAAAATTATTCAATAAACATGAATGAAAATCATTTGAATAGTCTGTGAATGCTGATTAAGTTGTGCTGTAATTTATGGGAACTCTAATATCAATAACCAGCAAGCTTATTCCATCCTGGTATAGAGACCTGAATGCCACACATATGTTGCACTACATGCGCAACAAATATTAAACCGTGGTTCTGTGACAAAAGGCATAGCGTACCACAAGGGAACATGTATAATGTACAAGGAGAAATAAACAGAGGACAACAGTTGAAATGATGGAGCGAAAGAAAGATGTGCTAAATGTCGAAGGATAAAAATGGATTAAAATATGAAATTTAAAGTACTCATGGGTAACTGCATACACAATACCTATAGCTAGTTTTTAAAAATTGTTAGTTCCTTGTTCTGTTGTAAAGTTTTATTTTTCATACTCCAATATTTATGTAATTACTATTGTGTTGATAAACTTGGTAACATTAATAGCATGAATAATTAGCTAAATATGAACGGTCTAAAAACTGACATATTAGATATTAATTTTGAAAAAAAAATTCCTTGAGAAAATGTACATACTGCAAGCGTAGAATACATATGACCACGGGTCTATATTTATGTAATAACAGCCCAACTTTCTAGTTTGTCCAGAGTTGTGTTTAGGTTCAACGTTTTACAACATTCGAATCTCTGTGAATGTATATTTTTATAAACATTTAGTTTAGTCATAAATGACATCGTAGTGGACATTTAACCCAGAATACACTCAGCAATATACGCAGATGATCTGGCGTTATGGGCTCGCGAGGAAAGTATGTCGGTGACTGGATCCAGGATGCAAGATGCCCTAGGTGAACTTGACAAATGGACGAACACCTGGTTCTTACCAATCAACGAAAAAACCTACATATATACAATTTTCAGTCTTTCAAGAAACACACTCTCTACAAACTTGAAGATAAAGAAACCATACACTCCCTATTGACCAAAACCCAAAATATCTTGGCGTCACCATGAATCGCAGAATGCCTTGGAAAAATCAGATAGACAGAGCAAGAAAAAAAGCCAGAAAACGAACTAATATTATGAAGAAATTGGCAGGAACGGACTGGGGAGCAGACAGCAATATTTTCAAAAGACTGTACATAGGTAGAGTCAGACCAGTTCTAGAGTATGGAGTCATAGCCTGGGCTGCCCATATCATCACTGGTGCAACAGTAACAGGGTTACAATCATTAGATGACAGACGGGTCACTAAAGTATTGCTACAAGCGGAGAAATATAGAAGGCTCCTTAGCCACCCCATGCAACAAAGAATAACTGGTTCCGGGATTGTACGATTAAAGAGGAGCAGCTTCGCTGCAATTGCCAATGAACTAACTACTGAAAACTCAGTACTTTCCCAAAAAATGTCGAAACCATTGGGCCCATCTGATATGTCTCCTCATGGAAAACATAAAATACCAGAACTTAAGGAAAATATAACAGGAATCATGAAAAAGGCACCCAATCAGGCAAAGAATGAAAACACGTAGCAGAAAAACACATACACGATACCTACCCACTGGACTCTTGGTCCCACATATACACAGATGGCTCTGCTACAAATGTCACCAGAAATGGAGGGGGATGTGTGTTCTTGACGCTGAATAATCAGGACGAGATCACCAAGTCAATAGCTACTGGAAAATTCTCAAACAACTTTAAAGCAGAAACTGAGGCCATCAGAGATGCTGCAACACTGGCTACTCAACACAAAAATAACATGCACAATAAATTGGTGATTCTGACTGATGAACTGTCAGTACTATCAGCTCTAGAAAGTTCCAAGAACAATGAACTAGATGACTTTAGAACAACCCTGGACCAACTATGAAATAACTTCCAGAGAGTAGTCATTCAGTGGATACCATCACAATGTAATATACACGGGAACTGACGCGCAGACAAATTAGCTAAAGAAGGAGGGAGATTACCTCAAGAGAACCATCCGCTCAGTTATGATGAAGCCAAATCCATCCTCAAAGGTCAGTTCCATGAAAAATGGAAACGAGAACACCCAAAGCATAACGAGAGTGACGGATACCACCAACTATCAAGGAGGGATCAAGTCATCATGCTTCGCCTACGCACTGGCCACAATAGAATGAGAAATCACATATTCACCAAATTCAAAATAGGTACAACCAGCCTATGCCACTGTACACTGGACAATATGACAACAAAACATGTTCTACATGATTGCCCCCAGTACACAGTCTTGAGAAGAGCAATGTGGTCCACACCCATCTCCATGGAAGAGAAATTTTATGGGGCAATCGATTCACTTAAACAGACAGCTGACTTCTTGAGAGAGTCTGGAATCCTACTCTGATTGAGTCTTGATCGCAGAGAGAGAGATAAACATTTAAATGGTAATATTTTATATCAAATAGTTTGTTAAGGAGTTCTGGCTATTTCAATAGAGTTCGTGTACTTTGGTGACGTCTTTATGCTGAGACGGAATAGATTGGAGCACTAGTTAAAATTGTATGAGTACATTGATAGTTATTGTATAACGTACAAGAACCTGGCCCTGTTTATAAATGTGCATTATGTGAAATTATATTACATTATATATATATATATATATATATATATATATATATATATATATATATACACACACACAACGACACACAACGTTTCATTAAATAAATAGTCACATTGACCTGACCTGCCTGTATTGATACATTTCTATAACATATCGTTAACATGAGTTTTAATGTATAACTTCAAATTATATGCCTGTGAGTTTCACTAATGTTTGAAATAAAAATTCTACTCATAATTTTAATTCATTAATGTAATATCTGCTGGTAAGACACTAATCATCATCATGTGACATTTTGATTCTGTGTCGAATTACAGCTTCTAGTGGTCTCCCTGTTTTATCTTGCTAGAACATTCTTCTGTTAATAAATCTCTACACTCATAAATGCCGTTTATAGAAGTGTTCTCGTTTTAACCCTCTCGATATGCACTTGTATACTTCATAATGTTTCGCTTGACACTCTTTTGATACTCTTTTTCTAGATTTTGTTTGCGTATATTTCTAATTCTAGTGCTACTTTAAAAGATCAGTGTTACATATTTGCTTCATTTTGTCCAGATACAACTCAAAAATGAAGAACAGAATACAAATTCGAATTCTAGAGTTACATCAGCAAATTGTAAGTCGATAAAGAAAGGTAAATTCTACATAGCTTTAATATTTTCCCCCCGACTCCTGTCGACGCATTTCTGGTAGTTATTTAGACATCATATTGTGATAGAATTGTTGTAGGAGGAATACCGATGTTTGTTGGAGACATTGAGACTAATGGACATGTCAGTAACACTTGAGTGAGAAATACCAGCTTAGATTATTTCCTGTCTGACATTACGAAATCCAGTCAGGATAAATCAGCGTTTAATGGCGTAGACATATTATTACTAACTGTCAGCAGCAATCTAATTCTGTCAAGGACAATGCACAGCCGCATACAAAAGTGACAGGACAATAAAACTGGAAAGTTCTTTAAGCACCAGCAAAGAAACGCGTTTGTAGCGGTGAGACTATAACTAAACAAAAGACTTGTCCCACGGTAAGACGGTAGAACAAAAGCTGCGCACTTGAAGACCTGATTTTCTCCGGTTAAAATTATTGATAAACTGCAGTGGTTATACTGAGAATGCCTTAAGCAATGTGTCTAGCTGAGATCGTTACAACGTACACCTCGAATATTTCTAGAGTAGAAATGTCATGAGAATCCTATAGTTTATACTGTCGTGTTGTATGTAGACGACGCCATGGCTACCGGGGCCACGGCCATGATGTGGGAACAAAAAACAAAAGTATAGAGCTGTGTCACGTAACACTTATGTTGTGAGAGGTGATTACGGAGTTCGTGCTCTTGAGCTAAAGCCAACCTCAGTGCTCTCGTTAGCATGTTGGTGTGCTTCATTCTGGGAACGAGCTGAGGAGGGGACCTGAGCACTATGAGGTTGTACTTGTGCAATTTAGATGCTCCTTTGACTGAACTAAACTAATTAAAGTAGAAAGAATGTATGTTACAATGTTAAGAGATAGAATAAGAATGTAAATGAAAGGTTTCCTTCGTCAATATTCTTTCTAGTCCTCCCTCCTCCCTCCCCTCCCTCCCTCACTAACCCAGCAGAAAGGCTTGCTACACTTCCTAACATAACGAATCAGATACCTACTCTCACAATCGAAAATAAAGCGGCGTCAGTTATGGAATGAGTCCACTATAAGTTACTATAAAAACACCACCAAAAAATCATTTACATTTTCAGAAATTAGAAACTCGCTTTTGAAATGCAAATGAGGAAACAAAGTATTCATTTTCAGACAACAGAGTAACTGTGAGAAAGTGCAGGCCAATTTCCCAAAAGGCTACTGTGTGCCAAGTTTGTGTACAATTTACTTTACAACTGAAAGTGGCTCGTATACTTTAACATAAAAACGTCACGCCAGTCATTTTAGCTTTCAATCGCCAGATTTCCCTGGACATTAGAGGACGCCACTGTCCTTTATGTTTATAGAGGTTAATTGATGGGCCTCCTGTTCTTCATTTTCAATCTCACAGACTGCGCTAATAAGCTTATGCATGTTTATATTGTTCTTGCCCGTGTTTCTAATTTTCTCTTTCTGTTGCATAATGAATGAATGCAAATCATTTTCTCAAAGCTCAAAGATTACTAAAATCATCTGCTTGTTCAGTTCTCAGTCCTGTTATGTCGAGCAGTGTCGAGGGAAAATGATGTGTTTTGACAACACTTAGCGGTCAGTCATAAATTGTTATTTCTGTGACGTTTGATACTACACTAATCCACGATATAGCATTTCTACTTCCTTTATTTTGTTTGTTGCACCTCTTTATTCATGTTTATTGTTGAGTGATGTCTGCATTTAAATGTGTTATATTAAAACAAATAAGAAAACATCCCCGTCACGCCACCTGGCAAATATGGAATATGGTGTTAGTGCCATGTATATTTACATTATTTTTGAGGTAGTGTGGTCGGTATTACGCCCGTGCCGCTTTTCTTTCCCAGAAACAGTATGGTATCCATTTAAAACTGGGTGAGGATGGAAGCCGTCTATCAGATCAATCCCGACCTCTTGTCTTTAGTGGTCCAGTTCACTAACCACTGAGCTACCGCGGTATGCTGTACAGCCAGACAATTTGCTGTATAGCCAGACAATTTGCTGTACAGCCAGACAATTTGCTGTACAGCCAGACAATTTGCTGTATAGTCAGACAATTTGCTGTATAGTCAGACAATTTGCTGTACAGCCAGACAATTTGCTGTATAGCCAGACAATTTGCTGTACAGCCAGACAATTTGCTGTATAGTCAGGCAATTTGCTGTACAGCCAGACAATTTGCTGTATAGCCAGACAATTTGCTGTAATGCCAGACAATTTGCTGTATAGTCAGACAATTTGATGTATAGTGAGGCAATTTGCTGTATAGTCAGACAATTTGCTGTATAGTGAGGCAATTTGCAGTATAGTCAGACATTTTGCTGTATAGCTAGACAATTTTCTGTATAGCCAGACAATTTGCTGTATAGTCAGACAATTTGCTGTATAGTGAGGCAATTTGCAGTATAGTCAGACAATTTTCTGTACAGTCAGGCAATTTGCTGTACAGTCAGGCAATTTGCTGTATAGCCAGACAATTTGCTGTATAGTCAGACAATTTGCTGTATAGTGAGGCAATTTGCTGTATAGCCAGACAATTTGCTGTATAGCCAGACAATTTGCTGTATAGTCAGACAATTTTCTGTACAGCCAGACAATTTGCTGTATAGTCAGACAATTTGATTTGTGTTATCTACTGGACGCAACTCCTAATTAATGCGACAAATACCATTTCGTTCACACAGTAATCTTTTTTTAAATATATTTGGTCTCTTCCAGGAAAATTATGTTATTTCTAATGTATTTCATTTTAATTTCCATAACCGATGTTTCATTTTTGTCATTGATCTCTAATGGCAATGTTAGCAAACGCGTCTGCCCAAGACAAATTGTTAGGTCGATACTCAACCAACTGGCTTCTAGGTTCACCCATTCTTAAATGAGCACCTGACACTTTTTTCTAGCCCGACATTGGGATCTTCTCTTCTACCTTTCAGCTCCCTGTGGAGCCTAGGTCTTCAACAAACACTTTCAGCTCCATGTGGAGCATAGGTCTTCAACAAACACTTTCCAAGCCGTTCTGTTTCTTGCCATTCTTTTAAGATCGTTCCATGTTTTCCCCATCATCTTCTCTGCTTCTATCTGTCTTCTCCAAGTATTCCTTGGTCTTCCTCTTTGTCTTTTTCCCTAGGGACTCCAAACAAGGGTTTGTTGTGTAAAACTCTCATTTCACTTCCGCAGTGTATGTCCTATCCAGTGCCATCGTCTTCACTGTATCTCTTTATCCACTGGTACATTTCCATAATTCTATGCTAGTCATTTTGTCCTGCCATTTCCATCCTTTTATTCTGCGTAAGCATCCATTAATGAAAGTCTGTATCTTCATGATTGTCATTTTAGTTGTTCTCCATGTTTCACAGCCATATAACAAGACTGATTTAACATTGGAGTTGAAAAATGTTATTTTAGTATTTAACCTAATTCCTTTGGTATGTTTCCCAGTGCAACAAATGCTTCCCCTGCTTTTGATATCCTTATTTTGGTATCATTTTCAGTTCCTCCCTTTTTATTTCTATTACTGCCCTTATATATGTACGATTTAAATCTAGTAGAGGTATTCCTCCTATTTTTATTTGGTTTTTGCCAAAATCATTAATTCTCATAATTTTGGTATTATCTTTATTTATTTTCAGTCCCATCTGTTTGGATCTCTCATCACGTATGCTCATTTTTTCTTGCATCTGTTGATGGCTGTGATAAGAGAGCTATATCATCAGCAAAGTCTAAATCATCAAGTTGCTTGGTCAGTGACCACAGGA
Source organism: Megaustenia siamemsis (assembly GCA_032433765.1). Classification (NCBI taxonomy): domain Eukaryota; kingdom Metazoa; phylum Mollusca; class Gastropoda; order Stylommatophora; family Ariophantidae; genus Megaustenia; species Megaustenia siamemsis. Next base: position 150,776,240 of record JAVIAB010000092.1, read on the forward strand.
TTTCATTTCTGTTGTTTTAAGTTATTGGGATACCGTTGTAAAAGTATTGCAGTTCTCATTAATACACGCAGCCGACAGCGCTCTTCATCAACGCATGAGTAAAAATTACTGCCTTAAAATACAAATTCTTGAAAATTGAGTTTGCTGCGGACAAACATTTCCCACCCTCCCTATACCTTCCAAATTGCTACTTCCGGTGTCCCTTGAGTATTATATTTGTTCCATTGAAATTATTTTATTTTTCAAATGTGTCGTAAAAGTACGACGGTATCGTAGAATGCGGACGTTTTTTAAATTTCTCTATTTTGAAAATAAAATGTTTTTCATGTTTCTTCATATACCGAGGGAGGGGGGGGGGGGACTTTTCTAGGGCCGACAGGGAGGCAAGTAACACACATTTGTAAAACGGAATAGAAACAGAGGGAGCCAAACCTGATGTAATGACGGCCTTACGGCCACCATGTGAATAGACATCGTAATAGCTCTGGTAGCCATGGTGTAATGCGTTTAAATTTCAGGCCAAATTTTTTTTATGTAAGCCAGGAAATTATTAAGCATCAGATTCCCGTGTCTCTGCTTACACAGCTGGGTAGCAAAAGTTCAAAGATCTTATTTTCCGAACTCGAAATGTAACAATTACGTGGTAGTAATTTTTACTACTATATCGTGATAACGTGACCCACTTATGTGTCCTACTCTAAAGTTAGAAAAGATCAAAGGCACTGGAATAGTGCAGACAACATTATCCTGAAACATTTGAAGATGATAATCCCTGTTGTTTGTCAATAATATTTTAGTGTTTTTTTCCCCCCTCATTGGTACTTTTTTAAAGAGTAATATAAAATGTATACGCTTCATGCATGGTAAATTCAAGTTGATTAAGAGCATTTTTTTTCCAACTTGCAGAATATTTATTATTAAACATTGATAATTGCATACTAGGAAGTCTCAGATATCCCAATCTTTATTATTCTTTATTAATAGGCACCGCTATTCAACTTAATTACAATAATACACACGTTGCTAAAAAAGCTAGAAATTATTTCACGATTGTGTGTAGTTAGTCACAAACTGAAACCTCTCCACAGAATAAACATTTTAAGAATAAATGGAATATACTAAACCCTGGATATCTTTATCTTTAAATGTTACACAATTTAAAGTTTGGAACTAAAATAGCACTTTCTAATTAAAACAAGCAGCTAAGTAACAACACAGTTCCTATACGCCTAATCATCGTACGAGTTCATTATTTATTGTTTTCTTTCTTCTTTGTCATTTATAGCCACAGTTTGGGCAGAAAAACTAGCCCTTATTATGTATGAACTTATTATGTCCTAACATCATCAAGCGCTATACATTTTTTTTAAATATATGAGGATCAACATTTTCGGGAGGACGTGAACTTCCGGTCAATATGGTGGATAGGCGGTAGGAATAAGTATAGGCTGTGTCTGAAAAGTGCTCCTTGTTGCAGTTTACTCATATAACAAGTCCGGCTTGCTACAGGAGCTAGTGAGTTGAGTCCTCTGTGCACACCGTGAGCTGTGCGTTTTATCCGTTTTGATCGTGTTTCGATATTTTGATTTCTTACGTTGAATGATGATATGGTATGACGGAGAAAAGATGTCTGTGTTAATTTTCTGTGTGGTTTTGCCTTATGTCTTTTGGCGTGTGCTGAGATTGCTATAATAGGGACTGCAGCTACCTTTCTTATTTTAGAAGATGAGATATTAATTCGGATGATTCCACTATCACGGGCGATTGAGAAATTATGAATTTTAATTTGTTTGCAGTGATACCGGGACCTTCCATAACCATAAACATGTATAAACTAATTAATAATTACGGATGTCAACAACAAAAAGTAGATTACAGAATTGGGAAGATCTAAGAGGGAAAAGTATGCAATAGATCAAACTAGCAACATAAACATTCTGTCTGTAGTTGTTAGGAACACGGTTTAGCAAGACAAGCAATAATACCAACTACAGTAGTTACAAATTACAGAAGATAAGCACAGATATAAAATGTATAGAATATTAAATACCGTGCCGCGAGTGGGGCTACAGAAAACAATGTAAAATAAACAAAAAATTGTTTAATTTACTTTTCGGTGTTCGTGTTTGGATTTCTGTGTTTTTTAGAACAGTTTCTATTTTGTTCATGATGAAGGCATTTGCCGAAATGTCGTAGCCTATATCGTCTCTCTATTAGTTTATTATTAGCTGTTTTATACAATTTTGTGTTTATTTTACAAAATAAAGAAGAAATTCTGAAGAAAAACTAAATTGCGAGCAAGGGGCAAATAAAAGGTGGAATAAGATAAAAGTGACTATATTACCACATAAAAGATTGGGGATTGTCTATAGATCAAATAAGAAATGCCCGCAGGTAAGGTTCAACAAGATACGGTATATTAAATAAAGGAAAATGTCCAAAACAAAAACGATCCACACGAGCTATAGAAGTGTGAATGTTCTGTTGAATATATTTAAAACCGTACATGCTCGACACAATTTGACATGTGGGTTAAAGTCCTCGATAATGTTCAGTAAACATAAAAATCAATAGACGAGACAAAAATATAGCTCATTAATAGAATGGTCAATTTGAACATCAATGAGAAAATATTCTACAAAATGAAGTACTAGAGTGTGCATAACAGTAAACGGAAGCAATAGAACTCAAGGGACGCTAAGAATGTGACACATTTTACAGATCAAGATTTAAAGCTACAGACGCATCCACAAATAAAAGTAATGATAAATTGCATCATTAGAATGGTAGGAAAGTAGGAGGGGATTGGAAAAAGAAGGACATCTCATTTTAAATACAGAAATATTAATGAGACGTCCTTAGTCTTTAGTAAGTACGGACTGACGACATCACAATCGAATCATTCCCATATCCGCTCTGTCGACCGTTCCAGCAACCATCGAAGTGTTCGCCACTGATTGTTCTTGTCCTGCATTGATTGACCGTGTTGCGTTCTTTACCGCTGAAGATTCTTTACCTGCTTTCACCCTTCGCAATGCCATCCTCCACCCTTCGCAACACCATCTTCCACCCTTCACAACGCCATCTTCCACCCTTCACAACGCCATCTTTCACCCTTCACAATACCATCTTTCACTCTTTACAATGCCATCTTCCACCCTTCACAACGCCATCTTCCACCCTTCATAACGCCATCTTCCACCCTTCACAACGCCATCTTTCACTCTTCACAACACCATCTTCCACCCTTGGCAACTCCATCTTTCACTCTTCACAACACCATCTTCCACTATTCACAACGCCATCTTCCACCCTTCATAACGCCATCTTCCACCCTTGGCAACGCCATCTTTCACTCTTCACAACACCATCTTCCACCCTTCACAACACCATCTTCCACCCTTCACAACACCATCTTCCACCCTTCACAACACCATCTTCCACCCTTCGCAACGCAATCTTTCACTCTCCACAACGCCATCTTCCACCCTTCACAACGCCATCTTCCACCCTTCGCAACGCCATCTTTCACTCTCCACAACGCCATCTTTCACTCTTCACAACACCATCTTCCACCCTTCACAACACCATCTTCCACCCTTCACAACACCATCTTCCACCCTTCACAACACCATCTTCCACCCTTCGAAACGCAATCTTTCACTCTCCACAACGCCATATTCCACCCTTCGCAAAACCATCTTTCACTTTTCACAACGCCATCTTCCACCCTTCACAACGCCATTTTCCACCCTTCATAACGCCATCTTCCACCCTTGGCAACACCATCTTTCAATCTTCACAACGCCATCTTCCACCCTTCACAACGCCATCTTCCACCCTTGGCAACATCATCTTTCACTCTTCACAACGCCATCTTCCACCCTTCACAACGCCATCTTCCACCCTTCATAACGCCATCATCCATCATTCGCAACACTATCTTTCACTCTTCACAACGCCATCTTCCATTCTTCACAATACCATCTTCCACTCTTCACAACGCCATCTTCCACCCTTCATAACGCCATCATCCATCCTTCGCAACACTATCTTTCACTCTTCACAACGCCATCTTCCATTCTTCACAATACCATCTTCCACCCTTCACAACGCCACCTTCCACTCTTCACAACGCCACCTTCCACCCTTCACAACGCCATCTTCCACACTTCACAACGCCACCTTCCAACCTTCACAACGCCACCTTCCACCCTTCGCAACGCCATCTTCCACCCTTCACAACGCCATCTTCCACCCTTCACAACGCCACCTTCCACCCTTCACAACGCCACCTTCCACCCTTCACAACGCCACCTTCCACCCTTCGCAACGCCATCTTCCACCCTTCACAACGCCACCTTCCACCCTTCACAACGCCACCTTCCACCCTTCACAACGCCACCTTCCACCCTTCGCAACGCCATCTTCCACCCTTCACAACGCCACCTTCCACCCTTCACAACGCCATCTTCAAAAGCTTGCACGACAACTTTCATTTTCCACTAATTACTGAGCGGCACACTGTCTAAATAATTAACTCTCTCCACATTTTCTTGTCACTGTCGATATTCGTGTACTTTGTATTAATTTGTCTATAAAACTGTGTGAAAATATCCTCAAAATCCGTTTATTTGTGCCTCGTCCCATATATATTTTTAACATCCACTGTTTGTTTTCACAGTATGATTTACCAGATCTATTCCTTCAACATGTTTAACATGGACCGTCATTTTTATTTATTAAGCGTGTAATTAACGTCTCTGACTCATTAGCTTCGCATACACTATGCTCGTTAAAAACAAACAGAACACAAAAATATGAGCTGAAGCTGTGAAATTAACTACAATTTTCATTGCAGTACCTTGCACTTTATTTTTTTTTTTATGTTTCCAAAACTGGAAATTATTTTATTAACCACACCATTGCTGGCTGATTTGTAATTATAGTCCACACTTTCCTTCCAGAGTTGCAGTAACTATTGATTAACACAGTGGAAATTCATTAACAACTTGGAAATCATTAATCTATTGTTAGGCGCAGGATTAACATCCAAAGAGATATAGTTCATTAGCACGCTATTATATTTTGTTTTCGCTGCTAGACTTCTTAAATTAAAATGTTGTTTAGGATCTACAATCAATGAAAGAAATGCATGTAACGCAGTCATGCTTGTATAATTTAGTGCATCTGCTAAAATTGTTAACAGAAGTTGGCTGCCTTACCCACAACAAAGCATTCACGCCTTCATGAAAGAGCCCAAAAGTAAAACCATAGTTTTGATTGCTAATTGCAGTTACAAAGTTGTAATCAGCGAGCTATTGAACGAACGAGATGGTCATGCCACGTGTTGCGTACACTGAAAATACTATCGAACTGTGAATAGGGAAAAAAGCAAGACATGCAGTGTAGGTGGAGGCTGTAAGGAAGGATCAAAGAAATGTCACGTTCTTGCTTTGAGAAAGTGGTCTATGGTCTACGGACATGGATGACAGACACGCTAACATCACTGGGTAAATGTCCCTGGATAAAGACACCATTGAACAAAACGTAACGTCCAGAAACTACACGAGTTAAGTAGAACATAATTAGACCGAGAAACGAAGGAGAAATGTATATCATCTCCTCCTCTTTTTCCTCATCAACTTTCCTCTTCCAACTCTTCATACGCTTATTTTTCACGTCCAGTTATATTTTCTCAGCTAAGTTAAAGTAGTGAAAGTAGAGATTTGTTTACCTGGTCAGATAAGTTATCTTGTATATCCCCTCTCCTAAGCCTCACAGTTATACAAAATCTTAAGTTGCCCCATTAATCTAAGAAGCTGCGCGCTATGAAAATACTCAAGCCACCCACTTGTATCCTGTCGTTGTTTATTAAAAAGGACAGTGAACTATTTTGCGATTGTTCAACATGGTCATTCTTGCCCTAACATATTACATAAATGTAGTCATTGCAAGAGTACAAATACTTCAACAAATCATAAAAGTACAAACTCCATTATAGTTATTACTCGCGCTGGGACACGTTTGCCTAATCACTCGCTTCCTGTAGTAAAAAAAAGTAAAGTACACCCATCACGCCAAGTGGCGTATAGGGAATATGGTGTTAGTGACCATACATTTTACAGACCTTCGGCACATGATTTTTAGGGTAATGTGGTCGGTATTACGCTCGCCGTGCCGCTTTACTTTCCCAGAAAAAAATCCGGTACCCATTAAAGGCTGGGTGAACTGAAAGCCGTCAGTTGGGATCGAACCCTGCTTCTTGTCTTTTGTAGTCCAGTTTACTAACCACTGAGCTATCGCGGCTCCCCGCTTCCTATACCTGGCCAAAATTAAGTGCCATTATTTAAATTCAACAAACATAAACACACACTCTCTCTCTGTCACACACACACAAGGCAAGTCTTCAAAGATAAGTTCCTCATTTTGTTCAAGATCTAACTCTATTTATATACCTCGTGGCTATTACCAGCAGCAGTCGTGAATACCATCATTTTCAGCAAAAAAATATTCGGAAGCATGGCGTGAATATTATATCCATCCTAATGTCTAATTACTAAGCCAGGACATACAATGTGTGCGAAATGATGTCTTGCCAATCTCAAGAGATGTATAATGGACTGGCAAACACATACACACATGTAAGTACGGCGTGTATTATATACATATGGATCGTGATCATCATTATGTTGCGTGTCTTTTACTGTACTTTGCACTCAAAATAGCCCACCTGAAGAAATCTATATCTAGCCAGATCTTTCACTTCTGTTCAAGGTCTATTTCATGTCTTAGAACCAGCCTTCTTCTTGGTCTGCCTCTGTATTGTTTTCATGAAACAGGCTTCCCATTATTGGCCGTTATATTTTTGTTTCCTCTGAAAGATGTTGTTTATAAGCCAGTAATTCTTTTCAATATTTAGGTTCCGTAATGTCTTCATTGTCAGTTTTTTGTCATAACAAAAGGTATCCTAAAGATTTTTCTGTAGCATTTTGTTTTAAATAAACCCACTTTCTTCATTGTTTGCGATGATCCACATCTTGCTATTGGGATGATACACGCTCTCACTAGTTCTAATTTTACTGTACTGTTGGTATTATTCCATATATTCTTCACATTTAATTTTAGCGTTACTTTTGCTAGTCTTCTAATGATTTCCTAGCAGTCTCCATTGCTAGTTTTACAGTTCTCAGACATTCATAGTTCGATACAAATTTACGTCCTTCGCTGTTGATGATGATTTTGGGTTGGCTTTTTACTTTGTCGGTGGAAATTATCTTCTTAGTTTTCTATATATTTAGTTTTGCTCTTCACTATGGTTACTAACCAATTCAATTGTCACTTCGAATTTCTTTGCGATGGTCTCGACGAAAGCTGTGTCATTAGCGTATCTATACTCCATTTAATTGTAAATGTTTCTGATATTTATCACGATCTTCTCAGTATAGATGTTGAACAGCTATGGGAATCATCGCAGCCATTTTGAACTTCGAAACAATTTGATGTTCCACCTGTTATACTGACAACTGTTTGCTGTTTCTGATATAGCGAATCAATAGGGAAATTAGGTGTATTGGAAAGCATATGTTTTAACTTTTATGATTTCTCATATTTTTTTTTAGTATATTATGTATTGTGTTGTATGGATTGAGTATATATATATATATATATATATATATATATATATATATATATATATATATATATATATATATAGTACATTATAGTATATATATTATAGTTATAATTATATATATATTCTATTCTATTCTATTGACCTTTCGAGCCGTAACCGGCCCATAGGGCGTAGACCAAGATACACCTTCTCCTATATGGATTTTTTGTTCTAGCAGTTTTCTTTTAAATACATTTTATCAAATCTCGCCATCTGTCTCTGTTCTGTGCAAGCAGTTCTATCTCATTGAGGGAGCCGACTCCTGCTGCTCTTGCCTCTCTCATCAATGTTCTTCTCAGTGTCTCCCTGGGTCTTCCTCTTTTTCTTTTACCTGTTGTTTCCCATATGAGGGCTTGCTTTGCTATTCGGTTATTATCTCTTCTCATCACATGTCCAACGTATGACCATCGTCTTTTCTTTATTACTGAAGATATTAGTGGTTGATTGGAGATTTCTCTAATTTCCTCATTTGTTTTGAATTCGTTCCATGCTATACCAAGTATTTTCCTTAGACATTTATTTTCGAATGCGTTCAACTTTGTTTCTATATCTCTTGTTGTTTTCCAGCTTTCACACGCAAACGTAAGTGTTGATAGTACATTTGATTTGAATAGCCTAAGTTTTGTGTTTGTGCTGATAAGTTTTGATTTCCACAACTTTTCAAGGCTTCTGAAAGACATTGCTGCTTTAGCTATTCTGATTTTAATTTCTTTGCTCGTATCCCCTTCTCGATCAATGTGACTTCCAAGATAGATAAAGTGATCGATCTCTTCTACTGGTTTGTTTTCCATGTATATTTTGTCACCTGTTGGAATTAAACTAGTCATGACTTTAGTCTTTTCATGATTGATCTCAAGCCCAATTTTGCTGGCTATTGATGATAGTTCATTTGTGTTTTCCTGCATCGTTTTTATCTGACTGCTGATGAGAACTATGTCATCAGCAAAGTCGAGGTCCTCCAAATGGTCTCCTTGTATCCATTCGATGCCTTTATTACCAGTGCAGCATTTCTTCATTATGAAGTCCATAACAATTCCATTATATATATGGACAATAGGAAAACAGACATGAAAATTATTGGAGGCTGTAGAAATCTGGTTTTACTAAAGAATATTGAGAATACCATGGACAGCTAAGAGGAGTACTGAAAACGTTCTGAAAGAGGCATAATGAAAAAGATAGCTAATTTCCAAAATTAGGAAGAAAGAATCATCTTTCTGTAGCCATGCAATGAAAAGATAACAGCTGGAATAATATATTGTGACAACTGTGGAAAATAGATGCACGAAGGGGTAGAGGGAAGCAAAGAGAAAAGATACCAGACAGCTTAAGAGAATGGTTTGGCAGAATGTCAACACAAATGATAAATAACTGTCTTGATCGAAAGTTCTGGAGAGAGATGATCACCTACGCAAGCAGGCATGGTACTTGATGATGATGATGATGATGATATATATATATATATGTATATATATATATATATATATATACATATATACACACACACACCCACATTTGACTATATTATACATGTTATTTATTTACGTCAGAAATACATCGTTAAAGGAAGTTTGGACGTTAAACATATCCCTAAAGTGTTACTTCTCGGAAGCTACAACTTGTTATTTGTTGCTTCCGACACATTCTAACACTTAATATCAGACACCCACTGTTCCCAGTGACTTAACCGTAGCCAAGTGCGCCTGGATACCGTCTTACAGACAAGATTACCAGTTAATTTAAAATTTATTGGCCAGTCCTTGGCGACCTCGCCGTAGTTACATTGAGTGCTTGTTGCAATTTGCTCCCGTCGAGTCATCCAGATAGATTCGAGTTCATTTTCTTAAGTTGTTTACCCTTTTCAGCATAATCCTGCTTCTGGAAATTTTCCTCACATATTCCAGTGCAGAGCATTTGTTGTGACAGAAAGGATTTCTGGATTTGCAGGCTGTGTTGATTTTCATTCCTAGCGTTAACTATTTTTTTTTTCTCTCGTCATTTTTCTTTTATTTGAATGTGCTGCTCTTGTTGCTACTGTAATTGTGACATATTTTTCTATGCAAAAATAACAGGGGCTCACTTGTTAATCAAATTTGTTTATTTAGCCTATCACAAGCAACACTTGTTCTATATATAGCTCTTTATATTGAAATAAACCCACTTATGCAAGTCCATGCAACATTATGTGACCACGTTTGCATGACTGACTCACGTTATTAATATCTTTTGCAACCATATTCACTAGGTTGATCTTTGTCTGCCTCTAGTTCGTCGTTTTTTTTCCGAAGTTCACTCTAAGGCAGTTCTTGTCATTTCTGTAGAGTGTACAAAGTTCATGATAATTGACGATCGTATATTCCTAACTTGCCTAACCGTCCGCTTGAAAAAAAAAGGCCAAGATAAATATGTCCGTCATGTTCGTGAATATGCAGCGTTGATGCGACTTCTGGATCTTCATATTAGTTAAGAGGGATGTTGTCCATGAGAGCTGCGGGGAGAACAAGGGACGACTTGTGAATCGGTCTATGGTTTCACGCTGTGGGGAGAACAAGGGACAACTTGTGTATCGGTCGGTCTATGGTTTCACGCTGCGGGGAGAACAAGGGACGACTAATGTATCGGTCTATGGTTTCACGCTGCGGGATTTGCTGGGGAGGACGTCTCAGCGCTTAGGGACGATGTGCTATGTAGATAATCCGATGACTGGCGATCTAATCTGTTGAATAACGACTAAGAATAACCAATAAGAATAACGACTAAGAATAACAACTAACAATAACGACTAACAATAGTAATCATCGGTGCATATGAACCATAGCCAACTTTTGTTCTCGAAAGTTAGCTGAGACATGAACTATCAGTTTCTGCTTATCTCTTTGTCCATTTATACATGGCCATATTAGTATTCAGTTATTGTTTGCTTATTTTGTTTGGTAAAAAAAAAATCTGAGAATTTCAAAAGTTGATAGCAGTGTTGAAAGTTGTAATGAATCTTCTTCTACTGTTCAAAAAAAAAAATCAAAAACTGAAAAAAAACATTACATGTAAGCACCTTTACATACACTTATTAGTTTGATTTCTTCTTTGTTCTAGAAAGATCAGATCTTCAAATGTTTACAAAGGAAAAGCCTTGCTGAATATTTGTTATTGTGTTTATGTCTTCTTCGCTTCTCACCTGAAATTACTGAGTTACCCAGGTGTGTTAAATGTATTTGATTTTGCAAGTTTGTGGTTCTCTATTTTCACTGGTGTAAGTTTTATTTAGTTCAGATTCATGATTTCTGCCGTTTTCATACATAATTCAGTTTATATAGCTGGCCCTTGTGTATTTTTATATTTCCTGAATGTGAAGGCATGAAATAGCAAGTAATGGGATGTCATTTGAATCATCCCAGTATCTGAGCAATTACCTTTCCGAAACTAGTCATCAACTGTTGTAATTGAGAAATTGTCTCGCCCATTTTTTAATATTAAGCATATCAATGATAGGTGTGTGGAGTTATCTCGTCGGTAGTGCAATGGCAGCTTATTACCAAACCTGTAGAGAATACACGTTTTCTTTAAGTGAGAGGGTAACTGCAACATTAGCAGATAACCTGGTCAACTGACACAATTTAACTGCCTGCGTCAGTAGACAGGTTATTTTGTTTGGTTAGATAAGTGTGGACCATTAACTCTTGACATGGTTAACTGCCGCGGACTGCCTGCTCACGTCAGTAGAGTTGTTATTTAATTTCAAATTGGCGGTGGGAGTGTCAGTTGTTAGAATAGTTTTAGTGTACGACGACGGATTGGAGAAGATAACATATAGCACATATAGCAATTATAAAAGTGCACGGACACACTGGGAGGTAAGGTGTATTACATGTTGCAATGCAATCCGGTAATCAATAAAGAAGAAAAAGTAGAATGTAAATATAGCATGAGTTTTGATGTTTCTTATAGTGTAAGTTGAATAAGAATTTAGACGGTTATATCGCATGAATGGAACATTATTTTAGATTATTCTAGTAAAATATTTAGTTTATATTCCTGAAAAGAAGAAATAGTACAAAAGCATTGATGAATTAATTAACGAAAAAAATAATATACTACACCAGTCTTTCTTAAACTGTGGGTCACGGATCACCGGGTAACCGAGACATTCTCACAGGTCAGCTAAGGTTGAAGAAATGATCGTGTACTTAAAATAGAAGAAAGAATGGAGGAAGACATTAAAGAAAATTAAACATAAAGAACGAAATATTTCCTTCCCCGAGTAAAAACATGACTTTAATAATGTACACCCTCTATTGAAAAAAAAAAAAAAGTTTGAAAAAAGCAGGTTGATTGATATAACTGTTTGATAGCAAAATATATACTCGGCAAGCGAATAATCCTGAGTGCCTAAGAAAAGAAAACAAATTGCATTTCTCGGAACTGCGCATATACAGAGAAGCCGCGGGACGCCAGTAAGTTTCAGTTTGAGTGGTAGTTTGAAGGGATTTAATGTCATGTTTCATCTCCGACTTTGTTAATAAAATACGCCATTATTGCTGGCATAGTAAATTCGATATTATCATGATGAATTTATCAAAAATAAATGTTAGCTGTTCATCACGATAGATCGTTGGTTGAATTTAAAACGTAAAAGAATTGATGATGTTGATAGAGCGTGCATTTATGTTCAAAGCAAACTGAAGCTTCTTCCAGTCATTTATAAAAGTGCCGCCGTTATTGTTAAGGATATCTGTCGACTAACTTTACATGTGCATAACCCGAAGGCAATCAACTGTAATAGTATGTTTTGGCTTACAATATACTGTCCAATGAGACCATTAAATCGTCAGACTGTGACGACCTCTCGATAATAAACATAATGACCTTGCTACAACAAGATCATTTGTGTTTTTTTTCTTTTTCACAAGTAAGGAGCATGAGCTTGAGGAAAATAATAAAATTGGTAAACACACTGCAGCTGGGTGTAAAAATGAACATTACTTGGAAGTTCCTCATTCAATAGCCAAACTGGGAACACTGCACACTGTAGTTGAGTATTTATATTACCTGCTGCACAAATTATGGTCTCGGCCTATGATCAACAAGAACGCTGCCAATGACTTTTCCTTAATACTTTTATCAAATCAACAGCTAAGAACGAACTGCCAGCCAATATTAAGGGAAACTCAATTAGAGGAAAGCACATACATAAAATATAGCGACCATACCGTGCTATGTTAGATATGACAACGGAGACTAATGTTTCTGAAGACATCTCTTAAAGTGGAAGGTTGATATGCTTTGAAATTAACAATGATAGGACTTGTTACACAGATGAAGAAAATCATTCCGTTGCCGCTTACTTACATTGAGAAGTTCTATCTGTTAATAAAATGGCAGAAAAATTGAAATAGATCTTAAGTCAATTAGTCACAATTTGTTACTGTTTTTTTTTTAACAAAGCAAATTACTTAGTTTCAAAACTTGTGAAGATATGGGCAGTGAACACTACAGACTTACTGTGAAGTCCAAAGATATGGGCAGTGAACACTACAGACTTACTGTGAAGTCAGTGAGGTATGACGAGGTAACATTTCACTAGTGTATGGGAGTTGAAAGACAAGATAACATTTCAATTTCACCTCGCTGATCTTTTGATATTTCCTGATTAGCCAAATTGGCACATCTGTCAGATATCTTCACACATTTAATTGTGCCCAAATTAAATAGTCATGGAGAAATATTACATTGTGTTTCAATTTGAAGACAAGATTGATACAGTGATTGTGAAATTAGACATGTTGCTTCATCGCGTATTGAATAGAAATTGTAAAACATCACCACATCTCACACATTTTCTTGATTCTCCTTATAAAGAATTGTTCGAAGACGATACGTTACTTATTGCACATTTGGAATATTTACAGCATAGTTTATGTGGATATTTTCCTGCTCTTGGTGCACGCAAAAACTGCCTTAGTGATCAATTTTCAGTTAATGTCCACGAATTAGAGGGGTTCACTATAGCATAGAAAGATAAACTGAAAGAAATATCCACAGATTGTGCTCCACTGCAGTTCTAGGAACAGCCCCTTCCAATTTTCAGGTCTCAGTTACAAATACATTTTCCTGGAGCTATCGAAAGGGTTATTGAAAGAAGTATTGATGCCTTCGTGACGACTTACTGTTATAACAAAAATTATCCTCTGCTCTCATTTATCTTAAAGAAACTAAAATACAAGTTTCAGCAATTAAGGCCGATATAACAAGTTTGTAAGTTCAATGCAGCATCATTTCTCTCTTTAATTATATAAGTTTGCAATGCTACCTTTCTTCCACCAATCTTGTGATGAATGAAGTACAATGTTGAACACACTATATCCATTACTTTTTTGTTATTTTCATGTGACGTTTTGGATTGGCGTGTCATATTAAAAATCTTATGTACGTGCATTTTCTGTTTCTTCAGAAAAATAAGACAATTATTATTGTTTTTATTTTATTTGAAAAGAAATTGTTAAAATAAAAATATAGTAGGAGTGTACAACTTTCTTGTAGGAGGGCATAACTTTCTTCTCACTTATCTCGAGACGTATAAATCCTTCATTAGATACTTTAAATTCAATATTTAATACACTTTAGGTTTTAGATCTTGATTTGAATCTTAGGGGTCCACAGATATAAAATATTTTTTAAAATGGTTACGTGGTAAATAAAATATTAAGAACCACTGATATACACAACAGAAGGTTGTTTTTACACACTCTACAGAAATAATGTAAGAAAAACAATATAAGAAAACAATTGATATTGTAAAACACTATCTATAATTAGAATGTCTACAGGTACATGCGTGCATCTTTAATAAACAATAGCCTGTGTGGTGAAGTATCAGAGAACATTATACTGTAGCAATAACTATATTTTTGTTCAGTAGCAGTGTCTTGTGACTTTTCACACTCGACATTTGTCCATAATTCTAATCTAAAAACTGTGTCAGTTTAGATTATCTAAATGTTGCTTTAAAAAAAGTAAAGTACCCCTGTCACGCCAAGTGGCGGCGTATAGGGAATATGGTGCTAGTGACGATAAGTTTTACAGACCTTCGGCACATGTTTTTTGGGGTAATGTGGTCGGTATTACGCCCGTAAATGTGGCTTTAAATGTGATAAAATGTACTTCGAAGAGTAAAAAATAGTAAAGAGCCCCCGTCACGCCAAGTGGCGTATAGGGAATATGGTGTTAGCGACCATAAATTTTACAGACCTTCAGCACATGATTTTGGGGGTAATGTGGTCGGTATTACGCCCGTGCCAATTTACTTTCCCAGAAAAAAATCCGGTACCCATTTAAGGCCGGGTGAACCCGAAAGCCGTCGTTTGGGATCGAACCCTACCTCTTGTCATTTGTAGTCCAGTTTACTAACCACTGAGCTATCGTGGCTCCCTGTACTTCGAGGAACTCCGAATAAATTGCACATTCTAAACATACAGACAGTGTGCTTTTAATTGTCTTGTTTTGTGTGTGTTTTATGTTGTGTATTTCTAGGAGGGAATTGATGAAACATAAAATACATTATTAGCCATCTTTTAAATTTACAAACACAAGGCTTACCCTGCCACGAAAGTGCAAGTAAGAGATGTCAAGTGATAAATAATGTTGAGATGTAATGTGACAAATAATATTGAGATAACATGTGACAAATAATGTTGAGATGACATTTGACAAATAATGTTGAAATGTCATGTGACAAATAATGTTCAGTTATGTGACAAATAATGTTGTTGGAGCGAGAAATATTAAACATCAGGTGTAGAAGTACAGCTTTTGCATGTGAATGGGCCAGTTCTTTGGCGTATGCTGACATTGGAGTGAAATATTAAATCCCACCGCACAAAGTCATACCATTTGGAGTGTGTTGGGTCAGTGATCGTTCTCGCTGTCATTACTTACTCCATCATGATGAACCAGGTACCCATTCTTTTGTCAGCTCGATCGACTGGAAAGCGACAGACTGTATTTGAACCCTCGTTCACTCAGTCGCCTAGTCAGTGTCTTTACGTACTCTACCTACGCTTCACTATTTATACATCTCCTTTCTTCTGGTGTGATTTAGCAGTCTCGTTAAGAATTTCTTAATTAGACTTTGTAGCCACCTATGAGTGTTCCTGACATGTATTTTAGAAACACAACTGTGGTCTTTTTCATATGACTAGAAGACAACTAAATATAAATGTGATTTATTAATAGCATTTGGCGTTGAAGATGATAAAAAAGAAACAAATGGAACCTAGCAACAAATATTGCGAAGGAAAACAATAAAGAGAACTTTTGAAATGCTCAAAATCATTTGGTTGTGAAAGGAGTGGATCTTACACGTTTAGGTCCCACTCATAGTGATGATTATTAATGTAGAGATTGAAAACATAGCGCCTGGTCCAAATGTACTAAAATGTAACACAGCGTCTGTTTATCATGAAACATAAGACAAACATAAATGCCATAAAAGATTAAGGTAACGCATGTTCAACAAATTATAGATAGGAGAGGCTGTTGTGAGTTACCGCAGCGCTGATACCTGTATATATATTACAATGAAGTTCCACATATGAGGAACACGGGTTGCTTCTATGGCTGTTTGTAAAACAATTTTTATACAGAGTTTATGAGTACACATACTACACTCGTAAAACTTTCGCTTGTTATAAAAATACTTGATTGCCGACTTGTGTGTGGCATTGATGTTAATGTAAGTTGTTCCCTTACGTGTTAAAGTAAATGATCTTATAAAATCAATGTTCTTCTATGGCAGTGTTCTTCTTGGTCAGTGTTCTTCTTGGTCAGTGTTCTTCTTGGTCAGTGTTCTTCTTGGTCAGTGTTCTTCTTGGTCAGAGTTCTTCTAGCGTCAGTGTTCTTCTAACGTCAGTGTTCTAAAGTCCGTGTTCTATGTCGGTGTTTTTCTAACGTCATTGTTCTTCAAGGTCGGTGTTCTTCTAACGTCAGTGTTCTTCTAACGTCATTGTGTTATAGAGTGAGCTAATGGAAGCATGGGGGCAGGTAACTTAGTTATTACCCGCTTCTCAATAGACAACAGCAGTAACAGATGGTAGCGACAATCAGTGTTAGGACATACATTTAAGTATGGAAAATTTCCAGTCACAATAACAAGTTAGAGGATAATAGAAGTTCACATAAGGGGTAGTGGATACACAGAAAGTGGGAAGGAGGTAATGTGAAGAATTACTGGACGACACGATGATGAGTTTAGGTCCATGGAAATTTCCACTTCAACTTTTAGGTAATGCATGACAATAACATGCATTAACCCCATGACTTTGGCCCGTCTGATAAATAAGTTGACATCCAACTACCAGGATAGGTCATTGTCATGAGGTAATAATTAATTTAAATAGGGCATAGAAATTCAAGAAAACAAGGTCTATGGTTTATGGTCTCTATGGTTATGGTTATGGTCCCGGTCTCACTGCAAACGAATTAAAATCCATAATTGCTCAACTGTCCGTGCCAGTGGAATCATCCGAATTACTAACTCATCTCCAAAACAAAGGCATGTAGCTGTAGTCCCCATCATAGCAGTCTCAGCACACGCCAAAAGACATAAGGCGAAACTGCACAGAAAGTGAACACAGTCAACTGTTCCCTGTCATACGATATCAGCATTCATCGTAAACCATTGGAATATCGAAACATGATCAACACGGATGATACACACAGCTCACAGTGTGCACAGAGCACTTAACTCAGTAGCTCCTGCAGCAAACCGGACTTGGAATATGCGGAAACTGCAACATGGAACACTTTTCAGACACAGCAATTAAAAGTTCCTGACGCCTAACCGTCATATTGACCGGTATTCCAACGATGACGTATATTGAATTGCAATCAACACAGAACACACTATCACGCACACTGTAGAGGATTTCAGATCACATGCATGTACTCCGCTTCACCAGGGAAGTTCCCAACAGTGGAACTTTTTATCTATACACTGATCTGCATTGGAAAGATAGAATTAACCATCTTTCCGGCTCAAAAAACGTAACAGTGAACGTTGACGCAAACATAACCGCGCCATCTTGAAACCGGAAGTCCAAAACCAAGAAACCAAGGTGTTTTCATCAAACCATGAGAATAATTCAAGTTACGGTCATAGAATGACGAGGAGTGACCAACTCAAGTGATCAGAAGAGTGCAAATTGTCATTTTGCGACAATTTGACTGGCTACTGATTTTTAGGCGAAGAGTTGTGGTTTTTAGTATTTAAACTTCAACACAATTAGGTCAGGAGTCAGGGATAGAACACTCAGAGATACAGTCAGGAATGAGAATTAGACAGTTATGAAATTAGACACACAGTTAGAAAAGTTAAGATTAGAAAGTTGAGCCAGTTAGTTAGGAAATTAAGAATCTGCAAGTTGTAGTTTTAAGTCAGTTGAGAAGTTATTAAGTAAGTTGATAGAGAGTAGTGAGTATAGCAATGAAAATATGAACTATAGTGTTGTGAAAGTGTTTAAGAGTATTTCAAGTTGTTTCACATTCCTTATGAAGGAAAGTTGAATAATGTTGTATGCAAGATATGCACTTGGGACGGATCATAGTCATCGGCGAATTGCCTCAGAGAAGTCCCGAATTAATTAACATTAATTTAAGATTCGTGCATCCACTACAGAACGATCATAGGCCAAGATTAATAATATAAATCAATAAACTGATATGAACTACTAGAAGACGATCGAAAAACAAATTACATTCAAATATATGCACCATGCAACAACAATGAAAGAGACAGCGAAGAATTCTACGACACACTGTGTGCAAAAATTAACAATATTGATGAAAGCGACGGCATGTTAGTGATGGGAGATTTTAATGGAATGCTTGGGAAACTCAACAGTGAGAACAGTGATATCTAATGACCCTTTGGCGATAAAACAGCTGAATTAAACGAAAATGGAAGCAAACTGCTGGATCTATGAAATCAAAATGATTTATTTATCACCAACACATTCTTCAAACACAGAGAGTCGCAAGTAAACAATTGGTACAAATGGAATGACACAACATGCAGAAGCCAGATAGATTTTATACTAACAAGAAAACAGAACAAGAAAAGAGTAACCGACAGTAGAGCAATCCCTAATATTTCAGACGACACGGATCACAAGATGGTTATGATCACACTAAGACAGCCAAAAATAAAGAGAATATACGAAAACAAACAAAAGAAGCGAAAAGAACAGACAATAAAAATAAAACAATTAAAAGATCAAGAAACAAGGAAAACCCTAGAAGAAAAACTAACAGAGGAATTAAAGAAACTCCCTAACGAAGTATGCACAGTAGAAGAAGAGTGGAAACAATTTAAGGAAACAGTAACCAACATCTCTAAAACCGTTTGTGGAACGAAGCTAAGAACAAGAGAAGGGAAAAAGAGCACCCCGTGGTGGAACGAAACAATCAGAGAAGCAATCAAAGAAAAGAAGAAACTGTTTAAAAATTGGAGGGAGAACAAGAACCAAGAAAAATATGAAAAATATGCCTTAGTTCGAAAAAGAGTTAAAATGTTGATCAAAGAAGCTGATCTTTGTAATCCTATACAGAGACAGTAACATTGTCAATAATGTTAGCAATAGCGAGCACAAAATAAATACTAGAAAAATAAAAGTCAAAGTTTATAGGCAGTTACAAAAGTATATAATTATAAATCCAACGACATACATTGAAATAATCAACAAGACACCGTACGCTAAACCAGACTATAGACTATATAGTTTAAAAATAAATAAAATTATTAGGGACGAAAATACTAGAAAGACAGACACAGAACAAGAGACACTATGTACACAGACTGAGGTAGAAGCGACAGTTTTAAAGAGTTCTATAGATGCCTGTGTAGGTAGTGACAGTGACACATGGCAAGAGTACAAGACTAAATTTATTGAGCAGAATAAAGAAAGTAACAGAATAATAGAAGAATTGAATGAGAAATTAATAAAAAGAAATAATGAGATTAAAATATTAAACCAACTTAATGAGAAAAATAAAATGATTGTAAAATTAACAAAGAGAGTTAATACCTTAAAGACTACTAACAAAAGCTTGAAGAGAGAAGCAGAGAAAATAGAAACTGATATGGCAGACGTGGAATATTATATAGGACAATTAATATGTGAAATGGCGGATTTGAAGACAGAGGTAGAATCCTTGATGCAAGATCAACAAGAATTGCAAGAGAAAATTTCAACGATCAGAGATACAGAAGGTGATAAACAAAAGGTGAAAGTCCGTCTGGAAAGGCAAAAGTCAGTAAAAACCAGGAAGAAGCGTGAATTTGAAACTACGTCATACGTCGATGAGTGGTTTTCAGATGTAGAATTGTCAATAGATAGCAAGAAGGTGGAAGCATCCGGAAGGGGGACAAAGAAGTAAAAGAATAGACAAGTTGCTACAGTTAGTGTAAGTAGAAGTAAGGACTTAAAAGAAGATAGAGTTAGTAATGCAGAGGTAGTGTTCTGGCCACTTGGGTTTCCAGATCGGAACGAAATAATAGAGAGAAGAAGACAAGATGATGAGCGCGTACAGATAGATTCAATGTTTGCTCGAAGACTAGGGAGAATAAATACGTTTCTGGAGCATGCCAGCAAAAGAAAGGGTGAACAACACCCCTATTAATAATATTTAAGGAATAAAGGTGATGAAACTTTAGAAATAATACAAAAGTGAAGAGAGATGAGATAATGGAAAAGTTGAAGAAGTGTTGGCAGGAAATGGAGATGAATCAAGTGAGATATATGAGACTCACAAATTAGGAGAATATAGTATTATTTTTATTATGTGTACAGGAGATGAATTATGAAGAAATATAGAGAAGTGTCTAGAGAAGATAGTAGACAAGAGAGCTGAGGAATAAGAGAGAGATTACCTCAGATGAACTAAAGAGTTAGGGTTACCAGTGAGGGAGGTTGGTAACTGACTGCGAGTTGGTAGCGGTAGAAAATTGCGAAGCTGGATGATAATCCAAGTATACAACTGACCAATATGTACAATAATATGTAGAAAAGAAGACGATAGTAAACAAAGGTGATAACCTATGCTTGTGTGTGACCTGAGGGAATTAGGTTATAAATAAAATCATTATGTAACAGAGTGATAACTCGAGAAAGGTTACATAAGAATCAATGGAGATTTATAAGTTGTATGAGAAGTGAAAACCTGAGAGAAACTGAGACTAGAGAATGAGACTCATTAAAAAATAAATTGTATAACCAGAGTGGTAACTCATCAAAGGTTATATAAAGAGAATTCACTATGCAGAATTATAAGAAATAACTGGAAAGAGAACTGCCAGAATTTAAGAAACAATAAACATACTATAACAATTGTTCTTCTAACTTCAGTGTTCTTCTAACGTCAGTGTTCTTCTAGGTCGGTGTTCTTCTAACTTCAGTATTCTTTTAGGTCGGTGTTCTTCTAACGCCATTGTTCTTCTAGGTCTGTGTTCTTCTAACGTCAGTGTTCTTCTAGATCATTGTTCTTCTAACGTCAGTGTTCTTCTAGATCAGTGCTCTTCTAACGTGTGTGGTCTTCTAGGTCAGTGTTCTTCTAACGTCAGTGTTCTTTTAGGTCTGTGTTCTTCTAACGCCATTGTTCTTCTAGGTCGGTGTTCTTCTAATGACAGTGTTCTTCTAGGTCGGTGTTCTTCTGACGTCAATGTTCTTCTAGGTCGATGTTCTTCTAATGTCATTGTTCTTCTAACGTCATTGTTCTTCTAACGTCAGTGTTCTTCTAACGTAAGTGTTCTTCTAGGTCGGTGTTCTTTTAACATCTGTGTTCTTCTTGGTCGGTGTTCTTCTAACGTCATTGTTCTTCTAACGTCATTGTTCTTCTAGGTCGATGCTCTTCTAACGTCATTGTTCTTCTAACGTCAGTGTTCTTCTAACGTCAGTGTTCTTCTAGGTCGGTGTTCTTCTAACGTCAGTGTTCTTCTAACGTCAGTGTTCTTCTAGGTCGGTGTTCTTCTAACGTCAGTGTTCTTCTAACGTCAGTGTTCTTCTAGGTCGGTGTTCTTCTAATGTCATTGTTCTTCTAACGTCAGTGTTCTTCTAACGTCTGTGTTCTTCTAGGTCGGTGTTCTTCTAATGTCATTGTTCTTCTAACGTCAGTGTTCTTATAGGTCGGTGTTCTGCTAACATCATTGTTCTTCTAACGTCAGTGTTCTTCTAACGTCAGTGTTCTTCTAGGTCGGTGTTCTTTTAACGACATTGTTCTTCTAGGTCAGCGTTCTCCTAACGTCATTGTTCTTCTAGATCAGTGTTCTTCTAACGTCTGTGGTCTTCTAGGTCAGTGTTCTTCTAGGTCAGTGTTCTTCTAGGTCAGTGTTCTTCTAGGCCAGTGTTCCCTCATTCCAGAGGAATGAGGTCCGGTGTTTATGAGGAATGGTTGTTGTAGTTGTATATCTGAATCCCTTGCTATCAGAGAATGAGACTATTACTGTCAGATAAAGACCAAGAATGAAGGCACTGTGTTGACTTTTGAATGTGTTAAAGAAATGTTGACTGTTGATAGTTTTAAACTGCAGATTGTATGACTAACTGATTGGATGTCATAGACTAACCAGCTACGTATTGTCTTTCATTTCATCAATGGGCCCACAAGAACAAAATCATAGGTTATTTGGTTGATAAAGGTAAAGGTAAAGGTAAAGTACGAGACTTGAACCGGCGTCTTAGCACGCGAGTATATACCCATATGTGCTCGGCCGCCTATCCAGAAATGTTCGGATATTTCTGTATAGTGTAGCCTCAAGCATCGAAACTCAGATGCGAAGCGACATTCCTCACCTTCCCAGGATAATATACCCTGGTACCCATTTCTGCCAACGGCTGGGTCGACCGTGGGGGTATTTTTTTTTTTTTTTCCAACCACGAGTACAATTCACACTGCTCCCAGCGGGAATTGAACACGGGTTGTCCGAACGTCGGTAGTCCAGTCGGGTGGTTTTCCCAACTCGGCTACCGAGGCCCCCCAATATTTGGTTGATACTAAGAGGAAACTGTTACCAAAAATGCATTCTACTCATTTATTGTTAATGTGTCTTTAATCTTGTGCATCCTCATTTTCTTCCTTCGTCATCTCACAGCGCAATGTTTAAATCTTTAAAATTTCTTTGACAAATTATTTTTTTTTATTTTGAAACAATGTATTTTTTGCACCAAAAAACATTACAAAGACGTGTTGTTAAATGTTCACATATTCCATTTTTAATCAAAAGGACTAATCTGTTTATTTCGACCTTCTGGAATGATATGCAAAGTAGTTCTTAGTTACACAATTTATATCTTATTTTTACTCGCCATGTTTGCTATTTCCTTCCAAGATGCACATTTTCGCAGGTTAAACACAGTGACGGGATTTACTGAATGAAAAACATAGAGTTCTTTCTAACTAAGTCTTTCCATTTCACCAAACGGTTCCCTTTAGTGTTCCTGTATAGACAAATGTACACAGCTGTTTATTGATCACTACAAAGACTTTATTTTATTCTTATTTAATTAAATAACTTTAATTACTCCAAGCACATACCATGTACACATTTACAACCTGGACTGTTTAAGTTAATTACAACTAGATTTTCCTCCTTATTAGTAAAAGTTCCATACATGCCTTGCTAGGCGTGCGGGAAATATGGTGTTAGTGACCATATTTTTCTATGACTACGGCACGTTTTTGGGTGATGTGGCCGGTATCAGGCCACGCCGCCTTTACTTCCCAGAAAAATCTCTGATACCCATTTTTAGAGGCTCGAATTCTTGTCAGTCCGAAAAAAAATCCGCCACTGCTGGGGATCGAATCCGGACCCTTCTGGTCAGGAAGCGAGCACACCAACCACTGAGCCACCGAGGTTACACCTCCTTATTAATATTAACATTATACAAAGGATTTCTCATAATCAGACCTGACTGCGATTTGCCATAGCATTTGAAAGGTCTGTACTTGTTCCCGATGTGAATATCGTCCCAAACTCAGCAAGCCAGGTAGGCATTATTTTATCAGCTGATTCAGTTAGAGTTACAAGATTGTCTTGAACCAGGATCAGTTATCGGCAAGTCAGTGTTGTAACCATTACATCACAGTCAATCTTAAATCCGTCTCCGACATAAAAACGAATCATTATCGTGCTAGTGTTACCTTTCGTAACAGTGGGAGCTAACTTCAAGTTACAACTGAGGCCTTTGGTGATAACTCAATGTTAGTTATGATTTCTGTGTTTGCGAAAGTAACAACGTCACAGATGGATTTTTAAATCGCTATTTTCTATACAAAAATGACGATCACGAAGATACAGACCTTCATTAATGGATGCTTGCACAGAATAAAAGGATGGAAATAGCTGGACAAAATTACTACCGTAGAATTATGGAAAAGTACCAGTAAAATACCAGTGGGCAATAAGATACGACGAAAACAATAGCGCTGGATAGGACATACACTGCGGAAGCCAAATGAGATTATTACACAAACCCTTTTTTCGAATGACAAAGAGGAAGACCAAAATACAAATGGAGAAGACAGATGGAAGCAGAGATGAAGAAGATACCCTGTGTAAGTGTTGTAGATTGCTAAACATGCCGGAGATAAATGACAGATCAAATATTATTTTGTGACGTTCCCTTTTAAAAGACACAACTGATTCTTGCAACTGAGTGACAATAAGCGATGGCTTCCATCACCTTTTGTGGCGTTCATGGTAAATATTCCCATGGTGAAAGTGTCCATACTTTTCAACGACTAACAGCACATCTGTATGTGATGGGGTTGGCATCCCTCAAGGCCGCTCTACGTTCACAAGGCATATTGACTGGTACCCATTTTTAGAGGATGTTTGAACTTCGAGCCCTGTTAGTTGATCACATTTGGACTCTGGTGACCAGCAGATGAGCACCCTGAGCTCTCCGTTGCCACCATTTAGTTGATTGGGTAGCTCGAGGTGTATGTGTGATGTTATCTCGTGCTGTAATTCTTCATTTCCTGGTAAAATCCAACCTATTGCTAAGGTGAGCTGTCCTATTGTCTATCTTCTACTGCCAGACTGATTTTTCTTTTTAAAGCAAAACTGCTGGTCTAATGGATGACAAATCATTAGCCAACAATTTGAGCGTGGGAGGGGAGTCGGTGGGCGTCATTAAGAACTTTGATATACTGGCACAAGACAGCAAACGAAATTAATATTGATCCAGCTGAGACACGACTGCATAACGAACCTGGCTAAAATGTCACGAACTCATAAAGGTATGAAGATGTAGTTATACAGGGGTCGTTCATTGTACACAATTTAACAGCGGAACGAGAAGGTTATTCATGAACTTTTGTTTAAGCAAATATGCATAAGCCATGCTCCCTGACATTGTTTTTCTGGTTTCAGAGCATAATTGGAAACGTCAGTATTTTTTTTATTAATTAAAGTAAATAAATGTTGTGTTATTATTATCATAATGTTACTTTTATTGCATTATGTTTGGATGAATGATTGAAGGAAAATGGGAAGAGTAAGTTGAAGAACTGGTTTTCAGTAATAAAGAAAAGACGATGGTCATACGTTGGACATGTGATGAGAAGAGATAATAATCGAATAGCAAAGCAAGCCCTCATATGGGAAACAACAGGTAAAAGAAAAAGAGGAAGACCCAGGGAGACACTGAGAAGAACATTGATGAGAGAGGCAAGAGCAGCAGGAATCGGCTCCCTCAATGAGATAGAACTGCTTGCACAGAACAGAGACAGATGGCGAGATTTGATAAAATATCTTTAAAAGAAAACTGCTAGAACAAAAATTCATATAGGAGAAGGTGTATCTTGGTCTACGCCCTATGGGCCGGTTACGGCTCGAAAGGTCAATAGATAGATAGAAGTTGAAGAAAATGTTAGTTTGAAACGTCCTGAATATCGACAACTTTATATATCATCCGCTGGCTAAAATCAAATGTATTTGGAACTTTTGAGTGTGTGGGATGAAGCTTAAATCTTGTCATATAATCATTCGAATAATAAGTTATTTTACTATTTTTATTTCCTCATCTATTTATTTTTGGTCCTGTCCAAAATTTGAGCCATTGAGATAATGATGGTGCTGTGAAATCACAATAACCCCACCCACTTACATCTCAATATTCCAGAGATCTTTTAACACTGCAATGCGTACATTTTATACTCAGGTCCGTTAACAAAGTTAATAAACAATAACACGATGTTGTCGACTCCACTTTTTGAGATTATTAAAATTCTGCCTTCATTGTTTCTTCATCTTCTTTCCTTCCTCATTTGCCTTTCAGTGTAGAGGGGAGCTATAAGTTGCTGTCTTTCTGTTGGCCTCCGCTGCTCTTATGATTTCTAGTGTTGCTAATATTCCATGTAACCATTGTTTTCGTGGTCGACGCTTGGGTCTGGTGTTTTCGCATTGTTCGTTAAAGGCTCTTTGTATTGTGTTTTTATCTTTATGTTTTATCGCATGGTTAAACCATTTTATCTGTTGTTTCTTTATGTATTCTATTGCGAGAATTATTCCTCGCTTTTTCACAGTTTAATAGTATACATACTGTAATGGAATACGCCTCTGCAACAGTTTACATCAATGGCACTGGGGATAGCGACAACAATGTGGGTAAAAAGGAATGGGGGAAAATCACACCGCTTCAGAGCTACAGCGGTTCTAGAATTATGGTCTGCAGGGCCCGGCATCCACCATAATAAAACATAGCAAGTGAAGGGTTCACGATCAAGAAGGAAGTGGAGAACCGCTGGAACAAAAGTGTCAAAGGTTTGTGTCATTTGTGACACTCCACGCAAACTCTGAGTTGATTAACGAGTCTGACATTGTAGTCCGCGGCCACTTGGATTTATTGGTACAAAATATAGTGGTAGAGGTGACCCTTGGTAAAGGAAAGAAAGAAAACCACTGAAACAGGTCCTAAAAACTAGGATTGAAACGTTCTATAAATTCGAAACAGTTCAGTGTATCTATAGCTTGTTTCATAAGTCTTGCCCAACTTTAAAAATCAATATCTTTTAAACCGCTTTTTGTATTTTTTTCAAAATTTGCATGTAAAGTTATAATGATTAGAACCCAACAGGGAATTAATTTCATTAAAAACAAACATTTGGTTATTATTATTGCTTATTTGATTTATATAAATTTATAACGACCCATTGATGTAGTCAAAACATAGTGTTTACAGTATTTAAGTTAAAAATAGCGATTACAAATCTATACACGCTGAAATTTACGATTTTTCACGCTTTCCGCGTGAGTTTTCTGACACAAATAGACACTTGTAGTAAACACGAGACATTGTGTGTTCCATTTCCGTTAATTCAGCGGCGTAACGTGGAACAATAACATTTATCATGAGTCTTAAAATGAAATTCTGCAGTTTACAAAACATCGCAATAAAAATGTATGACTATTTTTGCAAAGAGGCTAAACGAGGAAGATTATTTCATTCTTTAGAAAACCCTGAGAATAGGACAAGACACATTTTGGATTTATCTAAACGGTCATTTAATCGCTGGATTCAAGCACGTGACCGTCAATGTTCAAAATATACAAAATCACAAGGAAGAGCAAAAATGTTGGATAATTTCGACAGTGAACTTATTAGAAGTGAAATTCGCAAAATGTTGGGTATCAATGAAACTGTTACAATAAGAAAATTAAAAGTATCGCTGAAAAAGAACAACAGTATTGAAATATCAAAGTCTACATTATGGAGGAATGTGAGAGCTGCAGGCTTTACATTCAGAAAGTATCCCAATGGACGAAACATCATCTGTGAGAAGCCACATATAGTAGTCATGAGAAGCAAGTACTTACGTGAAGTAAAAGAGGTGCGCAAGCAAGGTTATGATATTGTGTACTTGGATGAAACATGGATCAATGCTCACCACACTAACCAAAGGGAATGGCAGTCATCAGATGGAAAGATTAAGAGATTAATACCTAGCAGCAAAGGACAGCGCTTGATAATTGCTCATGCAGGTAGTCGACAACATGGACTAATACAGAATGCAGAGCTCATTTTTCTTTCAAAATCCATAGACAATCGGGATTATCACTCTGAGATGAATGGTCACATATTTAGACATTGGATTGAAAATTCTGTTCTCCCAGCACTAGATCGACCATCTTGCCTAATAATGGACAATGCAGCGTACCACAACATTGTTGCACTTGAAGATAAAGTCCCGACGTCATCCAGTACAAAAGATGCTATTAAGATATGGCTCACAAAGGAGCACATACAATTTAATAACATGTACTTAAAACCTGAATTACTATCTCTAGTAAAGCAAAAACAGAGGACAAAGATTTTTCAAATAGATAAGATTATCCAAGAGCACGGTCATATAAGTTTGAGGCTGCCACCTTACCATGCTCATTTAAATCCAATAGAACTAATCTGGGCAAAATTAAAAGGACAAGTGGCAGATGAAAATACAACATTCAAAATATGCGATGTAAAGACTCTTGCTAATCTCGCTTTATTAAATATAGACAAAGATTATTGGGCTGAATGTGAAGACCACGTCTTAAAACAGGAAGAGGAATATTGGAAAAATGATGGTTTGTGGAATGTTCAACCCCAAACAGTTATTAATCTTTTAGACTCGTCTGATTCAGAATGAAAGTATATAGCCCCCACAATGTTGGCCCCTATATTACCTTAAATTATTTCAACAAACGGTCCTTTTAAGGACCACACAACTATGAAAATTGGACATACAGGTATACCTTGATATTATTATCGTCCGTCCTCGAACTGAGCAGACAATAATTCTCCTGGTGTTTTGTTTTATCCAGTTATTTCCCCATTACGGCCACGCCTTTACCTAGTGAAAATTAATCGTAGACCAGCAACTACGGTAATTTCTATTCTTTAGGGCTTCACAATTTACAATTTTGACAAACATCAAAGAAATATCGCCGCTTTAAGAAAACTGCAGCTGCAAGATATTTGTTAAATATACATTTAAAGGGTCTTTTGCATTCTAATAACATTTGGAAAATTTCAACAGGATTTAACAAACGGTTAGAGAGTAATAGCGTTTTGAAGTTGGGCATATGTTTTGAAACGAGCTATAATATTGTCGTATGTTACTACAGTTGTTGGCCAAGGGTATCAGATGACCGACAACCTCTATAAGCAAGAGAACCGCTGAGGCATGTGCTGAGTAATTGGTGATGAGTAAAAAGGGGGGGCAGGGGGTTCATGTCGACGCTAACTTTGACGGGGAGACCCTGACAGGGGCTGATATATATTTGTTCCCACACCAGAGTCAGTAAAAGGCAGGCCAGAAACGGCGCTGGTTGGTAGAGACCACAAGTATATATTGTTAGATAACATAATCTCATATAAAGGGATTGTGATCCTGTGTTTAAAGTTAAATGAAACAAATAGGAAGGAATTGGTCAGTCATGGGTTAAGGGATTTATGAGTAAGTGTCGAGGATGTACTTCACTATACCTTTTATAGCTAAAGTCAATATCATTGACAATAGCCAAGAATTGAAGTTCATCGGCACAAATAAAACAATCTGTAACAACAGGTTAGCAAGAGTGACAACTATGTTTCACGACACATTGATGATTTTCACGCCACTTATAGATGTAATGAAACTGTAAATAAAGTGTTTGTTGACTTAATTTAGCATTGATCTGTCATTTACGACAATATGTTATTAGTATAGTTTATAAAAGCGACAACATCCTTAACTTCCACCACCCTGACATCAACATCCAGCTAACGTATAATACCAGCGCCTCTGACTCTGAATGATGCTTCGCCACGAGGCCACTTCACTAATGCCGCCCCAATGCCTAGTTTTTAAAAGAGGAATTAAAGCCTCCACAAAATACGATGTCCTATCTATAAGATCTGTTCTTTTCATTTATGAACGTATCTCTCAGGCATTTGTCTAACATATTTTATCTCGCTAGCTAATATTCGCATTTTTGTACATTTAGGGTCCTGGTGTGCTATTGCTAGCACAAAGTTGGAATGAAGATTGTCCGTTTAGTCTCAAGAGTTGTTTTCTTGTTAGATAATAGTGGTGATGACAGTGGTGTTCAATGATTCTATAAGCTTTTCAAGATTAACATGTTGAAGTTGCAATTTCAGTTTATTTCTGCAGTGTGAGAATTGTCGTTTGTCCCTAGACTTTCTGGATATTTAATTTCCTCCAATTATTTGAGCTGTCTATGCAGTCTATTGTTATGTCGATTTCCTGTTTCTCTTTTGCGATATTCATGACTTTTGGTCTGTTAATGTTGATTCTCATGTTGTATTGAGTGCTTGAGCTGTTAATTCTAGTTAAGTGTTATGGTAGGTAGATAGTACGCTCCCATGTATCACTCCACTGTTTGAAATTATGAAAATTCTAACTCTACATCTGATTTTGCAGTTAAGGAGAAAAAATGACAGCAAGTAAAGATTCTCGCACACCACGTGACGTTTTTGACATGGCAACATGATACTGGAGCTATATTTTAAAATGACAATGAGCATATTTATGGTTAATGTGGTCGGTATCAAGTGAGACAACCCTACTTTTCTATATAAATTCTTTTTGTGTCCATTTTCAGACGATTGATGAGCCCTGAAATTTAGATTTTATAGTTGTCTCCCTTTATGGTGTTCACGAAGCTGGAGTGTCGCCCGACTCAGACGCAGGGGAGACCATTACTCTCAAATTGTGTTGCACAAAATGTAAGCTGAAGCATGTCTCCATTAATCACTACATTGGAAATAAAGAACAGTGACAAAAGTAACATCTGAATTTATTCATGTTCAATGATACTTTAAAAGTCGTTGTCCTAACGCCGATGCTGTTGAACCGGTTTGGTAGGTCCATTTCTTTTAATCAAGCGCCACAGTTTCACTAGACGATACACCACAACTTTGCAAGTAACAAGTGTAGACGCTCTGTTATCACTGGTATTAACAGATTGCTGGATTGTGACTGATGTGGGGGAGCGACATAGTACAGCAAACTTGTGTATGAAAAAATACTGAGACAAAGACAATTCCGGAAATTTGTACCGGCTGGTAATGGTATTAGCTTCCGTTTTGTGTTGATTCAAAACACCTGTATCGCACGTTGTTAGTCTGATAATATTTCGTCATCAACCTAGATATTTTTTTTAACTTATTATATTTTCTTTTGTGCTGTTATTTTGTCCATTCTCTTTTGAACCTCAAGGAGCACTGTTTTGCGAACTGAGGACAAGTAGTCAGATCCCGATCAACATCATCCTGGCTCATCCGCGACTTAATGGGCACCGGATTTGTCTAGGAACGAAAGTCTGTACTGGCGTCGTGTTGACCACACTACTTAAATTGTATCGACTGTAAGAATAAATCATCACTGACACCACATTCATTATGGGAAGCCTGATGATTTTTTCTTCTCCTTGTCTACTCTTTTTAATCTATTTCTTTTTAAAAGTCCACTATTCAGCACTCATGGCAAGCAAATAGGTGCATAATGCTATGGCCATTTTCTAAAATGTAACTATTGTCTTGCGATAAACCTCAAAAAAGATCATGAACTAGAGAGACAGACAATGTCCTAGTAACCGTGCAGGTGTACAGTATGGGCTTGTACTACTGGGAAACTGGTCTCAGTAAACTTCAACTATCCACACTTCAAGCTTAATGCGGATGTGATTAGAAGATATCGGATTTATTATTATAATACATTTTGTACACGTTCATCACGTTACAGCGAACTGATAATTCATAGCAGCTAACAGTTTTACTAAAAGTTAGTAGATTAACATAAACAGAGACACATATGTCGACACAGTGTCATTGAGACACAGAACTTGATTAACTTTTTCAGTCGGCTCTTATATTTCTGCTACTGGTCTTGTATGCTTGCAGTCTTACATTTGCTTTGATACTAATAACAATCTGATTAAACTTTTACCGTCTTTCATTTCCCCAGCAGACCCCCCCCCCTCCCGCACAGTACAAATGTCTATGACTTTTCATCTGTAATAAATCGCACTTTGGTTTGCATGTAATCATCTTACAGGTTTTACTTGACGAATTCTTTAATGTGAGACATTTCTCATATCTCTCACTTTTTACAAGTTGTATATCACTTCCTGATACGTTAGTCCACTGTGGTTCTTCTTCTTTTTTCTTTTCTCTTTTCACTGATACCTTAAAGGTGTGGTTTATATCATTTGTCGTTCTTCAGCTGCTCGAACTGTCTGAATCAGTGATTTTCCTTTGTAGTTACATGTCTCTGTCACTGCATCTATCCATCTTCTTCTTGGTCTTCCTTTTGGTCTTTTTCCATGCATTCTCGAGAAGAATGCCCTTGATGGTGATTGGTGAGGATTCATTCTGGCCAGGTGGCCAAACCATTTTAGTGTAATTCTACTTATACCGCACACACTTTAAGAATAAATCACAAATAAATCCATTCGAAATAACACAAGAGCGCTTGAATTTATTTTTTTCAACGGGCATTGAAATTCACTTATAACTTAAATTTGACTCCCATCGAAAATTGCATCGTGTTGCCAGCACAGTCACGATCCGGAAGAACGTTTTGCTCCATTAACTTGAAGAACTTCGGAAAAATCGGATAGGTTGGCTAGCTGCGCCATTGTTGAGGGCGGTCATCCAGTGGACGGGCGAACATCATCAATGCACTCCAGGAAGTGGGAAGACACCGGTCTTCGACAACCATGAGTCTACGTCTCCCCTTCGGATGAAAGAATGGGAGTTGAGATGGGCACAGCCAGAAACGAGAAACTTAGTGGGCGTATAAGGTGACTTTCCAATCAACACAGAACTGGAGTCGTCAGTCGCTGGACACTGCGAGACTTGCTGAGGAGGGGATCTGAGCATCTATGGACATATTCGGAGTGCAATGATGATGACCCGAAAATAACTCAATAACTTTCAAGACTATCAATTTTGAGAAAAACTGGAAATTATTAGACTCAGAAAAAGCCACTTTCTGATTTAATCAAGGAACTGTGTAAGAAATATTCTCTTTTTCTAGATGTTATTACCATCTTTGGCTCCGATAAGCAGTAAACCATATTTACATCTGCACTAAATACGGTGTGGCCATGAAAAAAATGAAAGGAAGAAAAAAAGAGAGCTCCATCATCACTTAGCTCGAAAAATATGTATACTTTGCTGAACACTTTTATTTTTAAACTGAGAATGAGAAACTCAGAACATTGTAAAATTGGCCAATTGGAATCAACCCTTCTGTCCGTCTCTTAGAAGGTGACTCTTATAAAGCGCCATTTACCCCAAGATTTTCCTGATAATAATTAGTCGGAAGCACCAGAAGAAATCAGAGTTATGGAGTGAAAGTTCTAGAATCTAGAAACTTAATTGTATAAGTCGAAACTGGGACGTCGTGGAGTCGAAACTGGGACGTCGTGGAGTCGAAACTGGGACGTCGTGGAGTCGAAACTGGGACGTCGTGGAGTCGAAACTGGGACGTCGTGGAGTCGAAACTGGGACGTCGTGCAGTTGAAACTGGGGCGCCGCGCAGTCAAGATAAAATGCGAACCTCAAAATCAGTTGTTAGGATGATAAAGTATACGGAGCTGTCGATTACTAGTTTAGATGTAGTATATATGTATGTTGAAATTGAAGACATGTTTGAAATATATCAAGTAGCTTATGAAGCAGACTTCTTCAATCATCATCATGTGCCGTACCTTTTGGCGTAGGCGATCATGTCCTTCCACTATTTTTTATCCTCAGTGCATCGTATCAATTACGTTGTTGACTGTCTTACTTGCCATAGCGCCTAGCTGTCTAGTTTAATTCTCTCTTAGTTGTCCACAAGCTCTGTTTTTCCTGTATTTTTCCTGTTGTAACCAAGTATTTCAACTTTCCTCTTCTCGTGATGTACCTGAAAAATGTTGATTATTCCTTTCTGATGTTCTTTTAAAAAGCTCTGTTGGCCTCTTTCAGAATGACCTCGCTGCTCTTTTTAGCTGTCCAGGGAATGTCAACATTCTTCTAAGAAATACCATTTCTGCGGCCACAAATCGTCTTTTTAATTGCTTGTCTACTGTCCATGATTCGCTTCCATACGTCATAGTTTGCTCTATATATCAAAGTAAATAAATAACGAGTCCAAATAGATGATTGCTGGCTTCACAGCCGTGCATCAATCGCTCAATAATACACTCGATTCTTCGGTGCAGACTCTGACCTATATAAAGCTATATCAGTTAAGTGGTCTCCAGCTGCCAGAATATATGGTTTAATATCCCAAAATGATATATATTAACCGCAGGTGAAATGGGAAATCAATGTACTGTAGACTTAAGTTAACAGTGACAGAATGTCTATCAGAAAATGGTTATGGATAATTCGATATAATGTGTTTAAATAAAAAGAAAAAAAAAATATATATATATATATCATAAAAATTAGGAATGTATGCTGCTTATTCTTTGTAAAATGTGTTTATCTCTTTGTTCACCCGCAATATCCTTCTTCTGTTTGTCTCTTTATAATAATGTTCGTCCA
The DNA here is from genome assembly GCA_032433765.1 of Megaustenia siamemsis. Classification (NCBI taxonomy): domain Eukaryota; kingdom Metazoa; phylum Mollusca; class Gastropoda; order Stylommatophora; family Ariophantidae; genus Megaustenia; species Megaustenia siamemsis. Next base: position 150,810,488 of record JAVIAB010000092.1, read on the forward strand.
TCAGTCCTTTTGACTACCTCACATTTTGGACATCTCTCTAACAGTCTGCCTACCTCTCCATTTGTCGGAGTGTACATCTGTCTTTTTCTGTCGGTGTATATATTTCACTGTCTGTCTGCTTGTCGCTTGTCCTTCTGTTTATTTTAGTCTGTCTGCCTAAATGTATGTACAGAGTGTGTGTGTAGTGCATGTGTGTGTAAGTATGAATGTATGCATGCAAGTGTGTATATACGTATGTATGTAGGTATGTATGTGTGTATGTATATACTATATAAGGATGTACCTGAGTATATATGTGTACATGTATGTATGTTTGTATGTATGTATGTATGTTACGTATGTTTGCATTATATATATATATATACATATATATAAGTGTATGAAAATATGCATGTCAAGTATCCACAACTGCTTGCCGAACTGCTTATTTTGTTTGCCTTTCTTTAAATAGCATGGTTTCAAGTTATGGCAAGTCGCATGTCTATGTTTTTGAATGAATGTCTCTCGACCGCCAGCTACGATCTGATTTGTCTGTTTACTACTTTACTGTCTACTTGTATACTTTCCCTTGTGTCTGCTTTTAGTCTCTGTTTCTCTCAACATATGTTTTTCTACCGATCTATTTGTAAGTCACTGTGTCAGCGTTAGCTTCTGCCTACCAGTAGGTCTATTGATCTGTTGCCTGCATGCCTGTCTATTTGCCTGTCTCCGTTTATTTTTGAACAAACTATTATTGAATTATTCAAGCAAGAATAAAGCGAGTATCACACCTGAACTCATCATCATCAAGTACCGGGCCTGCTGGCGTAGGTGATCATGTCTCTCCACAACTTTCGATCTCGGCAGCTATTTATCATTTCTGTTGTTGACCTTCTACCAAGCCATTCTCTTAAGCTGTCTGTTATTTTTTCTCTTTGCTTCCCACTATCTCTTCGTCCCGCAATTTTTCCAGTTGTTACAATACATTCCAGTTGTTCTCTTCTCATTACATGGCCAAAAAATGATAATTGTTTCTTCCTAATATTGGAAATTAGCTCTCTTTTTGCTTTGACCTCTCTCAGAACATCTTCATTACTCTTCTTAGCTGTCCATAGTACTCTCAACATTCTTCTGTAAAACCACATTTCTACAGATTCCAGTGATTTCCTTGTCTGTTGTCATATTGTCCATGATTCGCATCCATATGTTAAGACTGGCTCTACATAGCATTTAAGAATTGTCAAAAATGGATTTCACGGTATCTTCCTCGAACTCAAATATTGCTGCTGCCGTAAACACATAAACCACAGCCAAGTATAGACTTACTTAGGCCTGCAGGCTGAGAATAATTCATAGAAAACGACAAACTAGCTTAACACTTTTCAGTTTTGCTATCAGTATCGTTGTGGGTAGAGTTGGATCGACCGTCTGTTTCTCCTGTATTTGGTTGCTTTCGCCCGATGACTAAAGTATTCTAGAGTATCGTGGTAGACTAGAATATTCCTCTTTATCATCCGCCCTTACAAGGACGTAGTGGACGTGTCTGCGTTGTGTTGTGGTTTGCTCTCCTGTATTTGAAAACGTCACACTAGCTGGTTGGTTTCTTTTTTTATTTTCTGCACGTGGGCTTAATAAATCTGCAGTCTTGATTGTGTTTAAACACTTCTCTCCCGTAGGCTAAAACAATTTACGTTAAACCGGGACAGGTGTAATGGTGTCATAGTGACCTTCAAGTCCCAATCTCTGATAATATATCCGTCTTGAGCTTGTTCATGGTGAGGGAGTAGCGGCAGAGAAGTCCGGGTTTTCTCTCTTCTCTACCCACTAAGTCAGACTATTTAGTTTTCCTCAGTCAACACAAAGGATCAAGCAGGATCTTTATCAACTTTGATTTGCCAATCATAACGTCAGTAGTTAGCTATGAACGGCTGACTCTTTCAGCTCAGTCTCCTATAGTTCTGTTTAGAGAAATATAAATTTTGTGTTTAATGATTCATCAACATTACCTATCACTTTTGTACAATTGGACAATATAACTGATTAATACTTTAGTTCAATTCCGGGCTGTCAGCACCATGGCCGATAGCAGTCAGCGACTCATAGCTGACTGCGACGGTATCGGTGAACAAGGTCAATCCAGTTTATACAGGGTGTTTTTAAAGTTGCAGTGCAGTGAATTTATACTCTCGAAAGAAAAAACGTCACCAGAAATGTGGTTAACTAATGCGTCACACAAATTGTAAAATAAATGGTATTATTCAAATATACTTGACTGCTATCGGCGAGCTTATAATGGGTAATGTTGGTATTAACACAATAAAGTTGTGCCTAAAGCATATGTTGAAAATGTCCACCACGGGCCTCAAGACATATCGCGATTCGTCTTTCCATATTTGCGAAAACCTTCAGAATAATGTCTGGTGATATTTGTATAATCTTGTCTACTATTTCAGTCTTTAGGTCATTAATTGTCTGCGGATTATTTTCATAAACTTTCCCCTTCAATGCCCCCCACAGATAATAATCTGGGGGTGTTAGATCTGGTGAACGAGCAGGCCAGATTCCACGTGAAATAATGCGATTTGCAAATATGCTTTCTAAATAATTGAGTGTTGTTGTGGCTGTGTGTGCTGTTGCCCCATCCTGCTGAAACCAGGATTCCATAATTTCCGGTTCTGTAAGGTGTGCTATGAACGGTTCCAGAATTAAAGTACGGTAACGTTCTGCATTTATTGTTTCATTAAAAAATATAGGTCATATTATCCGCATACGACTTATAGCGCACCACACTCCGACTTTTTGATCGTAAAGCGGCACTTGATGAAATTCATGGGGGTTTTCACTGCTCCACAGCCGATTGTTCTGACTGTTCACATAACCGGATAAATGAAACCAGGCCTCATCAGTGAAAAAAGTGACGTCAAGGATGGCAGCGCCATGTTCATAAATACAATTCTGAAACCACATGCAGTAGTTTAAACGGGATTCATAATCTCTTTCTTGGAGTTGAGACACTTCAGTTAATTTTGTATGGACGATAGTGTAGTTCACTTCTTAAAACCTTGTGAACAGAACTCTTAGATATTTGCACCTGTTGAGACAAGTGGTTTAAAGATGCATTTGGACTCATTGTAATTCTGTCTTGGAGTTCCATAATTTGGTCTTGTGAAATTGAAGGTCTTCCAGATCGGTATGCATCTACCACACTACCGGTTTCACGAAACTTTTTGATCAATTTTGTAACAAAATTTCGGTGAGGGACTTGTGAGTCTGGAAATTTCCTCACGAATTGTCTAATGACCTCATCCGTATATTTACCGCCATTACGAAAGACATGCTCAACCAGAAATACCCTGTTTTCAATCGTCAACACCATTTCCTTCAAGCAATGAGACAGTGAAAGTAGCGTAGTGCCCGTCCTTTACGTAAATAAAACCTTAAAGGAAGCAGCGGTTTGTTCATAAATGTGGTTTACAAAATTGTGGTACGTAGATGATGATTACGTCATTTACTGAATATTAGAAATATTCACTGCACTGCGACTTTAAAAACACCCTGATAACACCGTCACAAGTGCCCTAGTAACAGACTAACTAGTCTGCTTAAGCGCGTAGGAATGGAAAGAGAAGGGAATCCTCAAAAGCAGTATGCTAAAGATGGATGTGTTGGGCCGGACGGTGCAAATATAATCCCTTGCTGCAAACCACATCACACCACAGTATACTTGTCATGTTATGTAGAGACGATCAAAAGAGGTAGTCATCATGTGATCATAGGAGAGATTTCCCTCTCAAAATATGTGAATATAATAAAAAGTCAACAACGGTTCAGATAATTTTTTTATGCTGAAATGTAATCGTTTCTACAGCACTACCAGTGTCTCACCCACAGATTCAGTACAAAACTCTTACGTTATCGCAATATTTTGTAACCATATATGGACAAATGTATTATATCCATATTATTATTATTATTATTATTAATTTTGGAATTGATAATCAATAAAATCCGCGTCATGAAAGAAAAAACTTAAATAAAGATATTAATGCACGTTCATTATGTCATTATTATTATTTTTTGTTACAAAAGTTCAATAACTCGTTTCTACGGAAATTGAAATCATAAGCGTTTAACTGTTGTCTCCACTCGTATCGATGGGCATTATCATAAATAACATTGCAAGTGCTATCTTTATATCGCTGTCTAATCGTCCTTAGGCTTTTCACTCCCTGATTAAAATGACGGGTAATTCACTTATGCAGAATGGAATTAATTTAACTTTTGTTTCGTTAACTATTTGTTCCGTTTATTTAGACTTCTATTTTACTTTTTATTTATTTGTTATTCTTCCTTATTTTTTACTTGAACACTGCACGTTTCCAATTACGACGGTTTCTTTTCTTAGTCGCTGATAGAAAATGATTAGAACATCCGGTTGGTTATTTTAGCAAATACAAGCATTAAAGTAGCAAAGTTATTATGAACTGTGCTGATGTTCCAGGGTGTTAGTCTATATCGTAACCAATATGCAAGAAGCATATTTGGTGTTTTCATGTGTAATCCTTTGATGGAGTTACTAAAGGTAACAATAGCAATGTCGCCCTGCTTTAATTCAAAACTGTCTGGCCTCCAACTACCTGTAATTAGCGCCGCGAAACTTTATACTTCTACCATATCGCTGGCTATAGAGTGTTCTCGTTCCGTCCAAATAATTGAGATGACGCAACATGGCTATAACCACAGCCTACTCTATATATAGCCATAGGACTAAGGGACATCACTCTAATCGTTCGGCTCAACGAACTCAAGATGTCTGACACATGTCGTGGATTTTTATTAAGTTTACTAAATTAATTCATGATTAATTAGCTAATAACAATTTGTGTTTTATTATTAATAACACAAGTTCATACTTGTTTTTGAAAATATGCCTGACAAGTGTTGTGTTCCTGGATGTAGATCTAACTATAGACAAGAAGAAGGATATGTCACTGTGTTCAGGTTTCCTCAGGCAGACACTGTTAGACAAAAGTGGATGAAAAATATTCCTCGCAAAGATTGGGTTCCAACTGATAGAAGTGTTGTATGTGCTAAACATTTTCGTCAAGATGAAATTACTACATTTGATAAATACACAGACACTGCTGGTGCTGTGCACATATTTAATAGAAGATGCCCAGTATTAAAATTAGATGCAGTTCCAACTATTTTCCCCAATTTGCCAACATATTTATTATTTATCAACTGAGCCAACTGTCTTGAGAAAAGACCCTAAAACAAGAGCTGCAGAAATTAATGATAGATATGAAGCAAGTGTTGACAAATGGTTGGCTTCCGATATGTTTATTGATTTCTGTAGATTTCAAGCAAAGTTTGAAGTTGAACTGAAGGACTCTCTTAAATTTTGGAAGCACATTAGTATGGACAATGAGTATGTACTTTTGTACAAAGTTAAAGTAGAAGCAAACTGTGCCCCTTGTTTAGGAATTAGCATGAAAATACTGCCAGACTTATCATTTTTTGTTTATGATAAGGGAGATGAAGTCAGCTTCAAAAATTTAACTTGGATTACCAACAATAGAAAGCTTGAGCGATGGTCTTCTTCTTCTTCTTTTACCTTTTAGCTCCTGGTGGAGCATAGGTCTTCAACAAACACTTTCCAAGTCGTTCTGTTTTTTGCCATTCTTTTAAGATCATTCCATGTCTTCCCCATCATCTTCATCTCTGCTTCTATCTGTCTTCTCCAAGAATTCCTTGGTCTTCCTCTTTGTCTTTTCCCCTGGGGATTCCAAAAAAGGGCCTGTTGTGTAATACTCTCAGTTGGCTTCCGTAGTGTGTGTCCTATCCATCGCCATCGTCTTCGCTGTATCTCTTTATCCACTGGTATTTGACCGGTACATTTCCATAATTCCACGTTAGTGACTTTGTCCTGCCATTTCCATCCCTTTATTCTGCGCAAGCATCCATTAATGAAAGTCTGTACTTTCGTGATTGTCAATTTTGTCATTCTCCATGTTTCACAGCCATATAATAGGACCGACTTAACATTTGAGTTGAAAATTTTTATTTTTGTATTTAGCCTAATTTCTTTGGATTTCCATATGTTTCCCAGTGCAATGAAAGCTCCTCTTGCTTTTGATATCCTTATTTTGGTATCATTTTCTGTTCCTCCCTCTTTATCTATATTACTGCCCAGATATATATAAGATTGTACGTCTAGTAGAGGTATTTCTCCTAGTTTTATATGGTTATTGCCAACTGCATTAATTCTCATAATATTGGTCTTATCTCTATTAATCTTTAGTCCTAGCTGTTGTGATCTCTCATCTAATATACTCATTTTATCCTGCATCTGTTGATGGCTGTGTGATAGGAGAGCTATGTCATCAGCAAAGTCTAAATCATCAAGTTGTTTGGTCAGTGACCACTGGATCCCATTTCTGTTGTTTTGAGTTATTTTCATAATCCAATCTATGGCCAGTAGAAAGAGAAATGGAGACAGGAGGCATCCTTGCCTTACTCCTGTTCTTATTTCAAATGCTTCTGTAAGCTGTCCTTCATGCACCACACTACATTTTGTTCCTTCATACATTGTTTTTATCAGGTTAATAAACTTTATGGGGATTCCGTAATGACTCAGCAACTTCCAAAGCATTCTTCTGTCTAAACTATCAAATGCCTTTTCGTAATCTATGAATCCAATATATAGTGGGGATTTTAGTTCTAAACTTTGTTCAACTATTATACGTAGGGTAGTTATTTGATCAGCACATGATCTGTTCTTCCTAAAACCTGCTTGTTCATCTCTCAAGTGTTTCTCTATAGCCTCTTTTAGTCTCTCCAGAATGATTCTGCCTAATATTTTTCCTGGCACTGATAGTAGCGGGTGTCCGGTTAGCGCAATCGATAGGCGGTTGGCTTACCACGGCAACAGCCGGGGTTCGTAATCCTGGCGAGGACACCTGGGTTTTACTAATTCCCTAAAAATTAGTAGGAGCCGCGATAGCTCAGTGGTTAGTGAACTGGACTACTACGGACAAGGGGTAGGGTTCGATCCCAACCGACGGCTCCGGGTTCACCCAGCCTTAAATGGGTACCGGATTTTTTCTGGGAAAGTAAAAGCAGCACGGGCGTAATACCGACCACATTACCCCAAAAATCATGTGCTGAAGGTCTGTAAAATATAGGGTCACTAACACCATATTTCCCTATACGCCACTTGGCGTGACGGGGGGTACTTTACTTTACTTTACTTACTGATAGTAGCATAATTCCCCTATAATTTGTGCACTCCTGTAAACTTCCTTTCTTTGGTAGTTTGATCATATAACCTTCTCTCCAGTCTTTAGGTATTTCTTCCCTCTCCCAAATTTTATCCAATAGATCCTGTAACATCTTGGTAGAGGTGTTAATATCTGCTTTGATGGCTTCCGAAGGAATTTCATCTGGTCCTGTGGCTTTACCATCTTTTAATAATTTGATGGCTTTCATTATTTCTTCTTTGCTTGGTTTTCCGCAGTTAACGTGTAACTCTTCTTCTGCTGGTAGTATATCTGGAGGATTATTTGAGCCGGGTCTGTTCAAAAGTTCTTCAAAGTGTTCTTTCCATCTCTCCATTTGTTCCCTTATATTACTAAGCAGATTTCCTTTCTTGTCTTTGATAAAGGCGTTGATCTGTTTGTATTTTCCACCTAATTTCTTTGTGCTGTTGTACAGTTCTTTCATATTCCCTTTATTTGCTGCTTCTTCTGCCTCTTTAGCTAGTTCATCTATATATTTCCTCTTATCCCTTTTAATGCATCTTCTCACTTCTTTGTTCACCTCTGTGTAAGCTTCCTGTGTCTTGGCTTTATTACTTCTTGTTTTGCTTTTATTTATGTCTGCTTTCTTGTTCTTTCTTTCTTTAATTTTATCCAGGGTCTCTGCTGTCATCCATGCCTTATTCTGGCGTTCTCTTTTCCCCAGTGTTTCTTCGCATGTCTCTTTCCATATATTTTTTACCTGTTTCCAATGATCTTCTATATTTATTGTATTTTCTAGTTGTTGGAGGACTTGGTATTTGTTTGATATTGTGACTGCGAATTTATCTTTAATTCCTTGTTCTTTAAGAAACCCTACATTGAAATACTTTCTACCCTTATTCGTTGTATTATACCTTTTTAATTTAATTTTAAGTTTGGCTAACAGAAGATGATGATCAGAAGCTATATCTGCCCCTCTATATACTTTTACATCCTGTAAGGATGACTTAAACTTATTATTAATACATATGTGATCAATTTGATTTTCCGTTCTATGATCTGGTGACACCCATGTAGCTTTGTGTATTCTTTTATGTTGGAATATTGTTCCTCCTAGGCTCATTTGATTAAGGGCGCAGAAATTCACAAATATCTCTCCATTCTCGTTTATATCTCCAAGTCCATGTTTTCCCATAATCTCTTCGAAGCCTCTGTTGTCTGATCCTACCTTAGCATTTAGGTCTCCCATCAAGATTATAATATCCTTGGCTCGTCTTGCATCCATCTGCCATTGTAGCTGTTTATAAAAATCATCTTTAACTGAGTCATCTTTATCGTTGGTTGGTGCATAGCATTGTATAATGTGTAATTTTATTTTGTTTTTGGTTGTTCTAAATGTTGCTCTCACCAGTCTTGGTCCCACTGCCTCCCATTCTATTAGTGTCTTCTGTGCATTTTTTGATAGCATTATAGCTACCCCTTCGCTATGTTGTGCTCCTGGTTCCTGGTGTCCTGATGATAAAATCATCTCCTCTGTATTCAATTTTATTCTCTCTGCTCCCAGCCATCTTGTTTCAAAGACCCTAAAACAAGAGCTGCAGAAATTAATGATAGATATGAAGCAAGTGTTGACAAATGGTTGGCTTCCGATATGTTTATTGATTTCTGTAGATTTCAAGCAAAGTTTGAAGTTGAACTGAAGGACTCTCTTAAATTTTGGAAGCACATTAGTATGGACAATGAGTATGTACTTTTGTACAAAGTTAAAGTAGAAGCAAACTGTGCCCCTTGTTTAGGAATTAGCATGAAAATACTGCCAGACTTATCATTTTTTGTTTATGATAAGGGAGATGAAGTCAGCTTCAAAAATTTAACTTGGATTACCAACAATAGAAAGCTTGAGCGATGGTCGCAGATACAAAATTTGATGGCCCATTACCAGCATGTAGACTCTGCAGATGTCACAGCTTTAGACTTTGTGTTAAAAGCACACGAAAATCTTGTAAAAGCCATCACATTAAGTAGCAACGAACAACATAACAAGGCATTGCAATTTTTAGATGAGCAACTTCATTTGATGTCACATCCTGATAATAGAAAACGTTACTCTAGTAGCATACTTTGTTTTGCTTTCATGGCCTACATTAAATCTCCATCTTGTTATAGGTTTCTTAGAAACTCAGAATTATTATGTTTACCGCACCCAAGTACTCTCAAAAGTTTAGTTGCTTCCAAAACGTCAGAAACTTGTATAATAAAATATTTGACGGTAAAGAGTAAACAATTATCTTCACGGGAACAGTTTGTTGCTATACAAATGGATGAGATCCATGTTAAAACTGCATTAAATTACACAGGAGGGAAACTAGTAGGATCTGCATCAAATTCTAATGAAACAGCCACAACAGTACAGGCTTTCCTCATCTCTTCTATATTTGGAAGTTACACTGATGTAGTTGGTTTAATACCTATGATAAAAATGTCAGCTACTGATTTAAAGCAAGGCCTGTTACAAGCAATTTCAAATGTTCAATCAGCTGGATTTACTGTGTTAGTTGTACTGTCAGATAATAATGCTGTGAATAGAAAGGTCTACAAAGAACTTTTGGCTGGGTCCTCTGACAAATATCATTTTGATAATCCACAAATACCAGGTACTCCAATTTTTCTTTTACATGATTCAGTACATTTACTGAAATGCATTTGGCATAACTGGGTTAATCAGAAAGATATTGATCAATGCTTTAATTTTCCAACATTTCCTTCTGATGATGCCAGCACAACATATGTTACCACAATTTCTGCTAAATTTTCACATATAAAATCTTTATATAGAAGTGAGCAGAAACAGACTATGAAATTGGCACCCTCATTGACAAACAAAGCATTGTTCCCTTCAACTTTTGACAGACAGAATGTAGCTCTGGCATTGGCAATATTCAGTGACTACAATACTGCAGCTCTTAAACTTTACAGAGATGACCGCATGAACAAAACTGCTGATTTTATTACCATAATATTGCAATGGTGGACCATTGTCAATGTGAAACACAAATTCTGTGGCGTTAGATCACGCAATGTTTTTGGTAATCCAATCACATCCACTGATCGCAGCAATCTTATATTTATTAAACGCTTTGTACTGTGGCTGGAGACTTGGCAGAAATTGACAGGAAAAGCAGGTAAACTAACAGATGAGACATTCTATGCCCTCAAACACACTATGAATGCTGTCGCTGAGTTTGCAACTTATGCCCTGGACACTCTAAAAGTAGAATATATTTTGCTAGGCAAGCTACAAACTGATAATCTAGAGGCCAGATTTGGTGAATACAGGCAACTTTCAGGATGCAATTACCTGATCTCTGTACAACAGATTCTAGAAGCAGAGCGCAAACTGAAAATTTATTCTATTTTGAGAATGTCATCTCAAAGTTGTGGTGAAGTACCAATTAGTGACCTTTCTGTGGTCTGTAATGTTGACACTGAGCATAGTACATCTAATTCCCACATTATTGATGCTAGTTTTACACAAGAATGGTTCATTATAAATATACATGATTGTAACATCTTTTCTTCAGAAGGCGCTGATCATGTTCTGGTCTATATCAGTGGCTATGTAGCTCACAAAATGTGTAAAAGACTTAAATGTACATCATGTGCTATATTTTTTCATCAATTAAATGACATGCATGCAGAAATTGAATTAGATGTTGCTTGCTGTGACTATACTAAATTTTTGGATCGAGGTGATCTAAAGTACCCAACAAAGTCTCTGACCACGTTAACATTCATTTCCTATGCGGTGATGCAAAAACTTCTCTCATCAGATTTTGAACCAAAATTTTTGGCCAGTACAAACCACAGAGACATTGTTGTTAAGCTTGTTACTGCAAGCTACCTTCAGTACTGCAAGTCTGAGAATATGGAAAAATGTAAGTGTGGCAAATCAAAGATCAGCACACTTTTAATGTCAGTACCAACACTAGCTAATATATTTCTGAACAACTACAGAAAAGTTAGAAATGATGACATCAATAGTAGAAAAACCAGCACCTCACGGAAAAGAAAATTAGCCAAATTTTCACACTAAATATTTGTTATCTGCAAACATTTTACCTATGTTCTGTGAAAAGCTTGCTAACTGTAATTTGTTAAAATGTATTATAATTTAATTTCTACATTAAAATAATAATGTGTGAATGCATTTATGATTTAGCGTGCAAACACAATTGAGTTAAAACATAACCGACTGGTTAAAATGCTAACAAAAGCAATGTCAGGACTCACAATCTTTACCGCCGGACCCCGTGACGTCACAGGGTATTTCCCAACTCTGCCATTTGGCTATATATAGAGTAGGCTGTGCTATAACCAATCATTACAATTCTAGTCCTCTAAAAGCAGTCACGACGACTGTCTTGGTTGTGAGTGAAATGATCAACATATAATGACCCACTTTTTTGTATGTTAAGGATTCAAATTATCTACAAGGCAATAATGATCCCCATTCGCGATCTTTCCAATTGTAAACATTGGTTAGTCGCTTTAGCAAATTAAGTTCTGTACGGAGTCGAAAGATGGTTGTCCATTGTAAAGTCAGGGAATGAAACGCGAGAATGTAAGTTTAATTAGTTTTCTTGTTCTTTTAATTCAGCTACCAGCTTTTAAATTAATAATGGCAAACCAACTACATTTATTCGAGGAAACACATCCCATTTTTGAAACAATTTTTAAAATGCAGATCAAAGATTATTTTTTTTATTCTGACGGAAAAAAAAAATTTGATTATAAAACGAGCCGAAAAATACGGTTTGATGGTAGATGTGGCTGGCATGTTTGAAGTGTTGAAAGTTTTAATACATGAGTGTGGTTATGACTGGCTAGAAGTGTTGACCGTTTTAATACATGAGTGTGGTTATGGCTGGCTAAAAGTGTTGAAAGTTTTAATACTTGAGTGTGGTTATGGCTGGCTAGAAATGTTAAAAGTTTTAATACATGAGTGTGGTTATGGCTGGCTAAAAGTGTTGAAAGTTTTAATACACGAGTATGGTTATGGCTGGCTAATAGTGTTGAAAGTTTTAATACATGAGTGTGGTTATAGCTGGCTAAAAGTGTTGAAAGTGTTAATACATGAGTGTGGTTATGGCTGGCTAGAAGTGTGAAAGTTTTAATAGATGGGAGTAGTAATAGTGGGGATAATTTTGATGGAGAAAATCGGCGGCTTACTACTGGCACTAGCTGGCGACCGCCGTGTTTTTTGTCTCTATTTTCTATATAACATTTTGGGCCCTGCACCGTACGATATGCGAAATCGGCTCCTTTCTGCTGGCGTTTTATCGAAATATTTATAATAAGTATATCCTATAGTGTGGAGTGTACAGTGTATAAACCTACCTACAGTGAACAGTAGTAAAAATTAGATTCCTTGAATAGACCACACTTATAACACGTAATCTCTCGTAGGCTATGTTTAAATATAATTTGGTAACAAATGTGGATGACGTATAAATTAACCAATCGAAGAATAACATTACCGGTAACTTGAACACTGACCTCATTTTTCACTTGAAGTGTAGTCGAGTCTGTCTCGTCGGTGGGGTTGAAAACTAGAGATGGTGGTGAAATTTCATCATTCTCCGAGGTATATGTAGCACCTGTCGGGTCAATAGTATGGGTAGGATAATACGGGTGGTGGTTACTTGAACTCGATTTGACCACTTGATACAATACCAGAGGAGTTCCATGATCTTGATTTGACCTCTGAGGGCTGCAATATCAATATTTTCAACTTCATCGAATAACAGGCACCATTAAAGGTGATCATTGCAGGTAAGAAAACTTAGTGCAAAACACCAAAAAGTTAGTCGCAAAGTAAAATATTTGTCCCAAAAACCAAAAAATTAGAGCCAAAACCTAAAAAGTTACTCCAAAAGGCAAAATAGTTAGACTCAAATCATTAAAAATACTCAAAAACGTATCCCGAATCTAAAAAATCTTAGACCCAATGACCAAAAAGTTATATCCAAAGTCCAAAAAGTTGGTCAAAAAGGCAAAATAGTTAGACTCAAAATCAGAAATAATCTTAGGTGCATACTCAAAAACGTATCCCCAAAAGCAAAAAAATTTTAGACTCAAAGGCAAAATAAGTTATTTCCAAGTCTAAAAAGTTAGCCTAAAACCCAAAATAGTTAGGTTCAAACCCAAAAAGTTAGTCCAAAAAGAAAAATAGTTAGACTCAAAATATAAAAAAAAATATCTTAGATGCCTACTCAAAAACGTATCTCCAAAAGCAAAAATCTTAGACTCAAAGGCCAAAAAGTTATATCCAAAGTCTAAACAGTTAGCCTAAAAGGCAAAATAATTAAGTTCAAAACCCCAAAATGTTCGTCTCACACTCAAAAATGGGACTCAAAACCCTAAAAATGTATTCCTAAATTCAAAATAGTTAGACTCATTGGGCAAAAAGATTGTTCAATTGGCAAAATAGCTAGACTCAATTCCCATTTCTCCCCCCCCCTAAAAAAAATCGTAGATGCATACTCAAAACGTATCCCCAAGCTAAAAAATCTTAGACACAAAGACCAACAATTTAGAACCAAACACAAGAATTTTAGATGTAAACTAAAAAATGTACTCGCAAAGTCAAATATAGTTAGACCCAACGCTCAGCGAGAGGGAGATAGATGGATAGATAGATAGATAGATAGATAGAGAGAGAGAGAGAGAGAGAGGAGAGAAAGAGAGAGGAGAGAGCGTGAGGAGAGAGCGAGAGATAGAAGGAGAGAGAGAAGGTTACGCCCCTATTATATCCCACTAAACGAAAATGGTACTACCAAACATGAAAATTACGCCTCAGACATAACTTAACTAATAGAAAATCGCACCCCAAGCATATTTTTATGGATATCGCCTACGAAATCATAAAAAAATTAAATTTACACACTAGGCTTACCCGAAACTTTATTTTATACACGACCATTAAATAAAACATTTTGATGTTTCTTATCCCCCAATCATTTTGTGATGGATAAGCCTATGGAATCGTAAAAATAAATTAAACTTAACCTATAGGCTTACCCCAAACTTTATATTAGACATAACCATATAAAACATTTACTTAAAAAATAATCAGTGTTATATTTCATACACAACACCCCCCCCCCCCCCCACCACCGATTTTTAATGGCGACTCTTTATCGGGATTATCGATAAAGAGTTTTTCAATTTTATTAATATATTTAAACTAGGTATGTTGAGAATTGTTGAGAGCCTTTTTGCGTGTATTACTCCTTTGTTTTTCATATGATTTTTCTTACTGTTTGTTTAAAGTAGCGAGAGGGGGGAGTGTGGAATGGTAGGCAAGAAGTCAATGAGGGGATTTGAGAGAGAGAGAGGAGATAGAAGTATATGAGAGGGAAGGAGAGATGATAGGGTTACATGGAGAGAATAAGTAATTGTTACAATGGAGGGAAGTCTAGGAGGGATGCTAAAGATACGAGGGAGGGCAGAACGCTAGGAGAAAGAAAGAGAGAGAGGAGGGAGGATGGATTGGTAGGAGAGAAGTCTAGGAGGGATAGGAGAGAGAGAGAAGTCTAGGAGAAGGAAGGCGAGATGATAAGCATAAAAGAAGAGATTGAGTTGAAGATAGCTATGAAGGAACGACTCTAATGAGGAGAGAGCGGGTGAGCGAGAGAGAGAGAGTAGAGAGTGAGAATGCATGAGGAGAGAGAGAGCGCGCGAGAGCGAGAGAGAGAGAAAAGATCCAGATATCAGTCATTTCTTTATTCCGCCTTTCATACAAATGCTCATCGCTGATTAGTTAACCTAGATGTTAGTCGATATTGTCATAGTCACTCTCTGATTTGTTAATTTATACATCATCCACATTTGTTTGACCTATGGAAGCGAATCATAGACAGTAGAAAATCAAATGAAAAGACGATTAGAGGCCACAGAGATGGGATTTCTCAGAAGAATGTTAAAAACTCCCTGGACAGCTAAAAAGACCAATGAGGAAGTTCTCAAAGAGGCAGCACAAAAAGGGAGCTCTTAAAAACATCAGAAAGAAGCAATCAACATTTTTCGGGCACAGGAGAAAAGGAAAGTTGGAATACATGGCTACAACTGGCAACATAAAAGTAAAGAGAGATCGCGGACGACAAAGAGAGAAAATACTGGATAGCTTGGTGTCATGGCTTGGAAAATAGTCAAACAACAGAACTGATACGATGCACTGTGGAAAGAAGATTGTGGAAGGACATGATTACCTACGCCAACCGGTATGGCACATGATGATGCCATTTGTTACCAAATTATATTTAAATGTAGATTAGGAGAGATTTCATGTGGTTGACCTCTTGGTTGGTTCAAGGAAGCTTACTTTTTTTTACTACTGTTCAACGTAGATAGGTTTATATACTGTACACTCCACACTATAGGTGATACTTATTATAAATATTTCAATAAAACGCCAGTAGAACGGCGCCGATTTCGCCTATCGTACCGCGCAGGGCCCAAAATTTTATATAGAAAATTCAGACAAAAAACAGCGGCGGACGCCAGCTATCGAAAAGTCCTACTATTACTACTCACAAGTGTGGTTCTGGCTTCCTAAAGGTGTTGAAAGGTTTAATACACTAGTGTGGTTCTGGCTGCTTAGATGTGTTGAAAGGATTAATACACTAGTATGGTTCTGGCTTGATAGAGGTGTTGAAAGGTTTAATGCACTAGTGTGATTCTGGCTGCTTAGAGGTGTTGGAAGGTTTAATGCACATGTGTGGTTCTGGTTGCTTAGAGGTGTTAAAAGGTTTAATGCATTAGTGTGGTTCTGGCTGCTTAGAGGTGTTGAAAGGTTTAATTCACTAGTGTAGTTCTGGCTGACTAGAGGTATTGAAAAGTTTCATACACTAGTGTGGTTCTGGTTGCTTAGAGGTGTTGAAAGGTTTAATCCACTAGTGTGGTTCTGGATGCTTAGAGGTGTTGAAAGGTTTAATGCACTAGTGCGGTTCTGGCTGCTTAGAGGTGTTGAAAGGTTTAATGCACTAGTGTGGTTCTGGCTGCTTAGAGGTGTTGAAAGGTTTAATCCACAAGTGTGGTTCTGGCTGCTTAGAGGTGTTGAAAGGTTTAATGCACTAGTGTGGTTCTGGATGCTTAGATGTGTTGAAAGGTTTAATCCACTAGTGTGGTTCTGGCTGGCTGGAAGTGTTGAAAGGTTTAATGCACTAGTGTGGTTCTGGCTGGCTGGAAGTGTTGAAAGGTTTAATGCACTAGTGTGGTTCTGGCTGGCTGGAAGTGTTGAAAGGTTTAATGCACTAGTGTGGTTCTGGCTGTATATAAGTGTTTTTACCCTTCATCAACAAATATTTTGTCACATTTGAATTATTTTTCTTATGACAAGTTCTTTACATTATTGACCTACCTATGGTTTATGTATAACTGTTGTTACATAAAAAGAAAATATTTACAAAGAAATATATGGACTACATCGGTTGTTCAAAATTTTAAACTTCATAAACTTTTGAAAAAGGCATTGAAAAATATCAAAATACAAGTCATCAAATCATCTTCCTAGTTGCAAAAAAAAAAATGTCTTTATTGTTTTTGGAAACTGCGGTAACTAAAACACAGCACATGACTGAGATCTACTTATTACCGTCAGACATATTCTATTTCAAACAACTTCAAATCTAATATTAACATCAAGCGCATGTTCAAATACTATATCTCGGGAAACCAAATTAAGGAAGAGAAAATCCAATTTACAAACACCAGAGACGCATGGCCTTTCAGGCATATAGTCCACATGAGAGAACGTACATTTTATACAAACCTATGTAAGGAATATTCGTTAAAATAACTGGTAAGGATACTTCTCTAGGAAAGATAATTCCGAGTATATTTAACTCCCGATTTGCAGTAAGCCAGTTAAATTATTGCTTAAACGTGAATCACTCGACCGCATTGCTACTTCTGTGCAAACGAAGAAGACACTAATACTTCATCAGGCCAGACTCGAGTTATTTATCATTCTTTACCACATAAAAATGCGAGTATTCATAATCAAATTAATTCATTCTTAGAATTAGTCAATGTTAGTGTTTCAACGCCTAATATTTGATTTATTTTCATCGTCAACCTTGTTATTTATCTCCCAACTGATGACTGTGATCGGAAAAAAGCCAACAGCGATATTTTTCCAGCGAATTGATCGTTTGGTTTAGCATGAAAACAAAAATTATGAATTTATGGCATGATCTTCTGCCAGAGTGAAAACTGAAGACATTTTCTTTGGTTGCATAGTGCCATTCTGGCAACAACACTCATGCCCATGATTAAATTACGGACCCCATCAGACGCTACATCTTCAAGCCATTTCTAGGATGAGTTTGACCTCTAATACCAGGCCCATCCTAAGTGGCTTTCACTTTCCTTTTCTCTGCGACAAGCTTCCTCTCCGCTGCAGCGCTATCAAAATATGTCGAATCTGAAACTTTATTTTACACTTTGCCGGATATATTAACTTTGCGCGTGTTTCCTTTCAGGGGCCCTGTTTACATCTCTCGTTTCCTAACCTGTTTTGGGCCAGCTTTACCTGTTTCCTAAACTAATTATTAGCCACTAATTACCCTCTTTCTCTTTGCATAATCAAATTAGTTAATCAGACTAATCAATCTGTAAACGAGGTGGCATGTAAAAAAGTAAAGTAAAGTACCCCCCGTCACGCCGAGGTGGCATGTAGACGTGCGAAAAGAGGGTATAATTCATGGATAGCGAAGATGCGCTATAGAGCATACAGCAGCGGTGGCGAAATGACCATGGAATTCATCTCCTTAACAGGTTTTCAAGATTTCGATTCTCAACTATGGCTAATGCATTTCTACAGACACAATTAGGGTTTTCATCCGGCTTTGGCAAATGAAGACCATCGCTTTCAGCAGAAAATATAGAGTAGCCTGTTGTGGTGCGACCACTTATTTACCCCAGATCACAATAAAAAGTGGAACTAACACCACATTTCATATATGCTGTTAATGTTACCGATTTTTAAAAAAATGCATTACTAATTAAGAGAGTTCATCAGTGCTTTATAGAACAAATTCTGACCTATGGAAGCGAATCATGGACAGTAAACAAACAAATGAAAAGACGATTAGATGCCAGAGTGATGGGATTTCTCAGAAAAATGTTGAAAGTTTCCTGGACAGCTAAAAAGACCAAAGATGAAATTCTCAAAGAGGCCAACACAAAAAGGGAGGTCCTAAGAAACGTCAGAAAAAAACAATCAACATTTTTCGGGCACATCATGAAAAGAAGAAAGTTGGAATACTTGGTTACAAATGGCAAAATAAAAAGAAAGAGAGATCGCGGACGACAAAGAGAGAAAATATGAGATAGTTTGGTGTCATGGCATGGAAAACAACCAACAACAGAATTCATACCATGCGCTGTGGATAGAAGATTGTGGAAGGACATGCTCGCCTTCGCCAACCGGTATTGCACATGATGACGATGATGATGATTTACTAAATATTTGCTTACACACATTATGCTGAAATCACGATTCTCCTTAACAAAAGCAAACTCATCCGCCATCATAATGCGTGACAGGTACCTTACAGTTTTTACATACTTTTGGTTCATTCTGCAATATCCCATTACATAGCAAAAATTGTCTTCTTAAGAAAGATCCACTACAGCGTGCGAAAATGATACTCTCACTGTTTTAATGATGTGTTATAACAAAAAGCAAATAACACTTTAGTCTAGCATTTACCTTCGTGGTGTTTCTCTTTCCCCTCTATCAAATTCTCCACCCCTCTCTCTCCCTCTCTCTGTCTGTCTCTCTCTATCTAATAAAAAATGTCTGTATTATATTTGCTCAAGTCTGTACATAACAAATAAAAAAAAAATGTCTGTTTCTCGCCTATATGATTGTGATATTTGTATTTCAGCCTTACTACATTCGGGCGCACAACTGGTATATGGGAACGGAAATTTCTACTAGTCGAAATGCTGCCAGACTAGCTGTGGGCAGTGAGATCCATTTACTGCGGTCTCAAAAAGTAAGATAATTATCAAAGCAAAGGAAGGAAGGACTGGTCTTTCAACTCAAAAACGTTTATTTCTCTCAACAAGGGAAATGTAAATATCAGCGGTCAAATTCAACGGCTTGGGGTCATCATCATGATTGAAAATGGAGAAAACTAAGATTCGTTTCTGGATAGGGATGGCCATAACAATAGCTCTCCAAGAGAGAGCATTTCAAAGCCTACAATTTTTTTCCTTTAACAATCGACCGACAGATGCAATGTCTTTGTAGTCTTGGCGACCAAAAAAAAAAGCGGGTATTAAACGCAACCGATTTTCTATCACTACATTTGTAATTATACACATTTTTCTTTTGGTGTATTACACATTGTTCGTTGATGTTCTTTCCTTGAAAAGCCGTGCCCACTTTTCCTGATTATTAACCCTTTAATAGCGAAATTATTTTATTTTCTTCTTAGAGCAATTTGACGTGAACTATCTGACGCCATAAAGATCACAATTATTTAAAATGGGTCTTAACATAAAGCTTGTCAAAGTTGATATCTAATTAAAAGGAAAATGTAGCAAAAACAAAACTGTAGATATGTAATACTGGTTGAAAGGTTGTATGGAAATAATGGATTTGGGAACAGTGTAATGAGAATTGAGAGAACCCTCGTGTGGGAAAGGAAAGTGGCATTCACGGATTAATTATGAGCTAGTTGTTTAGGTGAGTAGAGATGGGAAAATCTCGTGATTATGAGAAAAGGGTTAGAATCACAAAGGAGTGATTACAGTTAAGGGAAGTGTTAAGTTTAAGATTGAGATTATGACGTAGCAGGATTTCATTGGCTGGGGAAATGACGTAGGTAGTTTTCCCATTGGTTGAGATATGAGATATTTAAGAGCCGGCGCAGAGAGAACGACAAGAGATCAAATGTAAGCTAAGGAGGTAGGAAGACATAGTCGATCTATGTTAGTAGAGAATTAGACCCTTCATGTTAGTTAGAAGTGTAAAGGAAGCAGTATTCAGAAACATTCGTAGAGGCATTTACCTGTAATCCAAGTTTTTTTAGAAGTGGATATATTTTAGTGGTAACAGGGCGAATGTCCATATCAGTTAGCTGTGTGTAGGGACATCGATAAGGTGGAAATTTCGTTTAAGATGTTCAATTTAGTTAAAGGAATGAGTGAAACTGAATCATTTAGTACAGGAAGCTGGATATTTTGTAAGTATACGATGGAATGACAGTGAGCAGACTAGTGAGGAAGTGTCTGTAATAAACTGTTCCATGAGATGGATTTAGACGTGGGCATTATGTGGTTGTTAAGTTCTGTACACTGTTCGGGGAATGTGGATGGAGATAAGTGATTCAATGTTT
Organism: Megaustenia siamemsis; assembly: GCA_032433765.1. Classification (NCBI taxonomy): domain Eukaryota; kingdom Metazoa; phylum Mollusca; class Gastropoda; order Stylommatophora; family Ariophantidae; genus Megaustenia; species Megaustenia siamemsis. Next base: position 150,831,120 of record JAVIAB010000092.1, read on the forward strand.
GATGAGAGAGCTCTGAGATTTATTACAAGAGTTCGCGCCAAGACAAATTGGGATGGACGAACAATTACGGCAGGCATGGTTCAGGGAAGAATAGACAGGAGCAGACCTGTTAGTTATCGACGTTACCGTGGACGTGGTAACAGAAGAGAAGGAAATCTGAGAAAAAAAGGATTTTTTTCTACTTTTCAAACAGGCTGTGGTGAGTGTAACATCCTGCAAAGAACATGCCACTCTATGATGATTAATTTCTTTCTGGATGTGTTAATGCAATCAATACCGTACCTCGGAGAGATCACATGTTTATCATGAAATAGAGGCTTTTGTCACAACAACTTTGCTTCATAAAGAGTATCTCTACGTTTCCCGTTTCTTTCTCAGTTTTCTTGTCATCATCAATGGAAAGAGACGGAATGTTTCTGATATTATATCAGAACATTGAACTCTCTCCAACCATTGTTTGTCCTCGAATGTTCCATCTTTTATTTATGCTAATGAACGTCGTCATTTACAATCATGAAGATACAGACTTTCATTAATGGATGCCTACGCTGAATAAAAGGATGGAAATGGCAGGACAAAATCACTAACATAGAATTATGAAAATGTACCAGTCAAATACCAGTGGATAAAGAGATTCAGCGAAGATGATGGCTCTTGATAGGACACACACTGCGGAAGCCAACTGAGAGCATTACACAACAGGCCCTTTTTTGAATCCCCAGGGGAAAAGACAAAGAGGAAGACCAAGAAATTCTTGGAGAAGACAGACAGAAGCAGAGATGAAGATGATGGGGAAGATATGGAAAGATATTAAAAGAATGGCAAGAAACAGAACGACTTGAAAAGTGTTTGTTGAAGACTTATGCTCCACAGGGAGCTGAAAGTGTTTGTTGAAGACCTATGCTCCACGGGGAGCTGAAAGGTAGAAGGAGAATGAACTTTGTCATAGAACTAATGATTGTACATTGTTAAGAAAAAGAAAGATAAAAAAACCTAAATACATTTTTTTCCCATTTTTCATTAGAATATTAACAACATTGGTGGCATGATCATTTGTTTTTAGCACATTTTCTTTTTGTCCTCAGCTTTCAGCTGATTGTTACTTGCATAGTCAGCTTTAATGTGCCGTTTTATAATGCATTCTCTAAAACATTAGTTCCTCTCGGACAGAAGACGGCACAAAGTGCAGGAATCGTAATTCTTCAGATCTGGCGATTCACCGCTAAGCATTGTATGTCTTGTTTTGTTCTTAGGGTTATATTTGAGCTATGTCTATTAACTGATCTTCTTAGAGTTTCTTTCGGTCTTCCATTTTTTTTATTTTGCCACTCAAGACTCTGTGCCCACAAGACATTGTGTGGAAGCCTTCGTAGGTTTGGGAACCGCGATAGCTCAGTGGTTAGTGAACTGGACTACAAAGGACAAAGGGTAGGGTTCGATCCCAACCGACGGCTTCCGGGTTCACCCAGCCTTAAATGGGTACCGAATTTTTTTCTGGGAAAGTAAAGCAGCACGGGCGTAATACCGACCACATTACCCCAAAAATGATGTGCTGAAGGTCTGTAAAATATAGGGTCACTAACACCATATTTCCCTATACGCCACTTGGCGTGACTTTACTTTTTTTTACTTTGTATGTTTACTCACATGAACTTACTTTCATTAAAATAATTTCAATACAGAAAAAATAAAGAAGGAATTGCCAAATATCAATAATAAAACCATAAGACATGAAGACGTACTATATCCAGTGATGGAAAATGTAAAACTGAAATAGACAAAAGAATAGGAATGACAAAAAGGAATTTTAATGCCATGAAAAGTAATGTTAATAATAATGTTAGTAGTGTTTTAATGTTATACCAACATCCTAAACGAATAACAACGGGGCTAAAACTAAGAATAGCAAAATGTTATATTTTCTAAATATTTCTACATGGTGCAGAAACAATGGACATTAGACAAGAAAACAGAACAAAAGATTTAAGCCCTTGAAATGTGGATTTATAGAAGAATAGGTAGAATTGGAGGGAAAGAAAAGAGAACAAATTATGCAGTTGTAAAACAACTAAAAATTAAAAGAGAACTACTAAACACAATTAGAACAAGACAAATACGATTTTTGGGGCATGTTAAAAGACACAACAGCCTACTTAAAGTAATATTTGAAGGGAAAGTACAGGGTTTAGAGGCAGAGGCAGACCAAGGCTAACATGGACGAGTAACATCAAAAGATGGACAAGACAGCCTATAACAACCTACACCATCAAAGCAAGAGACAAAGTAGAATGGCGCTCCATGGTAGCCAACCTTCGATGCGTAGACGGCACTCGATGATGATGAAGACAGGAATGAACAGTTTATTAAGAAATAAATGTATGGCAACAAAAAAGATACGTTTGAGAATTGTTATATGAAGACAACAGTGCTAGAAATGTGTGTCGTAGGAAGAAAATCAACATCACAAAACAGACAAAAACGGTTGCTTTGTTTTAAATGCCTTTAATCGTGGTGTCATGACAATATATTATTTACAATATGACAATTTTTTGTGATATGTTCAGCAAAACGTCAGGCAGCTCTTTGTTTATTTGAAAAAATTTCTAGTATCTTTTAAAGGTGAAACTTTGGCGAAACTGATAGTCGATTGGTCTGTGTTATGTGCCTCTTGTCTTGTAATGGTTTGGCATATATTTTAATAAATTGAAATGTCACACAGACAAAGATTATTTAGAAAAAAAAAAACTATCAAGCATACTGATGACGATGATGCTATTCCTCGAATGAGATACAATAGGGGATTAAAGATTGACGGATTTTAGAGATATCACAAATGGACCGCTGGTTATGAGTTTTAGATTAATTTTATTACCAAACTCTTGTTTTGGGCTCATGTTTTCCGCTTGTAATTTTCTAGACAGCAAGTAAATTATTTTGTTTCATATCCGTATTCATTTGGTATTTATCTTGAGTTAAATATTTTTAAATACTTAAAAAAATGATAATGTGAAATCTGTTCAGAATAATACGCAGCTCACAGACCAGGGATTTCTGCAGTGATAAGTGAACAGATTTCCTGATGAGGAGAAGACGACTGGTTCGATCAACGATTGACAGTATCTCTAATCACTTAGCCTATCTATGTTCACTCATTCTATCAATGTTCACTCAGTCTACCAACGTTCACTCATTCTATCAACGTTCACTCTGTCCATCAACGTTCACTCAGTCTATCAACATTCACTCATTTTATCAACATTCACTCATTTTATCAACGTTCGCTCATTCTATCAACGTTCACTCATTCTATCAACGTTCAGTCATTCTATCAACGTTCACTCATTCCATCAACGTTCACTAAGTCTATCAACGTTCACTGAGTCTATCAACGTTCACTCATTCTATCAACGTTCACTCTGTCCATCAACGTTCACACTGTCCATCAACGTTCACTCAGTCTATCAACGTTCACTCAGCCTATCAACGTTCACTCAGTCTATCAACGCTCACTCAGTCTATCAACGTTCACTCAGTCTATCAACGTTCACTCAGCCTATCAACGTTCACTCAGTCTATCAACGCTCACTCAGTCTATCAACGCTCACTCAGTCTATCAACGTTCACTCAGTCTATCAACGCTCACTCAGTCTATCAACGTTCACTCATTCTATCAACGTTCACTCTGTCCATCAACGTTCACTCATTTTATCAACGTTCACTCTATCCATCAACGTTCACTCAGTCAATCAACGTTCACTCAGTCTATCAACGTTCACTCTGTCCATCAACGTTCACTCAGTCTATTAACGTTCACTCTGTCCATCAACGTTCACTCAGTCTATTAACGTTCACTCTGTCCATCAACGTTCACTCAGTCTATCAACGTTCACTCAGTCTATCAACGTTCACTCTGTCCATCAACGTTCACTCAGTCTATTAACGTTCACTCTGTCCATCAACGTTCACTCATTCTATCAACGTTCACTCATTCTATCAACATTCACTCTGTCCATCAACGTTCACACAGTCTATGAACGTTCACTCATTCTATCAAAGTTCACTCATTCTATCAACGTTCACTTATTCTATCAACGTTCACTCATTCTATCAACGTTCACTCTTTCTATCAACGTTCACTTATTCTATCAACGTTCATTCAGTCTATCAACGTTCACTTATTCTATCAACGTTCACTCAGTCTATCAACGTTCACTTATTCTATCAACATTCACTCTGTCCATCAACGTTCACACTGTCTATCAACGTTCACTCATTCTATCAACGTTCACTCAGTCTATCAACGTTCACTCATTCTATCAACGTTCACTCATTCTATCAACGTTCACTCATTCTATCAACGTTCACTCAGTCTATCAACGTTCACTCATTCTATCAACGTTCACTCATTCTACCAACGTTCACACTGTCTATCAACATTCACTCATTCTATCAACGTTCACTTATTCTATCAACGTTCACACTGTCTATCAACGTTCACTTATTCTATCAACATTCACTCTGTCCATCAACGTTCACTCATTCTACCAACGTTCACACTGTCTATCAACGTTCACTCATTCTATCAACGTTCACTCATTCTATCAACGCTCACTCATTCCATCAACGCTCACTCATTCTATCAACGTTCACTCATTCTATCAACGCTCACTCATTTTATCAACATTCACTCTGTCTATCAACGTTCACTCAATCTATCAACGTTCACTTATTCTATCAACATTCACTCTGTCTATCAAAGTTCACTCATTCTACCAACGTTCACACTGTCTATCAACGTTCACTCATTCTATCAACGTTCACACTGTCTATCAACGTTCACTCATTCTATCAACGTTCACTCATTCTATCAAAGTTCACTCATTCTATCAACGCTCACTCATTCCATCAACGCTCACTCATTCTATCAACGTTCACTCATTCTATCAACGTTCACTCATTCTATCAACGTTCACTCAGTCTATCAACATTCACTCATTCTATCAACGTTCACTTATTCTATCAACGTTCACACTGTCTATCAACGTTCACTTATTCTATCAACATTCACTCTGTCCATCAACGTTCACTCATTCTACCAACGTTCACACTGTCTATCAACGTTCACTCATTCTATCAACGTTCACTCATTCTATCAACGCTCACTCATTCCATCAACACTCACTCATTCTATCAACGTTCACTCATTCTATCAACGTTCACTCATTCTATCAACATTCACTCTGTCTATCAACGTTCACTCAGTCTATCAACGTTCACTTATTCTATCAACATTCACTCTGTCTTTCAAAGTTCACTCATTCTACCAACGTTCACACTGTCTATCAACGTTCACTCATTCTATCAACGTTCACACTGTCTATCAACGTTCACTCATTCTATCAACGTTCACTCATTCTATCAACGTTCACTCATTCTATCAACGCTCACTCATTCTATCAACGTTCACTCATTCCATCAACGCTCACTCATTCTATCAAAGTTCACTCATTCTATCAACGTTCACTCATTCTATCAACATTCACTCTGTCTATCAACGTTCACTCAATCTATCAACGTTCACTTATTCTATCAACATTCACTCTGTCTATCAAAGTTCACTCATTCTACCAACGTTCACACTGTCTATCAACGTTCACTCATTCTATCAACGTTCACACTGTCTATCAACGTTCACTCATTCTATCAACGTTCACTCATTCTATCAAAGTTCACTCATTCTATCAACGCTCACTCATTCCATCAACGCTCACTCATTCTATCAACGTTCACTCATTCTATCAACGTTCACTCATTCTATCAACGTTCACTCAGTCTATCAACATTCACTCATTCTATCAACGTTCACTTATTCTATCAACGTTCACACTGTCTATCAACGTTCACTTATTCTATCAACATTCACTCTGTCCATCAACGTTCACTCATTCTACCAACGTTCACACTGTCTATCAACGTTCACTCATTCTATCAACGTTCACTCATTCTATCAACGCTCACTCATTCCATCAACACTCACTCATTCTATCAACGTTCACTCATTCTATCAACGTTCACTCATTCTATCAACATTCACTCAGTCTATCAACGTTCACTCAGTCTATCAACGTTCACTTATTCTATCAACATTCACTCTGTCTTTCAAAGTTCACTCATTCTACCAACGTTCACACTGTCTATCAACGTTCACTCATTCTATCAACGTTCACACTGTCTATCAACGTTCACTCATTCTATCAACGTTCACTCATTCTATCAACGTTCACTCATTCTATCAACGCTCACTCATTCCATCAACGCTCACTCATTCTATCAACGTTCACTCATTCTATCAACGTTCACTCATTCTATCAACGTTCACTCTGTCCATCAACGTTCACTTATTCTATCAACGTTCACTCATTCTATCAACGCTCACTCATTCTATCAACGTTCACTCATTCTATCAACGTTCACTCATTGTATCAACGTTCACTCATTCTATCAACGCTCACTCATTCTATCAACGTTCACTCATTCTATCAACGCTCACTCATTCTATCAACGTTCACTCATTCTATCAACGTTCACTCATTCTATCAACGCTCACTCATTCTATCAACGTTCACTCATTCTATCAATGCTCACTCATTCTATCAACGTTCACTCATTCTATCAACGTTCACTCATTCTATCAACCTTCACTGAGCCTTAAGTTGACACTGTAAACATGTTCTGAGCAATAGTTCTGGCAAGACAACCCTAAATAAGTTGATGATCGAACAATATTAGCACCAACGACATTGTTTTCAGCCATGCAACACTTAATGTTTCACTCAAGCGATTTCTTTCTTTTGCCCCCCCCCCCCCCCCCCTTTTTCCCGTTTTAGGAGCAGAAAGTAAAGGATTTGGCTCATTAATCTCAGCTCAGATTTGACACATTTATCTTCTGGGTATAATATAATTGTTGAGTGTCTGTCATTCACAAAGTAAAACACACCGATTGCAATCAAATAACATTATTTTAACTTTAATTCTGAATAGCAGGAACTCTTATTCACAGCTTACTGGTCCGCTAAAATAAAATAAAATAAAAAAACATACAGAAGCTACTTTAACAAATTAAACAATAAAAGACGGGCAATTTATGAAAATGAACATTTATAAAATGGAATTAATAGTAATGAACATTTCCAAAGAAAGGAAAGCTTTAACATAAAAACAAGCAACTGAAGAAAGTATATCTTCTCAAATACTTAGACAGTCTTATGGCATATTCAATAAGTGTGGATATAATGACAGGGTGAAGTAAAGCGTGCCAGATTATTGGCAAAATGTCACTATTATTTGCCGACACAAAAATCGCAAGAGGCGCAAAATGTGTGCTCTGCAATGTAACCTTCGTATCAGCGTTACGGAGTAAATGTCGAACCGGAGAACAACATATATATATATATATATATATATTGATATCAATAAGTTTAATACTGTGTCAGGCATATGAAGGGAGATAACTGGAAAGTCAAAATTAGACGTGATCACTTAAAAAATAAAGATGACCCCAGTAGAAACAAATTCAATAAAATTAATTGCTTTTAGCGCGTTATACGACGGGAATAAATAAATACAATCCTCTCTGCTACAATTTTAAAAAATACTATGAAAACAACAGACCAATAGAACTATCTCTAAAAAGATGGACAGACTAATCCAGAAACTCCTCAGAATCGTGACTGCACATGTAGTCATCCAGACAACTATATTTCCAAATCTGTGTGCTTTCCTCTCAAAGTGGCATTTTAGTTACAGTCTTGGAAACTGTGCAGTACTTGTGGATGTAGCCTAGTTCATTCCACCTATTCTTAAAACTGATCTTTTATTGAAAGTTGTTTCAATTTGTGACATTAGTTAAACACAATAAAATTATTGGTTGTTAAAGTCAATAGTTATGTATGAATTATATTTTAACAATTAACGCTTTAACGCTGGTAAACAAAATAGATGGAAGATTGACAAGTTTGAGAGTTTCGGAGGTTGCAATATTCAATGTTTAATCATAACAGTTTGTACATTTTAAGTTAGAGCTTCTTCTATCCACTTTAAATATAAAATAGAAGCATTGAGTGCATTTTATCTTCATGGAAAGACAAACATTAGCAAATCAACTAAAGTGACCTTGTCAAACAACATTGAAGAGTAATTACCTGCTACCGATTATTCCGAGACAGATATTTTTTTGTTTTCGTTCACAAGAAACAAGATTTGTGCTTGACAATAGCAATTATACCAGACTTACATTGTGGCTTCAAAACACTAGCAATTATTTAAATCAACCTGCAGTCAACCATGAAGGATATTGAACATGAGGAAATGTGTTTCCATATATATCGACTTATTATAATTAGGAAATAAAACCGTGAGCCAGTTGTTACAATTACAAAGGAAATGAAATTTTACCAGGACCAGCTTTTCCATTCTTACTTTGCAAAAGTTTCTTTAGCAATGAAGACTTGAATATGGTACGTCAGGTTGAACTTCTGTTTTCTAAATGACAGCGCACTCCATCTCAGCCGCCTTGTGATCATGTGATCATGGTTCATTGAAAAATAGAAATAAAATACTCCATCGGTCCAGCCCTTATCTCATTTGAAGCAGATTTCTTCTGACTGTGTGGGCGTGTGCTTTAAGCTACTATGCTATAGCAAACCTCTGTCTTCGCAATAACTTGTATAATTAACAAGCTTTGAAAGCAATAATCATCAAGTACCGGGCCTACTGGCGTAGGTAATCATGTCTCTCCACAACTTTCGATCTCGACAGTTATGTATCATTTCTGTTGTTGACCTTCTGCCAAGCCATTCTCTTAAGCTGTCTGATTACTTTTCTCTTTGCTTCCCTCTATCTCTTTGTCCCTCAATTTTCCCAGTTGTTACAATATGTTCCAGTAGTTCTCTTCTCATTACATGGCTAAAAAATGATCATTGTTTCTTCCTAATATTGGAAATTTGCTCTCTTTTTGCTTTGACCTCTTTCAGAACATTTACATTACTCTTCTTAGCTTGTCCATAGTTTTCTCAACATTCTTCTGTAAAACCACATTTTTACAGACTCTAGTGATTTTCTTGTCTGTTGTCCTATTGTCCATGATTCACATCCATATGTTAAGACTGGCTATACATAACATTTCTATTGTCAAAAATGGATTGCATAGTATCTTCCTCAATTTTTGGAAAGCTTCTTTTGCCTGAGCCATTTTGCATCTCACCTCTTTTGTAAATCTTCCGTCTGAGGTTAACAAAGTTTCCAAATATTTAAATTCATTTACCTGTTTTAATATTGTTCCACTTGTCTTTATTTTGCACTGAGGTGATGTCTGTTTCTTTGTTGTTACTATTACTTCTGTCTTTTTACTATTAAGGCTGAGTCCCTTATTTTTGCCTTCTTTCACTATAATGTCCAACATTTCTTGTAACTCATTTTCACTCTTAGCGATTAAGACTGTATCATCAGCATACCTCCAATAATAATAATATTAATATGTAAACAAATATAATTGTTCGTTCATTACAACGACTCGCGGTACGGTCAACCAGGCTTTTATTAACCTAAGCATGGGTAAGCTTAGGTTACTCCAAAGGATGGAAAAAGGCACGACAAAATAACTAATATAGAATTATGGAAATATACCAGTAAAATACCAGTGGATAAAGAGGTACAGCGTAGACGATGGCGCTGGGTAGGACAAACACTGTGGAAGCCAACTGAGAGTATTACTCAACACTTCCTTTTTTGGAATCGCCAAGGAAAAAGACAAAGAGGAAGACCAATTATTTCTTGGAGAAGACAGATGGAAGCAGAGATAAAGATGATGGGGAAGACATGGAGCAATCTTAAAAGAATGGCAAGAAACAGAACTGCTTGAAAAGTGTTTGTTGAAGACCCATGCTGCACAGGAAGCTGAAAGGTAGAAGAGGAAGAAGAAATATACACATTTGTTCCTTTTTTTCTGAATTTGTTTCAGTTTTATTTCATTGAAATTAATTTCCTTTTAGCACAATTAGAAACCAAAAATATTTTGTTTATTTCCTTTCACTCCTGTTTTAAGTTTTAAAATCCTTCTTCAGCGTCCAATCGATGACTAATACTCTTCATCATCAGTCCCAACAGGAACATTAAGTGTGTGTATATGTGTTGTGTTGTATTTTACAGAAAGTTGCATTGTTTAAGTCTCTTATTGTATTATATCTTTGCACACTGAATTGTCAACTCTCTCGATCCCTACTCAACCAGACCAGATGGTGGATATGGTTTAGCGATAATTGTGCTAACATTCAGCTATGAATAGCTAAGTGCTTTCAGCCCTGGCTCTAAAAGGCGTCTTTGCCGCTGTACGGATTTAAGACATTCAAAGTGAATTAGGTGTGTGGATGCAACATGCGTAGAGGGATTCATGGATTAAATATGTGATGAATGAAATTGGTGCATGAGCTGAAGATGTGCTAAATGAATTAGTTAATGGATGCTAGCGAAAACACTGAATATAGCTTCAGCTCTGGTGCACAAACTCTGTAGCGCCGACGAAGACATTGACACCAAACTCATTTTTCGCCTCTATATGATAGATGACACTGGCTATTTTTTTCTCCCGATTGCCTCGATTGCACATGAAAGAAAAAAACTGATAACTTTATAAAATACATAGTAGTTATTCTAGTGATAAATAGACACTCATAACTGTATTAAATAACTAACAGTTTATCTAATGAGAAATAAACTGTGATAACTTTATTAAATATCTAGTAGTTTAGCTAATGAGAAATAAACTGTGATAACTTTATTAAATATCTAGTAGTTTAGCTAATGAAAAATAAGCTGTGATAACTTTATTAAATATCTAGTAGTTTAACTACTGAGAAATAAACTGTGATAACTTTATTAAATATCTAGTAGTTTAACTAGTGAGAAATAAACTGTGATAACTTTATTAAATACCTAGTAGTTTAGTAGAAGTACGAGTACCGACCGATCGACAGACCGACCGACCGACCGACAGACCGACCGACCGACCAACCGACCTACGACCGACCTGTCAGACAGACAGACACACATACATACAGACAGACAAACAGATAGATAGATAGATGGATGGATATAGTTTAGCTAGTGAAAAATAGACCATCATCATCACGTGCCATACCGGTTGGCGTAGGCGATCATGTCCTTCCACAATCTTCTATCTACAGTGCATCGTATCAGTTCTGTTGTTGATTGCTTTCCATGCCAAGACTCCAATCTATCCAGTATTTTCTCTCTTTGTCGTCCGCGATCTCTCTTTCCTTTTTTTTTGCCATTTGTAATCAAGTATTCCAACTTTCCTATTCTCATGATATGCCTGAAAAAATGTTGATTGTTTATTTGTGATGTTTTTTAGGAGCTTGCCTTTTTGTGTTGGCCTCTTTGAGAACTTCCTCATTGGGTTTTTTTTAGCTGTCCAGGTAACTTTCAACATTCTTCTGAGAAATCCCATCTCTGTTACCTCTAACCGTCTATTCATTTACTTGTCTACTGTCCACGATTCGCTTCCATAGGTCAGAATTGGTTCTATATAGCACCGATGAACTCTCTTTCTCACTTGTATTGACATAGATTTGTTGCATAATATATTTTTCCTTTTCTGTAATTCTATTTTGGCCCCATCAGTAGTAGTATTATGTTGTAACTAGTTAGCATTTGGCCGTAAATTAACAAAGCTATATAGTAGGTGCATTTAGCGCCTAATGTACATGAGGCACAGGGGGAGTTAATCGGTCGTCCAGCGGCGGCGGTCGGCGTGACCTCGGCGCTCCGGCGGTCGGTGTGCCCCGTGACCCGCGTGATCGGCGTGCTCGGTGACAGGTGTTATTATAGCGATTTTTAGTGACACATCATCATCATGTGCCACCTCGGTCATCATCATGTGCCACCTCGGCGCGGGGGTCGTCGCGGGTCGGCGCGGGGCTCGGCGCGGGTCGTCGGGTCGGCGCGGTGGGTCGTCGGGTCGGCGCAGACTTTCTGAGATCGTCATTATTTAAAGTTACTCTTAGATTTCCAAAGTTAGCTGATTTACAAACCGGTCACATTACCCACCTTACTACAAAACACGCCAACAGCTATGCCACATGATGATGATGATGATGCCGACGATGTTAGGTCACCATGTCAGCGATACTAAAAACTTCGACAGTAATAACACCGACAACATATTTACACCCCGTGACGAACAATCAAAAGGAAAAACACCCCTTTTCTCCATTTTTAGAATCATCACAACCACTTCATATTTAGATTTGGACACCTGGCCATGGAGAGGGAGAGAGAGAACGAGCGAGAGCGAAAGAGACAGCGATGGAGAGGGAGAGAGAGAGAGATATAGCGAAAGAGACAGAGAGAGAACGAGCGAGAGCGAAAGAGACAGCGATGGAGAGGGAGAGAGAGAGAGATAGCGAAAGAGACAGAGATGGAAAGGGCGAGAGAAAGAGAGAGATAGCGAGAGAGACAGAGATGGAGAGGGAGAGAGAGAACGAGCGAGAGCGAAAGAGACATCGATGGAGAGGGAGAGAGAGAACGAGCGAGAGCGAAAGAGACAGTGATGGAGAGGGAGAGAGAGAACGAGCGAGAGCGAAAGAGACAGCGATGGAGAGGGAGAGAGAGATAGCGAAAGAGATAGCGAGAGCGAAAGAGACAGAGATGGAAAGGGAGAGAGAGAACGAAAGAGACAGAACTGGAGAGGGAGCGAGAGAGAGAGCGGTGGAGAGGGAGAGATACAGCGAGAGATAGAGACAGCGATGGAGAGAGAACAAGCGAGAGCGAAATAGACAGAAATGGAGAGGGAGAGAGAGAACGAGCGAGAGCGAAAGAGACATTGATGGAGAGGGGGAGAGAGAGATGGCGAAAGAGACAGAGATGGAAAGGGCGAGAGAGAGAGAGAGATAGCGAAAGAGACAGAGATAGAAAGGGCGAGAGAGAGAGATAGCGAGAGAGACAGAGATGGAGAGAGAGAACGAGCGAGAGCGAAAGAGACAGTGATGGAGAGGGAGAGAGAGAACGAGCGAGAGCGAAAGATACAGTGATGGAGAGGGAGAGAGAGAACGAGCGAGAGCGAAAGAGACAGCGATGGTGAGGGAGAGAGAGAGATAGCGAGAGAGATAGCGAGAGCGAAAGAGACAGAGATGGAAAGGGAGAGAGAGAACGAAAGAGACAGAGCTGGAGAGGGAGCAAGAGAGAGAGAGCGATGGAGAGGGAGAGATATAGCGAGAGATAGAGACAGCGATGGAGAGAGAACAAGCGAGAGCGAAATAGACAGAGATGGAGAGGGAGAGAGAGAACGAGCGAGAGCGAAAGAGACATTGATGGAGAGGGGGAGAAAGAGAGATGGCGAAAGAGACAGAGATGGAAAGGGCGAGAGAGAGAGATAGCGAAAGAGACAGATGGAAAGGGCGAGAGAGAGAGATAGCGAGAGAGACAGAGATGGAGAGAGAGAACGAGCGAGAGCGAAAGAGACAGTGATGGAGAGGGAGAGAGAGAACGAGCGAGAGCGAAAGATACAGTGATGGAGAGGGAGAAAGAGAACGAGCGAGAGCGAAAGAGACAGCGATGGAGAGGGAGAGAGAGATAGCGAAAGAGATAGCGAGAGCGAAAGAGACAGAGATGGAAAGGGAGAGAGAGAGATAGCGAGAGAGGCAGAGAGGGAGAGAGAGAGAACGAGCGAGAGCGAAAGAGACAGTGATGGAGAGGGAGAGTGAGAGATAGCGAGAGAGATAGCGAGAGCGAAAGAGACAGAGATGGAAAGGGAGAGAGAGAACGAAAGAGACAGAGCTGGAGAGGGAGCGAGAGAGAGAGAGCGATGGAGAGGGAGAGATATAGCGAGAGATAGAGACAGCGATGGAGAGAGAACAAGCGAGAGCGAAATAGACAGAGATGGAGAGGGAGAGAGAGAACGAGCGAGAGCGAAAGAGACATTGATGTAGAGGGGGAGAAAGAGAGATGGCGAAAGAGACAGAGATGGAAAGGGCGAGAGAGAGAGATAGCGAAAGAGACAGATGGAAAGGGCGAGAGAGAGATAGCGAGAGAGACAGAGATGGAGAGAGAGAACGAGCGAGAGCGAAAGAGACAGTGATGGAGAGGGAGAGAGAGAACGAGCGAGAGCGAAAGATACAGTGATGGAGAGGGAGAAAGAGAACGAGCGAGAGCGAAAGAGACAGTGATGGAGAGGGAGAGTGAGAGATAGCGAGAGAGATAGCGAGAGCGAAAGAGACAGAGATGGAAAGGGAGAGAGAGAGAAAGAAAGAGACAGAGCTGGAGAGGGAGCGAGAGAGAGCGATGGAGAGGGAGAGATATAGCGAGAGATAGAGATAGCGATGGAGAGAGAACGAGCGTGAGCGAAAGAGACAGAGATGGAGAGGGAGCGAGAGAGAGAGAGAGAGCGATGGAGAGGGAGAGAGATAGCGAGAGTCTTTGTGTGGCATGATGATGCTGTTGAGGGTGGCACATGATGATGATGCTGTTGAGGGTGGCACATGCTGATGATGGTGTGGCACATGCTGATGATGTGTCACTTAAAATGTAGACACTAATAATCGGCTTGATAATTTGTGTGGCGTGATGATGATGATAATAGTACATGAAGGGTACATGTTGATGATGCTGTTGAGGGTGGCACATGATGATGACGTGTCACTAAAAATTGCTATAATCACACCTGGTACATGATGTTAGCGATACTATAATAACACACCCTGTGCCGACCAACCCCGTTCCCCAACTTGCGTCGCCCGCGATTGCCTAATACCTACCTCACACATGATGCTAACGGTACTAATAACACACACTCGACCAATAAAAGCACCCTTTCCCCCTGGTGACTCTGCTGAAACACCCGGGGCATCCATATTGGCTGCCGGATCTGTCGTCTGATTAACAAGAGTGAGGTTCCCTTGGTTAACAAAAGGGGGCGTGTAGTTGATGAGATTCGGGTTAACAAGAGATGGTATGTAGTTCTGGTGGTTAACGAGAGATGGCGTGTAGTTTTCGTGGTTAACAACAGGTGGCGTGTAGTTCAGATGCGAGAGGACATTTTAACCGCTTATGCTAACCTCAACTACATGCCACCTCTCGTTAACCAGATCAACTACACGCCACCTGTTGTTAACCACCAAAACTACACGCCATCTCTCTCGCCCTTTCCATCTATGTCTCTTTCGCTATCTCTCTCTCTCCCTCTCCATCGCTGTCTCTTTCGCTCTCGCTCGTTCTCTCTCTCCCTCTCCATCACTGTGTCTTTCGCTCTCGCTCGTTCTCTCTCTCCATCTCTGTCTCTTTCGCTATCTCTCTCTCTCTCGCCCTTTCCATCTCTGTCTCTTTCGCTATCTCTCTCTCTCTCTCCCTCTCCATCGCTGTCTCTTTCGCTCTCGCTCGTTCTCTCTCCCTCCCTCTCCATCTCTGTCTCTTTCGCTCACGCTCGTTCTCTCTCCATCGCTGTCTCTATCTCTCGCTATATCTCTCCCTCTCCATCGCTCTCTCTCTCGCTCCCTCTCCAGCTCTGTCTCTTTCTTTCTCTCTCTCTCCCTTTCCATCTCTGTCTCTTTCACTCTCGCTATCTCTCTCGCTATCTCTCACTCTCCCTCTCCATCACTGTCTCTTTCGCTCTCGCTCGTTCTCTCTCTCTCCCTCTCTGCCTCTCTCGCTGTCTCTCTCTCTCGCCCTTTCCATCTCTGTCTCTTTCGCTATCTCTCTCTCCCTCTCCATCGCTGTCTCTTTCGCTCTCGCTCGTTCTCTCTCTCCCTCTCCATCACTGTCTCTTTCGCTCTCGCTCGTTCTCTCTCTCCCTCTCCATCACTGTTTCTTTCGCTCTCGCTCGTTCTCTCTCTCCCTCTCCATCTCTGTCTCTCTCGCTATCTCTCTCTCTCTCTCGCCCTTTCCATCTCTGTCTCTTTCGTTATCTCTCTCTCCCTCTCCATCGCTGTCTCTTTCGCTCTCGCTCGTTCTCTCTCTGTCTCTTTCGCTATCTCTCTCTCCCTCTCCATCGCTGTTTCTTTCGCTCTCGCTCGTTCTCTCTCTCCCTCTCCATGGCCAGGTGTCCAAATCTAAATATGAAGTGGTTGTGGTGATTCTAAAAATGGAGAAAAGGAGTGTTTTCCCTTTTGATTGTTCGTCACGGGGTGTAAATATGTTGTCGGTGTTATTACTGTCGAAGTTTTTAGTATCGCTGACATGGTGACTTAACATCGTCGGCATCATCATCATCATCATGTGGCATAGCGGTTGGCGTGTTTTGTAGTAAGGTGGGTAATGTGACCGGTTTGTAAATCAGCTAACTTTGGAAATCTAAGAGTAACTTTAAATAATGACGATCTCAGAAAGTCTGGCGCCGACCCGACGACCCCCGCGCCGACCCGACGACCCGCGCCGAGCCCCGCGCCGACCCGCGACGACCCCCGCGCCGAGGTGGCACATGATGATGACCGAGATGGCACATGCTGATGATGTGTCACTAAAAATCACTATAATAACACCTGTCACCGAGCACGCCGATCAGGCGGGTCACGGGGCACACCGACCGCAGAAGCGCCGAGGTCACGCCGACCGCCGCCGCTGGACGACCGAAAAACTCCCCCTGTGCCTCATGTACATTAGGCGCTAAATGCGCCTACTATATAGCTTAGTTAATTTACGGCCAAATGCTAACTAGTTACAACATAATACTACTACTCCCACCTTTTCTGCATTTTATTTCTGTGGTGCATCTTCCATCTAATGATTTTACTGTGCCCAAGTATTTGATGCGTTGCACCTGTTTAAAATTTGTTCTGTTTATTTTAATGCTGCATGCTGGTGATGATTGTTTCTTCGATATGACCACCACTTCTGTTTTCTTACTATTCAGACTGAGACCTTTTCTGTTACTTTCTTTTACTGTTATGTCTATCATTTCTTGTAGTTCATTCTCTGTCTCTGCTATTAAGACTGTGTCATCCGCATATCGCAAATTATTTATGTTGTGACCGTTGACTTCAATTCTCTGTTTGTCTACTATTGATCTCATAATAAATTCGCTGTAAAGTGAAAACAAATCCGGCGACAGAACACAGCCTTGTCTGAGTCCTTGTTTTATAAGTTGAAATGGTTCTGTTTGGTTGTTAATTCGTATGGCTGCTGTTTGTTGCCAGTACATTTTTTTTATGATTCGCAGATCCTTGCCATCAATGTTTAATTTCTCCAGCATATTGATTATTTCCACATGATTTACTTTGTCAAATGCTATTGTGTATTCTATAAAGCACATATACAGATCTTTCTTTACCTCTATAGATCTTTCTATCAATGTTCTTAAGGTGTATATTGCATTATTGGTGCCCTTTCCTTCCAGAAATCCACATTGTTCCTCACTTATTTCTGGTTTTATTTTGTTTCTTACACGTCTCATGATGATTCTTAGTAATATTTTTGTCATTTGGCTTATGACACTAATAGTGCGATGGTCTTCACAATCAGTGGCGCCTGACTTCTTCGGTATGGCTACAAAGATAGATTTTAGTACATCTTCGGGTATGTGTCCAGTGTTATAAATGTCATTGAGTAGTTTTGTTATGACTTGTACTCCCAGCTCTCCTAGTGCGTTTATCTCTTCGATTGTTATATTGTCGGGACCTGGAGCTTTGCCTCTTTTCATGTGTTGAATTGTGTCCTCCACTTCACTCTGCATAATTGGTGGTCCTGTGTCTTCATTTGAATTGTTTAACTCTGATCTTTCATCATCATAGAGTTCACTGATATACTCAGTCCATCTTTCTATTGTCTTCTCCTGTCCCATTATTATATTTCCTTCTTTTGATTTAACACATCCTGAAACTTTTACTTCTTTTCTTCCTGTTAATTCATTTAACTGATTGTGTATAAATTTTGAGTCCTTCTTTTGTTGTTTTCCATTTCTTCACATTTCTGTTTTAACCATCCTTCCTTTGCTTCTCTGCATCTGTTCTGGATCTATTTGTGTAATATTTTGTATGTTCGTTCTTCTTTCTTATGTTTTCTTCTTTCATCAATTAGTTGTAATATTTCTTCTGTCATCCATTTCTTTTTGTTGATTCTTTTTGTCACTGGTATTACTTCTACTGATGTTTGTTGAATCGATTGTTTCAGGATTTCCCACCGCTTCTTGATGTCCTGTATTTTGTCAATAGCATTATATTTATTTTGTATTATCGTGATCATCATAACTTTATTAAATACATAGTAGTTCAGCTAGTGAGCAATAATTTGTGATAACTTTATTAAATACCTAGTAGTTTAGCTTGTGAGAAATTATAATAACTTTAAGACAACGTTTTCACATAACGATTACTCGTAGAAATAATCAGCTGTATACATTAGAGTTAACGGCAACAACATATACATGTGGATAAGACCCAAAAAAATAAATATCGTCAATGGCAGAAGCATGTCACAAAGGTTACTTTTGAACCGTGAGAACACTGGGGATCACATTTTCGGAACTATATATCTTGAATCCTATGTAAGCATATCCATACATTTTAAATGCAATAACTAAATATGTTAAATTGTTCCAATCTATTGTGTACATTTTTGAAAAAAAAAAATGTTTGGTCAAATTTTTCATGAAATGATTTTTTGTTGAGCTGTTAAAAAAGATATGTCATAATAGAGTTCTATTATTAGCAAATATGCATGTTTGTTCCTGAATAGGTCTTGTTTACTTGCACAACCAGCAAGGTATAAAACCCGACTCAAGTTCCCCTCGTGTCTTAACAATTGGTTGTCTGAGTCAATACAAAACAGATCGAAGCCATAACGATGAGGAATCGAACAGTTGGTCATAAAATTGTAAAAGCGCCTGAACAAATATAGAATTTACGACTACGCATATTTCCACTTTGTTTAAATAACAATTTTGAAACCAAAATAAAAGAAACTTTCTTTCGTTATTTAAATCGAAGTAGATACAGGCATAACTGAAATGTAAATGCGCTATAATAAACGATAAAAATAGACATTGTCTGGAAGACACTATTGCATATATTCATTTTTCGAAATCATGCAGTTGACAAGTACGAGCCAAAGTGAATCGAAGAGACGTCAAATAAAATGTTAATGTACAAATATAAAAGTTGAATCCTATTTTTGAAAGCACTTGTGAATGTCTTATATTGCTCTTTACTTGTTATTATGTCTCAGCGTATTGTATTTATGGAAGTGGTGGAAAGTTATAATGTTATTTCTGGGTTATACATTTGTTGTCTTTCTCCTCTGTGATCTACAAACGATAGTAATGATGTCATTGAATATATTACCTGGATACGTTCATGTTAATATTATCCAGATTCGTTCTATTTGGCTTGCATCTATAACCTCATACCATTCATATTAATTTTGTTTTTAAGTTTTCACATATCATAGATTATGTTATCTATCAAGTGAAAATATGACTATGATTCTTTCTGGTTATGATTCATGCACATCAGTGTGAATGATCGTATTGTTCTTGCCTTGTCTCGAGCATTTCCATCCATCGCTTCTCCTAGTTGTCTAACGTTTTACATGATTCACTGACTCGTAGAAACATTTAGCTTAGAAATTCAGATTTGTTCTCTCTAGCTGTTCATGTCACTTATTCTCCTTTTGTTGTCTCTCGCTTTCACTCATAAACAGCATATGCTTCTTATGCTATTGTCTCATATATTTCCATTATGTTCCCTTTAGCTAGTCAACTCACATATCCTTCTTATGTTATTTCTCGCTATTAAACTCTGATATTCTCTTTGCGTTCTCTCTAACCAATCAATTCACAAATTGTTTGTGTGCTCTCTCTAACCTTCAGTTCACATATCAATGATACTGCTATAATGTTTTCTACATGTGTTCATTATCTTCCCCACTAATCAATCTATCCTACTTATATATTATTCAACCTGCCATATACATTTTCTCAATTTGCTTCTCAGATTTTAAACTCATCTCTTTTCTAAATAATTTTCCAGATTTTCTTTAACTTTTTTTCAACGTGATCTTGTTTCAAATTCCAAATCAGATCATGTTTTCAACCTAACCTCACAACACTTATTTTACGTGCAATCCCCTGCCTTCTCACTGGTTAACGTTTCATTTTGTCAAGTCTTCGACTACTTACATTTGTATATACTGTCCATGAACAAGATACCTTGGTAGTGTTTGGTGACATCTCCTTTCTTTGTCTACGGATTTTAAAATCATTATTGTTATGGTTATGGAAGGCCCGGTATCACTGCACATGAATTAAAATCCATCATTGCTCAACTGCCCGTGCCAGTGGAATCAGCCGAATTACTAACATCTCACAATCAAAGAAAAGTAGCTGTAGACAATATAAGTCTCAGCACACGCCAAAAGACATCAGGCGAAACTGCACAGAAAGTTAACACTGCCAACTGTTCCTTGTCATACGATATCATCGTAAACAATCGGATATTGAAACACGATCAAAACGGATGAAACACACAGCTCACGGTGTGCACAGATTTAAAATCATTAATACCTTGGACAATGTTGTGCCATTTGGGGGGGGGGGGTGGGGTGTATCTATGTACTGACGCCTTTCACTACAATTTCTATCTCAGTGAAGCCTTGCAAACATCCAGATATTGTTATATCTCAGTGAAGCCTTGCAAACATCCAGATATTGTTATATCTCAGCGAAGCCTTGCAAACATCCAGATATTGTTATATCTCAGTACTGCCTTGCAAACATCCAGATATTGTTATATCTCAGTACTGCCTTGCAAACATCCAGATATTGTTATATCTCAGCGAAGCCTTGCAAACATCCAGATATTGTTATATCTCAGTGAAGCCTTGCAAACATCCATATATATGTTATATATATATTGAAGAAAACAAACCACACTTCAAATTGGTATGATTAGGCTAGGATTTTTTTTAACCTAAAAATGTCAAAGCTGATCCAAAAATCATCAAACAAAATAATTTCATTTATGACCACAAAATGTAAAAAATTTGACCCAAAAAGAAAATAAGATTGAAATATGACTACAATTAATTGCTCATTTGTTGTTTTAAATGACGTTCAGCTATCAATCTTTAGAATCTTAGAAGATAGAGATGTAAACAAATACAAATACATAGAGGTGTGAACAAATGCTGACCAAATTGTCACTTCATGCCCACTTTGATGAAAATTGTGATGTTTAACACTGGATTTCCAGTTTTATAGAAAACACATGACTTTTATCACATTAGAGTTTTTATCGTTTGTGCAACTGCGAACAACTTACGCTTTCAAATTGGAAATATCGCCTATCATCACTGAGAATTGTTTTGTACTTTCAAAAACTTCGTTCTAAATCGCAAGATCTCACAGACGCAATTTTTTTTTAATGTCCAGTCATTTGCTGAGAGATCAGGTTCATCGTTGTTTTTTTGTGAACTTCAAACGTTTATCCTGTCATTCAGTAAATTAACTAAAACTGGTCTTTAATCTACCATATGCATATTAATTTACGACTAATATATAATCTATACTGGGCGCAAACAGCGATAATAAAATATAACAAAGAGAACTCTACAGCCATTGATATAAAAAGAGGAGTAAGACAGGGAAGCATCCTATCACCAAGCTTGTTCAATCTATACACTGATCAAATCTTTAAAAACATCATAGAGATGCCAGGACTACAAATTAATGGAAAGATAATCAATAACCTAAGATATGCTGACGATACTGTTCTACTAGCAGAAAATCCTAAACACCTACAACAATTGCTTAATGTGATAAACATAACAAGCAAAAAATATGGAATAGATAGGAATGTCAAAAAGACTAAACCTATGATCATAAACAAAGAAAACACTCAAAACCCACAAGTGGATATCAAAATTGAAGGAATAGACCTGGAGACAGTTCAGAACTACAACTACCTTGGACATACCATAATCATGGTGATGGAAAGTGTACAACTGAAATAAACAAAAGAATAGGAATGGCAAAAAGTCATTTTAATTTTATGAAGAACATACTAACATCAAAACAAATAACACCAGGGCTAAAACTAAGAATAGCAAAATATTATGTCTTCTCAACATTCCTATATGGTGCAGAAACAAGGACATTGGACAACAAAGCAGAACAGAAAATTGAAGCCTTTGAAATGTGGATATATAGAAGAATAGTAGAATTGGATGGAAGGAAAAGAAAACAAACGATGAAGTCTTAAAACAACTAAAAATGAAAATAGAACTACTAAACACAATTCAAACAAGACAAGTGCGATTATAGGGTCATGTTAAAAGACACAACAGCCTACTAAAAGTAATCCTGGAGGGAAAAATACAAGGTAAAAGAGGCAGAGGCAGACCAAGACTAACAAGGACGAGTAACATCAAAAGATGGACAAACTAGCCTATGATAATCTGCACCATCAAAGCAAGAGACAGAGCAGAATGGCGCTCCATGGTAGCCAACCTTCGTTGCGTAGATGGCACTCGATGATAATGATGATTTTATTTTAGAATTGCGTTGTCTGAGTTATAGACACGTTGTCTGAGCTATTGAAGCGTTGTCTGAGATATAGATCGTTGTCTGAGTTATAGAAACGTTGTCTGAGTTATAGACAGGTTGTCTGAGTTATTGAAACGTTGTCTGAGATATAGATCGTTGTCTGAGTTATAGAAACGTTGTCTGAGTTATAGACAGGTTGTCTGAGTTATTGAAACGTTGTCTGAGACAATCGTGAATATTGTTTTTAAGAAAACTTAAGAATAATTCATCCAAAATATAGAAACTATTCAGATATAGTCGCAAGAAAGGATACTGAGATGACTGTGTGGGAATAACACGAAACAGAGGCTAAGGTGAATCTGGTGGAGATTGAGAATTAGAGGGGTCGGTCTTGGGGGAGCTTACAAAAGATAATCACCGGCCATGAGATACAATTTGTTTCTGTCTTTCCAAGACACCACGAGAGGATTGTGCCTCAAACTGCTTTGATGTCCCCATGCAGATACTGTCTCACGAATTGTCTGACATTCGGAGACCTCTAGATAGCAGGGTAGTGGAGACTCTTATATGTGTTCTACAATTTGTTATATGAAAGAAAGATCTGTAGATCTGTCAAAAAATATCTTAATAACTGGTCAAATCCAACCAGTGCCCTTAGAGGTACACAGGCTACAATATGTCGGACCAAACATGTCTATTCTAGGCGAGCTTTATCAATCTCAGAGGGTTGATACACCGGATAATTGCCTCTTTCTTCACTGTTATTTTCAGTGTCTCTCGAGCAGAGCCTCCATTTTTTTCTTTCTTTTTCCTGTTGTTTCCCATTTGATTGCTTGCTTTTTAATTATCTTGCTAATTCGTATAACATGACCGTCAAACAAATCTCAACATCCTCACAGGGAACGATTATTCCCATTATAAGCTCCCTCCCCCTCCCCCCTCCACCCCCCACCCTCCCCCCAACCTGCTCCCCTACCTACCATCGCGCCCAGTTACAATCGTCTCTAACCTTATCTCCTTTTCCCAATAATGAAAGGAAGACATAATTGCACCAAAAAAAATAATAATGTTACATTAATTTTAATTAAATTATATCAACATTTCACACAAACATTGCAAACTAGTTTGCTTCTATAAAGAAATTGCTGAAAATCATTAACCTATTCTTAGTCAGCAAATTCTAAATGCCTCAGTCATTCGAGATATAATAAAGTTTCACACAAACCCATAAAACGTTATACGCTAGCTTCAACAGCTGCAAATTAAAACAAGTTACTGTGTCAATAAACATACACCAACACAGTTTAGAAAAGGAAACAAATTTTCTGTTAAACATAAACGGCGTATGACTGGTTCCGTGATGACGTAGAGAGTTTACTTTCCGTATAAAATTTGTTCCGCGAAGAGGTAAGCTTCGATTTCGACTTTCATTTGTGTTTGATAATAATACAAACTGGAAGATAGTCTAAGGGTGAACGGATCATTACTTTCCAACAAGTAGGCAAAACCCCTTAAACAACAACATACGTAAGGAGTTTGCTTAATTGAGAACACCAGGGTCCAGCCGCATCGATGCTGGTGCAACAAAACAGTGCCTGACCGTTCAGGGTCAGAGAAGAGGTTATCCGTGGAGAGATCATTGGCAACGCTTCCTCAAATAATGTGATTTCTCAAGATGTAATCGGATAGATGCATATTTACGTTTTGGTCAAAAATAAAGCATGACAGTAAAAGATATGGTTATGCAAGACAAAAGAAAACACGAGAGGAGTATAAATATAGATAAGTCACATTTTTTCCATGCACATTACGCTAGTGTTCAGAATTCTATAGAATTTCCACAGAGTACAATAAATTCGTGATTCTTGATCCTTCCCACGCGGTTATAGGTCGCATAGGGTTTGTTGTGTTTTTCACCACCCATCTCTATTCTGTGCAAAATGTTCGATCATATCTAATGAGTGCATGCCTGCCAACTTTTCTTCTCTTATAAGTGTTCTTTTTGGTGTCTTTTTAGGTCTTCCACTTTTTCTGTATCCGGATGTTTCCCATAGAAGAGCCTGTTTTGGAATTCTATTGTTGTCTCTTCACATCACATGTCCAACATATGTCCATCTTCTTTCCCTAATTGTAAATAAGATCTTTGGTTGCATAGTCATTTCTCTTATTTGAATATTAGTCTTGAATTCATTCCATTGTACGCAGAGTATTTTTCTTAGGCATTCGTCTTCAAAAACATTTAGTTTTTTTTTTCGCAATCTCTTTTGATGTTTGCCAGCTGTCACATGCATAGGTAAGTGTTGATATTACGTTTGTAAAAAAAAAAAAAAAGTAAAGTACCCCCGTCCCGCCAAGTGCCGTATATGGAATATAATGTTAGTGACCATAAATTTTACATACCTTCGGCACATGATTTTTGGGGTAATGTGGTCGGTATTACGCCCGCCGTGCCGCTTTACTTTCCCAGAAAAAAAATCCCGTACCCATTAAAGGCTGGTGAACCGGAAGCCGTCGGTTGGGATCGAACCCTACCTCTTGTCCTTTGTAGTCCAGTTCACTAACCACTGAGCTATCGTGGCTCCCGATATTACGTTTGAGTTGTATATTATAAGTTTGTTTTTCTTGCATAGTATTTTTGATTTCCATATTTTGTCCAGGTTTTTAGAATTTTTTGCTGCTTTTGCTATCCTGCTTCTGATGTATTACTGTGTTTTGCCTTCTTGATCTATATTGCTATCAAGACGCATATAGTGGTCTATTCTTTCCAATGTCTGCGATTGAGATATATGTTGCCCTCTGGGCTATTTTTTTCATTATTTTTGTTTTAACCCTGCTGATTTCAATTTCAAGCATATTTTTTTTCTCATTGATGATATGGTATCTGTGATAATTTACATCTTTTTAATATTGTCTCTTATAACCACTTTAACGTCTGCAAAATCTAGAATTTGATTTCTGCAGAATCTTCCAAGTAATTCGTATCATACCATATAATGTCATTATTGACTTCGTATATTTTGTGTGTGTGTGTGTGTGTGTGTGCGTGCGTGCGTGCGTGTGTGTGTGTGTGCGTGTGTGTGTGTGTGTGCGTGTGTGTGTGTGTGTGATTAAGCTAAAAGTAAACCCAGTGGATATAAATTCGGTGCAACTGATGAACCAACTGCAGACACCAGTCACGAAGCTATCAACGGGTTTTACAAAACTATCAGTGAGTCAATAAAACAAGGCAAGCTATATGGAGTAACTTTAGTCATAAGGACGTTAGCGCAAAAGTTGGAAAAGAACGCTATAAGGAAATCACGGCCTGATTTGGACTAAGTAAAGTAAACACACGAGAAGAATTAGTGACAGACTGAGTCAGAAAGAATTATTTCATTATTGATAGTACTTGCTTTGCCTCTAAATAATCTCTTGAATGCTCAGTCTTTCAAACAGGGCTTTTTATGTAATGGTTAATAAACAAACGAAAGTCTGTCATAAAGTTTTGCACTTTAATATGGAGAAATCAATGCACAATTGTTGTCAAAGAATTCATCCCTTAAGGCGATGCACTTCTCCTCATCGTTTCTTTACCTTCTTGATGTCCTAATTGTAACATTCCTTTCTCTGGTATCCGGACCAGGTCTCTCTTTCAGGAATCTAATATGGGTCTTTCGAAAAACGTTCACAACGCGGATTTGTCAAGTTTTGAAACTCCTTTATACTAAAGTGCAACTCTTTTTAACCGACTCTCGTAATTCGTTTTCTTTATTTTATTTTCACAATTTATTTTCATCCACATATATACAGTCAATAGTAACTGATTGCTTTCTTCCCTTATCTATTGATTTTGCTACATCATTCTTTTATTGTAAAGTCAATACTCAACCAGGTCTATAATTTATTAACATTTCATTAAATTATACTTTCATATTTTATTTATCTAAGATATTATTGTATTCTTTCAATCAAAGTTTTTAGCGTTGAGATATGTAATGTAAACTTGTACATGTATGTGATGTTTTTGCAGCTTATTTTAGAAAAATACAGTATTGGGTAGCCAGCCCTATGCCCACCTATCCTAAACCTACACTTACACCACGCCTGGTAGGATACAGTACCATAATTCTTCACTTCTATTTCAGGCCGCAGCTGCACTAACTACTTACTTAAGAACTTCAAATCAACGCCACTCGCATAACTAATAATTTGACACAGAATTTTCTCGTATCCATGAGGATCACTTGAGAGCATGTAATCCTCTCTGACCACCTCCCAGTCCAATCCAATCATTATTTGGTCGTTCTGTGACATGTGTAGGTAGTTTTCTAAATGACGATTACCACTAATCGAATTTAGGATTTCCCATGATTGACATCTTGGTGGTCTATCATCACCACAAGTCTCCACCACTATCATCACCACAAGTCTCCACCACTATCATCACCACAAGTCTCCACCCCTATCATCACCACAAGTCTCCACCACTATCATCACCACAAGTCTCCACCACTATCATCACCACAAGTCTCCACCACTATCATCACCACAAGTCTCCACCACTATCATCACCACAAGTCTCCACCACTATCATCACCACAAGTCTCCACCACTATCATCACCACAAGTCTCCACCACTATCATCACCACAAGTCTCCACCACTATCATCACCACAAGTCTCCACCACTATCATCACCACAAGTCTCCACCACTATCATCACCACAAGTCTCCACCACTATCATCACCACAAGTCTCCACCACTATCATCACCACAAGTCTCCACCACTATCATCACCACAAGTCTCCACCACTATCATCACCACAAGTCTCCACCACTATCATTACTACAAGTGTCCAACATTCCTCGAAATAGACTAACTTTGAACTAGAATATTCCCTCAATAAATGTCTAGAAATTAGCAACTTTGGTTAAACTCTTGCTCGTGCGGGCATGCAATATACGGTCAACGCTTGGAAGTCATGACCCAGGCAGGCCTACCTCCCTGAGAGTGTCAAGAAGATAAAGGACCGAAACACTTGCCCGACGGGGTCCGTTTCTTATGATCAGGTTGCCTTCAGCTCCGAAGCTCTGTATAAAGAGTTTCCTATTACTTATAGCTCTATATGGCGCTATCCATATAGAGTCGTGGTTATATATTACAATATTTTTTCTTGCTCTTGCATATACCAGCATGATCATTGTATTTCAATAAAGTTGACAAATATTCCGTTGTTATTCCTGTGACCGTATTTAGAATCTCATAATACTTCACAAATTTATAGTATATTTTTTACACTTTATTTTCTCCCCGTTGTGATGACAAATTTAATAGATTCTTTAACTTGCACAAAGCGCACTGGAACCTTAAAATATTGTGTCAAGTCCGGAAAGAACTAATTGCGGGATCCTATATACTTACTATAGCAATTAAAAAACATGTTTTAGAAAGAAATGAAACAACAGCCTTCAATGTAAGAGGTATGTATGTATGTACCCTAACCTTTATGCTAGAACTTAATAAAAACCTCATCTCTCGGGGGCGGGAGAAGGCAGTTAATGTCTATATTTACAGGTAACACGATTTTATAATTTACAATCATTTATTCTTAACGATGTTTTTATATTGTTAATATTTATTATCAGCAGTTGACATACTTGTCGTTCCACACATACTTGTAGTTATTAGATAGCTAAGTCTTTACAAACATAAGTGTAATTATTATCTATGTTTTATTTTACTTCAAATTCTATCATCATGAGCCGAATTCTGAAAGTTACTGAAAGAGTAGAATAAAAGACGATATAACTTAGAAGTGATATTCCAGATGATACAGTAATATCACACAGAAGTGCCAAAGAAAATAACAATTTAGGTAACGTATCCCACAGCAGAGATGCGTCATGGAAATGTCTGAATTGCATAGTATATTCATGATGCATCGAAAAAATAATTTGTAAAATTAATCATATTGATACTTTATAGATAAAGCTACACACAAATTGAAAGAAAACTGACACTTTCACGTTTGAATCGGTCAGAACTTGATGAACAGAAACGGAAAATAAGATAAAACAGATGTGCACTTATGTCGATTTTATACTTCCTATGTTTGACATGAAAGACACTTAATACGTTTAGAATAATATACATTCTTTATAAATATGACTTATTTTTAGTGATAAACTCCCGACTTCCGTACATCCGTACTTTGAAAGCTTGAGTTGGATATTATTGACTCAACTGTATTGAGAGGCCTGCATTTAGAAGTTGAAATATCATAATGTGTTGATTAGATTGCATGAAGCAGCCGACATATTGTAGCGCATGAATAGTCTCGTGTGAATAGTCTCGTGTGAATAGTCTCGTGTGAATAGTCTCGTGTGAATCAACCAATATGTTGCAAAGTTGTTATAAACTTGCGTGAAATAACCAATAACCTATATTGCATTGTCTGTACAACTTTGGTGAAACACTCGGTCTCTTGTAAGGTGTTGATAAACTTGGGTAGAACAGCCGACATCTTGTACCGTGTTGATAAACTTGGGTAGAACAGCCGACATCTTGTACCATGTTGATAAACTTGGGTAGAACAGCCGACATCTGGTAACGTGTTGATAAACTTGCGTGGAACAGCCGACATCTTGTAACATGTAGATAAACTTGCGTGTGACATCCGACATCTTGTAACATGTAGATAATCTTGCGTGTGACAGCCAACATCTTGTAACATGTAGATAAACTTGCGTGTGACAGCCAACATCTTGTAACATGTAGATAAACTTGCGTGTGACAGCCGACATCTTGTAACAAGTAGATAAACTTGCGTGTGACAGCCGCCACATTATAACGTCTTGAGAAGTGTTAAAAATCGAATTGCTTCAAATTCATGGGCTACATCTAGCAAGGTTAAGTTGCTGAATCAAACACAGAAAAATAAACTGAGGTGTATCAACAAGCACCAAGCAATAAATCAATACCGAGTCAATAGAGGGTTGAGTAAATAATCCTAGCCTTGTCTACACGTTAATCATTACGGGACATCATTGCAATGTCATATGTTTTCTTTTAGTTTAACGTTCTCACACGGCTATGTATCAACTCTACGGCGTAGTCATTGTACAAGTCAAGGATATTACGACCCTAGTGTTGCCTCAGTGTTGTTCTCTGACTACCAGACCTAGTTTTCAATACAAAATATCTTACCAATTAGTATCTTTGAAGTAGCTTTCATCGGTGACTTTCAAATGGTCATTTTTACCAAATCAACCACGGAATGTAATTTAGATGACTTTGCTGAAGATCTATTTTACCTTTTCTATAAATCCTCAGCGCTATTAATTAAACTCAATGCTCATTAAATTACAAATATAATTTTAATAATTTAGAATAAACAATTATTTCAAGAATTTTAAATTTTAAAATAGTTTTTGCCAAAATCCTGAGATATTTAATATCTAGTTGCATCAAAACAAATAAAAGAAAGGTTTAATTTTAGCAATGTGGTCAGTCACAACTGTTTTTGTACTACTCCTAAGTCCAGCTTGACCATACATGGATATGATGGATAAAAAAGAGAAGGAAAATAGATTTCTACTTAAAAAACAGCATCGCTTCACCCTAGATGTGAAAATGTCATAGTCAAAATATGTGTCATCTTAGGATATCTGTGAGTTCTAACACGGTTATGAAGGGCATTAGAGGCTGGACAGTAAGTTCTCTTGCTTCCCGATCAGAAGGGCCCATGTTGAACTCCCAGAAGTGACGCATTCTTTTTATCAGACCGACAGGAGTTCGCCTAGATTCTAAGAATCAACTATTCCTGTAGTTCCATATACGTACATATCTTCTGCTTCTTCTTCTTTCCTTCCTCATTTGCCTTTCAGCGTCAAGGGGAGATATAGTTTGCGGTCTTTTGCTCTTCTTTTTGCATCTGCTGCTGTTATGTTTTCTAGTGCTCATAAGATTCCATCCATCCATCTTTTTCATGGTCGACCATTGGGTCTGTTGTTCTCACAACTTTTGATGAGGCCCGTTGTGTTGTGCTTTGATCTTTCTAACTTGTCACGGCATTTTATCTATTGTTTCTTTATATACCCAATGGCGGAGGCTATTCCTAGCTTTTTTCTCAGTTCTTTATTTCTGATCTTATCTCTCAGGCTGTTTCCTATCATTCATCTAACACATGTCATCTCTGTGGAGGAGGTTATTTTTCTTATTGTTCCATCATCTATCCATGTGTATATATATATATTTATATGTGTGTGTGTGTGTGTGTTCCATATATATTATTTGGTGCGCTATGACTTATTAGTCCTAGATTTATGTCAGTGTCAAGGTCATTTCACCACATGGACCCTCTTATAGGTCAGAACAAGAGAAGGAGGCTGATGAAAAGGGCAACTCGTATTTATTTAAACAACTCTCACTTCATTCTGTTAGTGATCAACTGTTGTTGTTATAGTTTGTGAAGGACGGTTGCTGTTATTAAAATGACCTTAGAGTTATGACAATTAGCAAAATCGATAACCTTCACCGTCCCACACTGCCCTCATGGTTTAGCTCCTCATGCAACGCCTCGTTGACATGTTATATCTACCAACAGTTTATTTTTTAATGTTGAGCTACAATCCTTAGCGCAGTGGCAATACCTTGACATGGCGATACAATAAAAGTGAGTTCGATCGTAGATTGATACTTTCTAGTCGACACAGCTGAACAAAGCATGAGTGAGCGAGTATCTCCGACTTATTCTGTGAAGGCAATCACGTGACCTAGTACGGTAACATTTAACTCTTCGCTCGCCTAGAACAAGTGACATCATTTATAATTTTTTGTTACATTCTTAAATCCTCGTTTAGGGATTGGTAGAAATTAGTAGGAAAATGTAGAAATTGATATCCAGACAAATGAAAGCATTGATATCCAGACACGAGTAGATATTGATATTCAAACAATTGTAAAAACTGACATCCAGACACGTGTAAAAATTGATATCCAATCAAATGAAAGCATTAATATCCAGACATATGTTAAAACTGACATCCAGACACGTGTAGATATTGACATTCAAACAATTGTAACATTTTTAATTAAAACAAATAAAAACAAATGATAACCAGGACAATTAAAATACCATATGCAGAAAAATGTAAGGGCTGATATCCAGAAAGAAAGCAACAACAACAAATATTTTTTTAATAAAATTTGATATCTAGAGTAATGTAAAATTTGCTATCCAAATACATTTAATAGTTGACATCCATACTAATGTAACAAAAAAAACTGGTATACAGAGACGAGTAAAAACTGATACCCAGACGATTGTAACATTGATATCCACATACACATGTCAAATTGTCTGGACTATGTTCCATTGTAATTCTTCATTGCATACATTTACTATTTTAAAAAATGTCCTCCTTCGTGTGCTGTACTTCTTTAATGTACAGACAGGGGACACATCCCATTTAACGGGTGAACGCTATAAAGATAATACACTCGCCTGTTAACGCATGATTATCTTTGTTCACAGCGCTCCATCTCTACAGCTGTTTATCAATTATGGTGTTGACTTCCTACCAAACCACTCCCTTAAACTGTCGCTTAAAGTTGGCCTTACACACAGTTAACAGCTACTGGTGTGTTAAGTTCCAGGGGCCAACAGGGCAGATGTGATTTAATTATAGCTCGTTTCAAATCACTTGCCCAACTTCAAAACGCTATTGCTCAGTAACCGTTTGTTAAAAACTGTTGAAATTTTCCAAATGTTATTAGAATGCAAAAGACCCTATAAATGTATATTTAACAAATATCTTGCAGCTGCAGTTTTCTTAAAGCGGCGAATTTCTTTGATGTTTGTCAAAATTGTAAATTGTGAACCCCTAAATAATAGAAATTACCGTAGTTGCTGGTCTATGATTAATTTTCACTAGGTAAAGGCGTGGCCGTAATGGGGAAATGCCAGGAGAATTATTGTCTTCTCAGTTCGAGGACGGACGATAATATCAAGGTATACCTGTATGTCCAATTTTCATAGTTGTGTGGTCCTGAAAAGGACCGTTTGTTGAACTAATTTAAGGTAATATAGGGACCAACATTGTGGGGGCTATATACTTTCATTCTGAATCAGACGAGTCTA
Source organism: Megaustenia siamemsis (assembly GCA_032433765.1). NCBI lineage: Eukaryota > Metazoa > Mollusca > Gastropoda > Stylommatophora > Ariophantidae > Megaustenia > Megaustenia siamemsis. The sequence continues at coordinate 150,863,784 of JAVIAB010000092.1, forward strand.
AAAGATTAATAACTGTTTGGGGTTGGACATTCCACAAACCATCATTTTTCCAATATTCCTCTTCCTGTTTTAAGACTTGGTCTTTACATTTAGCCCAATAATCTTTGTCTATATTTAATAAAGCGAGATTAGCAAGAGTCTTTACATCGCATATTTTGAATGTTGTATTTTCATCTGCCACTTCTCCTTTTAATTTTGCCCAGATTAGTTCTATTGGATTTAAATGAGCATGGTAAGGTGGCAGCCTGAAACTTATATGACCGTGCTCTTGGATAATCTTATCTATTTGAAAAATCTTTGTCCTTTGTTTTTGCTTTACTAGAGATAGTAATTCAGGTTTTAAGTACATGTTATTAAATTGTATGTGCTCCTTTGTGAGCCATATCTTAATAGCATCTTTTGTACTGGATGACGTCGGGACTTTATCTTCAAGTGCAACAATGTTGTGGTACGCTGCATTGTCCATTATTAGGCAAGATGGTCGATCTAGTGATGGGAGAACAGAATTTTCAATCCAGTGTCTAAATATGTGACCATTCATCTCAGAGTGATAATCCCGATTGTCTATGGATTTTGAAAGAAAAATGAGCTCTGCATTCTGTATTAGTCCATGTTGTCGACTACCTGCATGAGCAATTATCAAGCGCTGTCCTTTGCTGCTAGGTATTAATCTCTTAATCTGTCCATCTGATGACTGCCATTCCCTTTGGTTAGTGTGGTGAGCATTGATCCATGGTTCATCCAAGTACACAATATCATAACCTTGCTTGCGCACCTCTTTTACTTCACGTAAGTACTTGCTTCTCATGACTACTATATGTGGCTTCTCACAGATGATGTTTCGTCCATTGGAATACTTTCTGAATGTAAAGCCTGCAGCTCTCACATTCCTCCATAATGTAAACTTTGATATTTCAATACTGTTGTTCTTTTTCAGCGATATTTTTTATTTTCTTATTGTAACAGTTTCATTCATACCCAACATTTTGCGAATTTCACTTCTAATAAGTTCACTGTCGAAATTATCCAACATTTTTGCTCTTCCTTGTGATTTTGTATATTTTGAACATTGACGGTCACGTGCTTGAATCCAGCGATTAAATGAACGTTTAGATAAATCCAAAATGTGTCTTGTCCTATTCTCAGGGTTTTCTAAAGAATGAAATAATCTTCCTCGTTTAGCCTCTTTGCAAAAATAGTCATACATTTTTATTGCGATGTTTTGTAAACTGCAGAATTTCATTTTAAGACTCATGATAAATGTTATCGTTCCACGTCTACACCTATGACTGAACGGAAATGGAACACACAATTTCTCAAGTGTCTAATTGTGTCAAAAAAACCACGGCGAAAGCGTGCAAACACGTCAATTTTACCGTGTATGGATTTTTACTCGCTATTTTTAACTTAAAATACTGTAAACATTAAGATTTGACTACATCAATGGGTCGTTATAAATTTATATAAATCAAATAAGCAACAATAATAACCAAATGTTTTTTTTTAATGAAATTAATTCCCTGTTGGGTTCTAATCATTATAACTTTACATGCAAATTTTGAACAACTTACAACAAGCGGTTAAAAAGCTATCGATTTTAAAAGTTGGGCACGAGTTATGAAACAAGCTATAAGTTTAACAATCTCAGTGTAAGCTTTTTTTAACACCATAAACAATTTATAGACTGCATAAAAGATTTACATCTAGATGACACAGATATACGACTAATATTTCATTTGTACTGGGAGAAAACAGCAAAAAATAAAATATAGGAAGAGAACACAACACCCATCATCATCATCAAGTACCGGGCCTTCTGGCGTAGGTGACCATGTCTCTCCACAACTTTCGATCTCAACAGTTATTTATCATTTATATTGCTAACCTTCTGCCATACCATTCTCTTCAGCTGTCGGGTATCTTTTTTCTTCTCTTCCTATATATCTTCGTCCCACAAATTTCTACAGCCTCCAGTGATTTTCTTGTCTGTTATCCAATTGCCCATGATTTACATCCATATGTTAAGACTGGCTCTACATAGCATGTAATATTTGTTTTTCTTGTTTCTATTGTAAAAAATGGATTCAATCAATGTTCAATCTTTGCACTAAGAAAATCTTCAAAAACAACCAGAGAGATGCCAGACCTAAACATTAATGGAAAGATCATCAAAAACCTAAGATATGCTGATGATACAGTATTACAAGCAGATAATCCGAAAGATCTACAATTACTTATTGAAATTAACATGAAAAGCTAACAATATGGATTCGACATGAATTTCAAAAAGATTAAAACTATGATCATAAACAAAGATAATACTCAAAACCTACAAATGCATGTCAAATTTGAAGGAATATACCTGGAGACATTTCAGAGATACAATTTCTTTGAACATACTATATGGAAAATGTAAAAGTGAAATAAACAAACACAAAAGAAGGGGAAAAAGCAATTTTAATACCTTGAAAAAAATACGAACATCAAAACAAATACCTGGGGTAAAACTAGGAAATTCAAAATGTTATATCTTCTAAACATTAATGTATGATGCAGAAACATGGATATTAGACAAGAAACCAGAACAGAAAATTGAAGTCATTGAAGTGTGGATTTATAGGAGTATAGGAAGAATTGGATTAAAAGAAAAGAAAACAAACTTAAAAGTCTTAAAACAACTAAAAATGAAAAGAAAACTGCTAAACACAATTCAAACAAGATAAATTAGATTTTTGGGGCAAATTAAAACATACTACAGCCTACTAAAAGTAATCTTGGAGGGGAAAATACAAGGTAAAATAGGCAGAGGCAGACCAAGATTAACATGGACGAGTAACATCAAAGGATGGATAAGTCAGCCTATGACAACCTGCACCATCAAAGCTAGCGACAGAACTGAATGGTGCTCCATGGTAGCCAATCTTCGAAGCGGAGACGGTACTCACTGATGATGATGAGTATCAGGGGCGTAGCATGGATTACCAGCGATCCGGGGAAGAAGCACCCGCTAAAGCTGCTTTTTAAAATGTATTAACTCCAATCATTACTTTTGTTTTTAATGTTCTTATCATTCTTCGTCCCATAACCCAACGGGCTCCACTGAAATGTCAACTTCTCCATTTTTCTCTCTCTCTCCATCTCTTTCTATGTCTATCTTTACTACTCTCCTTTTACAGTCTCTTGCGGAATGACATTTGCAAGGTCAGGCAATCGAGATACGTGACCAAACTGTATCGTTGTACGCTTCTTCTCCACAGTCAATAGATCATCATGTACTCCGATTGCTTGTGTCTTTGCAAACTTTCTCATGTGTGATACGATCTAAGTAAGATATGCACACAACCTTACGAACATTTCATCCCAATAGCTTTTTTCTTTTTTTTTTTAAATTTGTAACTCTTTCGCGAAGGGCCCATGTTTCACAAGCATATTAAAAAAAAAAAAACTGATATAACAGGGGAGGGCCCAGCCATATGTATTATTTAAGGAGTTAAGGCAAAGAAATGTAAATGAATGCATAAATTTGCGAAGCTGCAGTAAAGCTAATTGTGAGGGAGAATTGAAAAAGAAAAATAGAAAAGAACTATTTTTCTATTTTGTTTTTTAATTCCCCCTCCCCCATATGTGTTATTACTACTATTTTTTCCGTCAAAAGTTGCACTCTTAAGAATATTGCGCCTAGAACAACCACCTCTCTAGAGGTGATGCCCTCCCTCCCTGGGTAATATTGATATAGATTATAGTGATACCGATACAATTGATGGTATTGATGGACATTTAGTCAGAATTATAAACGAGATAGTTCCCTAGCCAGGAATAATGAGTCAAACAGTCAATTAATTTTAGAGGTCAGTGCAAACCGGAACTACAACGATCGCCAGCTGAGATAAGCGATTGATTGGGCACATTGTCGAGTTTGACCTACGCCATAACGGTCATCCGCACTGGGAAATGCCCCTATTCGATCAGTGGTAGCTTTTTTCTGGTCAGTTTACGTGTGTCTAGATTTAGTTTCTACATTCAACTCGACCACATATAGTCTCAACATGATGTACTAGTCTTCATCGCAATGTGGTCAATAACAAATTATTTATTCTGCTTTATGTGTTAATGTATGAGTTCTGACAGCGTGGATAAAGGCGATGATATTGTTTCAGTTGTCTTGTAGTAAAATAACAAACAGTTTTAGTCCATGAACATGGACAATGTAGGCACATTTATAAAACCGAGGAAACTATTAGTACGATTTTATAGAACCAAAGAGCTTAAGAAAGAAAAATCAGAATAAATAAACGGCAAGCTATGGTGCAAATAGATTGAAAACCACTCTTGAAACTAAGGCAAAAGTCAACAAGTCGCAATGCATACAAAAATCTGTAGAGAAATTAATTTTTTTTTTCAAACTGGTATGTTTAATGTCGCGAATCATTTCAGGGGAAGAGATGTTTACCGCACTTAGAAAAATTCACAAATAATCAACAATACAAAAAAACAACAACAAAGAACGATAGACATCCCGAAGCAGAATCGAACCCGTATTCCTCGGCACAGCTCCGTGCCACGAGCAACAAACGCTAGAGCACATGGCCAACTAAGCTATCTAAAATTGTGGTCTAGCGATTGTTTCTGGTGGCAAGGCGCTGTGTCGAGAATTATGGGTTCTATCCTGCTCCGGGCTGCCTATTGTTCTTTAATTTTCTCTGTTGTTCATTATTTATGAATTCGTTTCTGAGTGTTGCAGACATACTTCTCGTCCCCTGAAATTGATTTGATGGTCTATTATTAATAATATTAATTTATTTGTATTTGTCTCTGTTTAATGTGACAAATATCTCGACATCCTCAAAAATTACGCTTATAATATTTATAAAGTAAATGGGAAAATTATTGTGGGTGTATACGTCTTTTATAATAGCTTTACTCCGGTTTTTTTCATCATCATCATCATCTTGTGCCATGTCGGTTGGCGTAGGCGATCATGTTCTTTCACAATCTTCTATCCACAGTGCATTGTTTCAATTCTGTTGTTGACTGTTTTTCATGCCAGGACAACAAGCTCTCTAGTATCTTCTTTCTTTGTCAACCGCGATTTCTCTTTCCCTATATTTTGCCAGTGGTAACCAAGTATTTCAACTTTCCTCTTCTCATGATGTGCCCGAAAAAGGTTGATTGTTTCTTTCTGATGTTTTTTAGGAGCTCCCTTTTTGTGTTGGCCTCTTTGAGAATGTCCTCATTGATCTTTTTAGCTGTCCATGGAACTTCCAATCTCTTTCGATCTATGTGGTCTCTTATCGTCTTTTCATTTGTTTGTTACTATCCATGATTCTCTTCCATATGTCAGAATTGGCTCTATACAACACCAGTTTTTGATAGACTTCCTATTTAAAGTCTTTTATTTCGGTATAATTGTATCTATCTTTTGACCTTTCGAGCCGTAGCCGGCCCATAGGGCATAGACCCAGATACTCTTACTCTTATCTAAATTTTTATCCTAGCAGTTTTCAATCCTTGTAAAGATCTTTTATCAAATCTCGCCATTTGTCTCTGTATCATTTGACTGGTTCATATTTTGGAAAGAGTTATGTCTATCATGTCACTACTACATGCGAATTGTATTTTGGTTACATTTAGATTCATGAGTCCACATGTTTGCAGAATATAAGCTCGAGTCTGTAGTCCCGCTTCACGTGAACAATGCGAGGTCGTCTTGTATTTCGGTCTTTAGTCTACAATGACCTGCTGGAAGTCAGAAGATTGTGGCCATTTGTTTTCTCTTCATGTTTAGAATATTATCTTGTGTGATTTTACTAATTGACTTTGTTCTGTAAAATTGTTGTCTGCAGAATTATATTAATTTTCTAGAAACATCTCATCATCCCATTTCTTTGTAGCATGGTGTATTGACACTGGGATTATTGGAAAGTTGAAACAATGTGTCTAAACGAAATAATTGTGTAAATCCATTCTCCTTTCACTTCTTTATAATTTCTTCCATTTTGGAATTAGCCATTTTAATTTCATAAATTGTATAGTATACGACTACAAGAATTTGTAACAAATTGACCTAATGTTCCCATAACGCTAAAGAAACTACCTACTGATATTGAATGGCGTGTATCGAAAAGTGCAAACTCAAATTTTGTAAATAGTGTGAGGGAGTGGAGTGGGAAAGACTATAGAAGAACATATATTGTTTCGCACAAAATGACTCCAGATAAATTACATATTGCACTCTACTATGGAGAGATTATCTTCGATTTATCGATGCAATTATTACAATACATAGACCATTGGGGACTCTATACTACTCTGTCGTGAGATCCCTGGTCTATTACCTATTATTTATTATTAATAATAATAAATGTTCAATATTACTGATAGTGAACTATTTATCTTGTAACTATAGTTAATGTGAAAATAAAGCAACAGATGAGCCAAATAGCAAACCTGGCTTCTGTAGGTGATGGAGTCGTTGATCTTTAAAGTTGTTATCATCACAAATCGCGAGGTAACAACTAGTCTTTGGTTTGTGTGTGTTTTTTTTCTGTAAAAGATAATATTTTAATAAAATAACAAATGATATAGGACACAGACAATACACTGTTACATTGAATTTATCACCTGACGTTGTATGTATCGAGAGACAGCTAGTAATGTATGGCAGTATATGTGATGATGATTATAGCAGATTATTAGGATGATGCTGACGACGACAATGAAAAATAAAAACATCATTGCAGCCTTTATACCATTTCTTGGGACTGCCAAGGGTGAAAAATGTGGATGTGTTCGGGATAACGTAGGGCCGAAGACTACATATCCATATCACAGTCGCAACAGCATATTCGCTCAGAGACGATATTTCACTGCGATGTAATACCAAACAAACAAACAAAAAGCATTTTCCCCCGCAAGAAAACATTTTTTGATTCGAAACTTCCAGACATAGTTTTGGGAACGCCGGTGAATGTAAATAATAATGACACCAAGAAAACTATAATCAACTACAATAACAAATGCGCGTGTATTACGAACAGCATCTCAAACCAAACATTAAAACATTATTTCTACCATCTTCCCTTCCGTTACTCATTTACATTTTCTCTCTTCGCCTAAACCTCGTTGACATAGAACCGGATGTTGGATTTGTCTAAGTCCCAATTATTGAACAATCTTCATTGTGTAGTGTCAGAAATGATGCCTGGACTGACCGAAAAAAATATAATTACAAATCACAAGCCCATATTAGAAATCTCAGAGTCACTATTTTAGGAATCAAAAAGACATGATTAGTAACCCCAAAGATATTATTAATAACTCATAACGTAAAGCATACCCGACTTTCTAATATTATTTAGTTAATAAGACAAAAAAAACATATACTAAGATCTAAAACTAAATCTTCAGATTTTTTCAGTGCTCATCAAATTAAAAACTTGAACATCTACACCTGTCATTTTGTGATAGATTGTATGGAACCTTACCAGGCACAGTGTAACTGTTAAATAGCTGTAACAGTAGAGCGGCCTGTCATTTCAAACTAAGCCTATTTTCTGCCTTCATTATGTTGTCACTAACATTGGCCTACTGACATTTGTATGTACAAGTATCGTCCTCAGCAAACCTTGGACGTTGCAACGCAGTCACTCTCTGCCCGGAGATACCAACAGTATGAGGATTCTTGATACTGAACCTGCCAACGCCGTTAGACGTCATACAGGGCTCGTTGTGTTTTTCGCCATCCATCTCTATTCTTGATGGGATGTTTGATCTTATTTACTGAGTCTATGCCTACCAGCTTTGCTCCTCTTGTATGTCTTCTTTTTAGTGTCTCTCTAGGTCTTAATCTTTTGCTGTATCCGGATGTTTCGCATCAAAGAGCCTGTTCTGAAATTCTCCTGGTTGTCTCTTCTCAAAACATGTCCAACATATGTTCATATTCTCTTTCTAATTGTAGATGAGACCATTGGCTGCATGGCCATTTCTCTTATCTCTACATTAGTCATGAATTTATTTCATTGTACACGGAATATTCGTCTTAGGCATGTCTTCAAAAGCATTTACTTTTCTCTCAATCTCATATTTTTAGCTTTGACATGCGTAAGTAAGAGTTGATAATACGTTAGAGCTGAATAAATGAATGAGGATTATCCGGATGATAATGCGGTCCTATCTGGGTAACAGCAGTAAACTGTAATGAGTATAAGAAGAAATTAAAAGGTAAAGCCCCCAGGGTGTCATGTGTTCATTTTGCATCACAATAACACGGTGCTTCATCGAGCTTCAATATTTAACTGACAGGCCAATTCACCATGTATCGCTCAAGACACCAATCAGCAAAACAGAAGTAGTAGACGAAAACGATAGAAATGCACCAACAAAAAATGATGAATCATAGATTAACCAGTTTGTACAATGAGGTACTTACTTGACCCACCGAGCATTAGAGTGCGACACCTGTCTCTGCTAATTTGAACGTGGTAAGAGACATAATTCATCCCTTGCATCTTGAATTGGGTTGGAACGAGGTCAAGCGCCTCGGGCGTGGAAGATCCTGCATGGGCGAGCTGGAGAGTCAAAAGGAGATTATATGATCTGAATGACGTTCATGGCTAGCAAGGATTGGATAGAAGTAACAGTGGAATAAAGAGGCTAACCAAAGTATTCATTAAGCTCAGCAGAGAGTGCCACGACTATGCCTACGGGGCTCCCGACATTATAATAAGGGAATTCATTGAAAAAAATGTGTCCCGATCTCAGGGCTCCATCATCTACACGAACAGTTCTGTAACCAGCGTTTAGAGCAGCTTTTGGTGTTTTGTGCTCTAGCGACATGACAGAGATGTTGTTAGAGAATCTGGCGAGCGTAGCATTCACTACCATTGTATCATGTGCCATGCCGGTTGATGTTGGCCATCATGTCCATCCACGATGTCCATCCACGATGCTCTATCCACAGTGAATCGTGTCAATTTTGCTGTTGACTGTTTTCCATGCAATGGCACCAAGCTATCCTGTATCTTCTCTCTTTGTCGTCCGCGATCTCTCTTTTCTTGTATTTTGCTCAATCCTAAACAAAAATTCCAACATTCCTCTTCTCATGATGTGCCCAAAAAATGTCGATTGTTTCTTCCTAATCTTTCTCATCATCTCCCTATTTGTGTTGGCCTCTGAGAATTTCTTCGTTGGTCTTTTTAGCTGTCCAGGGAACTCCCAGCATTCTTCTGAGAAATCCTATCTCTGGCCTCTAATCGTCTTTTCATTTGTTTGTCTACTACTTCCCATGATTCACTTCCATAGATCAGAATTAGCACTATATAGCACTGATGAACTCACTTTCTTACTTCTATTGACATAGACTTGTTGAGCAACACGTTTTTAATTTTCTGAAATGCTAATTTGGCCTGAGCTATTCTACTTTTTATTTCAGTGGTGCATCTTCCGTCTGATGTTGTTATTGTTCCCAAGTATTTTACTCTTGGCACTTGTTTCAGATTTGTCGTGTTTATTTTTATGCTGCACGATTGTGGTGATTGTTTCTCCGATATGACCATTACTTCTTTTTTTTATTTTTCAGTTTGAAACAATTCTTGTTGATTTCCTTCATTATTATATATATAATTTCTTGTTGATCATTCTCCGTCTCTGTTATGAAGACTGTCATTCGCATATCGCAAATTATTACTTTGTTACCGTAGACTTCAATTCATTTTTTGTCAACTATTGATCTCATACTGTTTTCACTGCAATGTGAGAACAAATCCGAATTGTCTGACGCTTTTTTTATACATGTATATTGAAACGTCCAGTTTGGTTGTCAAGTCTTATGGCTGATGTTTGTTGCCAACATATATAAGTGTAGCTAAACGGCGTCTAAAATGAGAATGGCAATAGAAGTAACGAAGGCGGCGATAACATTGTTGGCACATTAAACATGGTTCACGCAATCTAAGTGATGGAAACGTGAAGTATACTACAGTAGATTGACAGACAGTCTCTCCGCAGGAGTTAATGCAGCTCTTGGATGGCTCTAAAGAATTTGTGTTAGCTTGAGTGTAGTGTACAAGGCAATGATATAGTCGATAAGATCGCTGGCAGCTCTGACACTGAGTGTGGCCTGACTCTGGACAAAGAGACATCATCAAGCTTGTTCTTCATTTCTTAAGAGAAGATAAGGAGGATGGGTGAAACAATAATGTAGTAATATATTGAGAGACTGATGAGTAGAAATAAAATGATAGACATAATAGTAAAAGAAAGCAACAAGAAAGGTCTCAGTCTGAACAGTAAGAAAACAGAAGTAATGGTTATATCGAAGAAATAATCACCACCATCATGCAGCTATTGTCACTAACACCATATTACATACACGCCGCTTGGCGTGATGGAATTCTTTACCTTTTTAAAATATCTCTTAGCATTTAGCTTCTGATAACGCTGATGAGAACAAAACCAACCGCCATCACTACTAGAGAAAATATTGTAGATAGTTTCTGCACAGATGCATCACTTTCTATAGCATCGACGAAAGCATAGAAAGGTAAAATTCTAGTCTACAAAATACACAACAATCTGTTATATAAGAGAAATGGAATTTACCGTTACGCGCACTAAGTGAAAGCTGAAAATCCGCTTAGTCTTTAGATAGAAAATTAAATACCTTTGAAAACAAATGCCTACGCGGGATATCAAACATAAGGTGGGAAACATCCTACATTTAAAAGAAATTGATAAGAGACGAATCTAAAAAAGAATACGTGTTGGGCTTTATAAGAAGGCTTTGGAAATACGTTGGTCATGTACTGAGAATGAATGAAGAAAGACTTCCACATGTGGCATTCATGTGGTAACCATCTTGTAAAAGAAAACCAGGCAGATCAGGAGAATTGCTACACATAAAAATTACTAGGGAAGACTTAACCATGGGACTAAGAAACAAACACGAACAATTACTAGGGAAGACTTAACCATGGGACTAAGAAACAAACACGAACAATTACTAGGGAAGACTTAACCATGGGACTAAGAAACAAACACCAACTACCATCAAATCGTCAATCATGGAGAACTATGATTTCCGCCATGAGTGCCGTTGTGGGCCCGAGTGGAAAATAAAATGATTGAAAAAAAAATGAAGGAACTTACCATCCCCAATGCGAAATTAATCACAGATAAAAAAAAAAAAAACAGTGCGTCCACCATCTTGAGGCTGGAAATCTCTTCCAACAGTTCATCTTGACATAGTGTCGTCTCTCGCGATGATTAACACATTTATAGAGATTTAACATTTTTAACAGGTTCCAATTGTGCAACGATTAAGGACGATTTTTATAACCAACTACAACAACTTATAAACAAAATACCCAAACACGATCTTTTAATTGTAATGGGAGATTTCAACGCCAAAGTGGGAAAAAGCAACGCAGGAGTGGAACATGTAATGGGGAGAGAAGGATGTGATACTATATGTATAAGTCAAAATGGAGAAAGATTAATAGAATTATGTTTAATAGGAAATTTAGTTATAGGTGGGGCATTATTTCCACACAAAAATATTCACAAAACAACATGGATATCTCCTGATGATAGAACCTCAAATCAAATTGACCACTTTTGTATTAAACAACAATTCAGATCATCATTAATAGATGTAAGTGCATACAGAGGTGCTGATGTTAATAGTGACCACAACTTGTGCATTGGGAAAATAAGATTAAAATTGAAAAGCCAACAGAAGAGTCAACTACACATAAAATTGATAGTCATAAACTGAAAGATGAAGCCATAAAGGAAACGTTTAACATAGAGCTAAGTAATTGTTATACAGCACTCGGTGAAATAGACTTAGATATCAATGAAATGTGGGACTCACAGAGCAAAATACTAATGACTGCAGCAGAAGCAAGTGCCGGACTGAAGAAAATGGAAATATGAGCTTGGATTTCAGACACCACATGGAAGTACATCAAAGAAAGAAGAGAAGCGAAGAGAGCCATGACTAATGTAAAGACAGATCTTGGAAAGGTCCTGGCAAAAGCAACATACAAAGAATTAGACAACAAAGTGAAAAGTTCAGCAAGAGATACAAGAGCTTATATAGGCAATTTGGCAGAGAAAGCAGACACAGCTGCAATTACAGGAGACAGCAGAACTCTTATACTGTACAAAAGATGCTGACAAACACTTATCCAGTGGAACACCAATTCTAGACAAATCTAGATTAATGCTAACAACAAGCGCAGGCATAAAAGCCCGTTGGGCGGAACACTTCAAAGAAATTCTTAACCGTCCACTACCCCACAGTTTAATAGATTTTGAAGCTGAAACACCAACAGCAGAATTAGATGTAAATTTAGATGACTTCATCTTGAGCGAAATAGAAAACGTCTTAAGGCATATGACCAATAACAAGGCTACTGGAGAGGATAAGTTAACAGCTGAGATCCTCAAGGCAATTGATAGCCATAATTTAATACATCTCCAGAAAATGTTCAACATCATTTGGAAAGCAGAGAAGACGCCTCATAAATGGAAAAAAGGAATCATTATTAAGATTCCAAAAAAGGGCAATCTTAGAGATTGTAACAACTGGAGAGGCGTGACACTTTTGTCAGTTGCCTCAAAGTTGTTCTGCAAAATCATCCTAAATAGAATAAAGGATTCAATAGATACAGTAATGCGTGAAGAACAGGCTGGGTTTAGAAAAGGGAGAGGCTGCCTTGACCACATTTTCACTCTACGACTTATATTGGAGGAACATATTGAAAAGCAAAAACCTTTAGTACTTAACTTCATCGACTTCAAAAAAGCATTTGATAGTATTCATAGAGATTCTTTGTGGAAAATTCTGAAGCAATATGGCTTACCCTCAAAAATCATAAATATTATCAAAGACATGTATGATGGTTACACATGTGTAGTTCGAAAAGAGGAAGGACTGAGAACATGTTTCCCAATAGAAACTGGGGTTAAACAAGAATGTATTTTATCGCCCTTGTTATTTGGAGTTGTTATGGACTTCATAATGAAGAAACGCTGCACTGGTAATAAAGGCATCGAATGGATACAAGGAGACCATTTGGAGGACCTCGACTTTGCTGATGACATAGTTCTCATCAGCAGTCAGATAAAAACGATGCAGGAAAACACAAATGAACTATCATCAATAGCCAGCAAAATTGGGCTTGAGATCAATCATGAAAAGACTAAAGTCATGAAAATTTTAATTCCAACAGACGACAACATATACATGGAAAACAAACCAGTAGAAGAGATCGATCACTTTATCTATCTTGGAAGTCACATTGATCGAGAAGGGGATACAAGTAAAGAAATTAGAATCAGAATAGCTAAAGCAGCAATGTCTTTCAGAAGCCTTGAAAAGTTGTGGAAATAAAAACTCATCAGCACAAACACAAAACTTAGACTATTCAAATCAAATGTACTATCAACCCTTATGTATGCGTGTGAAAGCTGGAAAACAACAAGAGATATAGAAACAAAGTTGAACGCATTCGAAAATAAATGTCTAACGAAAATACTTGGTATAGCGTGGAACGAATTCAAAACAAACAAGGAAATTAGAAAAATCGCCAATCAACCACTAATATCTTTAGTAATAAAGAAAAGACGATGGTCATATGTTGGGCATGTGATGAGAAGAGATAATAACCGAATAGCAAAGCAAGCCCTCATATGGGAAACAACAGGTAAGAGAAAACGAGCAAGACCCAGAGAGACACCGAGAAGAACATTGATGAGAGAGTCAAGAGCAGCAGGATTCGGCTCCCTCAATAAGATAGAGCTGCTTGCACAGAACAAAGACAAATGGCGAGATTTGATAAAATATCTTTAAAAGAATTGAAAACTGCTAGAACAAAAATTCAGATAAGAGAAGGAGTATCTTGGTATACGCCCTATGGGCCGGCTACGGCTCGAAAGGTCAATAGATAGATAGAATTGTGCAACAAATATGCTGTATCGTCATAACTATTACAAGCATTATTTAACCTAACAAATCTTATCTCATTATGACGGATCAAGCAACAAAATATTTATATTTTATGAGCACATTCCCAGCCTATTAAATATTTGAAACGGTTAACTTGAGATTGCAGAGACTAGCCTTTTGTTCAAGGCGGGGTCGTCAATCATCGCCGCCGTTAATTCTGTTGACCAAGTCCAATTACCAGAGACAGCGTTTGTGTTTCATAAATATTGTTTATCATCAGCTTATATTTTCATTGACGCATGCTAATCTTCATGTTTCTATTGTTGTACGCATAATATGGACTCAACAATTATTGCTGTACATACAAGTGAAGTGCTACAACGCAAGTCAGTTTTTATTTTCTGTTTTGTTTCTTTCTGGCATTATCACTATAAACAGTGTTGCTTTATTCGCAGTGTGTCTCCAAAGTGACAAAGTGTGCGCCGTAGCTCCCTGGGACGCCGCAAAGCTTTGGCAAGGGTGTCGAGAATGTTGTTGTGTGCCTGTTCAGTGGTTGCAATCATAAAATAACAACATCCATATAGACTTAAAATGTTGTAGTACATAAATGAGTTTTTTGTGGAATTGCGTTAATTCTGTCGTCATTTATAGTCTTATACATCCTATCAAGAAACCTTGGTATATTTAACTTAAACGATCGTAACTATCATTGGAGCGCTGCCAGTATTTGATAAGCATTAAACGGGAGCCGCAGGTGTCAACAGTTTTTGGAACCATTGTTTAAGGAGACAGTATTTTTAAACAGATTGAAGCGTGTTCTTGTAACTTAAGGTGTCATTTTCTTTCACTATGGCTGTGAATGTGTACTTTACTTGCTTTGACGGATAATGATTCCAAATTGCTTGCAATTACAAAGAACAACATCATTATATTTTTGCCTGTTAATGGGGCACACGTCTTCAAAAGAAGTGAAACAAATGTATTGTTGTTTATTTTGTTTTCCGTATTGGCCGAGTCACTGGTACCTCTACCCAACAATTCTTGGCTATCTCCATGTTCGATGGGATATAGTTTTAAAACATTTCAGTCTTTCACAACTCCACCCCCAACTCCATTGTCTACAAATGGCCTTACACTTCAACGATGACTGCAAGACTTAAGGCGCATGGATATTACCATAGTCCAATTTTAATGAATTAACAAGAACATTATATGGGTAACGTGGTCGCTATTACGCCAGGTCACATGACTTTCCTACAAAAACGCTAATACCAATGTTTACAGGCTGGGTCAACCTCGAAGACACATTGATTAAAAAAAAAAAAAATTCGATAAGTTATTCAGTAAGTGTTAATAAAATCCGAACCATCCTAGTCAGCAACTAGCACTCGAACAATTCAGCAACTAGCACTCGAGCAACTCAGCAACTAGCACTCGAGCAACTCAGCAACATCTACTTCTTGTTATTGCAATACATACAAATTAATTCTGGCGTTCAACAGTAACTCAATTATAGGAGATTGCAAACCTATATATGCTCTTATTGCTAAGACTACTAACTGTTTAGCTGTCCCTAAGAGGACCCTATTTCACAACTACCACTCATTCTGCCCCAATCTATCTACCGGGTCAACATTTATTATTCTCTTCTTATCTCCATGGTTACCGTCTGACGAAGCAATCAGTGGCCAGCACGCCATGTTGCATCTTGCAGGGAGACACCAATCTTCTCCACTTTACATATTCCTAGACATTCTTCTGGAAAACGTTGAGGATTGGTTACGTCTTGTAACTGTCGATGTTGTCCCTCAGAAAAGCTGATCGAGCTTTCCATGTGCCAGTAAATAAGTTGATGTGTGTGTTTGTATAATCACAGGCACGACTCTTATCATAAATCTGGATGAGCGGTGACTGATTGTTAGAATTATAGTTAAGTGTAAAGTATTTGATTTATTCTTCAAAACTACAATTTTTTGTTAAAACCCACTTTTACTTGTCGTACTAGCTATTTGGGTTCCCTGGATAGTTGTTTAAGTAGTCCTTGTTCGAGTACATTTTTTTTACCTTCCTGGGTAGTTGTCTGGGCAGTTTGGGTGTGTGTGTTGACTTTGTAGTTTTATGGGTTGCTGTTTAGACTATCAAGGTAAAAAAAAAAGTAAAATACCCCAGTCACGCCAAGTGGCGTATAGGGAATATTTTATTAGTGATCATAAATTTTACAGACTGTCGGCACATGATTTTTGGGTAATGTGGTCGGTATTACGCCCGTGCCGCTTTACTTTCCCAGAAAAAAATCCGGTACCCATTAAAAGTTGGGTGAACCTGGAAGCCGTCATTGTGAACGAACCCTACCTCTTGTCCTTTGTAGTCCAGTTCACTAACCACTGAGCTATCGCGGCTCCCTAGACTATCAAGGTAGTTGTTTAAATTGTGTGGGTAGTTTGGATTGTAGGATATTTCTTTAGGGTATCTTAATGGATTTTTAAAGGCTATTTGAGGAGTTGCTTAAGTTGTCTGGACAGTTGTTCGGGGTTTTTTAAGTAGAATTTAAAACAACGAGACAAAAACAACTAATGAATATAAACAATAATATAATACCTTCATCGCACATTGAGATACCCAAAAGTTGAAAATAAAAAGAGGTATGGTACGTGACATTTTCTATAACAATTATATATTGAACACAAATACAACTTCATGATGCACTGAAGCATATCAGACTATTAATTGGTACTATTATCAACCAACAAATAAATCAAAATATAGATAAAAGGAGCGCTCATTACTACAACGGTGAGCAATCAAACTTAGGGTTCAAGGTTCTAGAATAGTCAATAAGATAAGTGTGACAGCATTGAAATTCGTCAGTCGCAAAATGCCAGTCAGTTTAAGAGACAAAATCAAGGACGAGATTAGAAGACAGCTAGAACACATACAGAAATGGCAAATTAAATTATATGAAAACGTGACAAAAAGAAACAGCTAAACGCGGTGCATCATCAAACACTAATCATTTCGCTGGGTGTCCTCCACAGGATGCTACTCTCATCGCGTCCCGTTTGAAGGAAACTTTCTATCTATCTATAATTTCCACTTCCTCTGCTATCTCATGTTCAAGGTAACATTGATGTTTCGATACTTCAACTGTGACTGCCCCTGTCTTGTCAAACTGTGACTGCCCCTGTCTAGTCAAACTTTGACTGCCCCTGTCTAGTCAAACTGTGACTGCCCCCTGTCTAGTCAAACTGTGACTGCCCCTGTATAGTCATCGTCGCCAGAAAACAATACCAACAACAATATAGGGAAGATTCTTTTGGAGAAACTTTATTAGACAGAAAACTAGAAACTCTCGGAGACATAGCAACAAAAGTCTTAACCAAACGGGAAAATAAACGATACTCGTCAAGCTTCACGCTTGAATGTGAATAAGGAATCGCCCTCTCTCTCTCTCTCTCTCTCTCTCTCTCTCTCTCTGCGATCAGGACTCAATCAGAGTAGGACTCCAGACTCTCGGACGAAGACAGCTGTCTGTTTAAGCCTGTTAGATTCACTCCGATTGAATACCTGTTAAAACATTACACTGTGTTCTGCACCAGTAGCCCAGTGCATCCGATTTCAGCCAGCATTTTGTTCAGGTTTGCTTTCCTTAGCCTTAGATTGTCCCCAATCTTCCTGCAAAGCAGCAGATGATCTTTTCTGTAGGGGGATTCTGCCTTTAGATGGTCGGCCTTCCCAGGTTTACGAGCACCATCTGCCCGAGTCACTAGAGGTGACTAACACAGACATGCGACTTGTACTATGAGAAAACTGCAACTAGTAACGCTTTTCATGCACAGCCTCCAACCATTCCCACCGCCTATCCCCATATACCGGTAAGTCACGTCCTCTTGAAAATGATGATCGTCGTAGCACTTGATGATGTTAGGCCATCGTTGATGACTCCAATTCCGAACATAGAGACACAGTCAGACGTCAAATTTTCCCCGTCGCACATCAAACAGCAGACTGTAAGATTTTGCGCACGGCCGATTTTGGGAACCATTACGATGACGTAGCACACACCAATGTCGCCGAACAAATAATCTCGATCCCTTTAGATTTCTGTCGGATTACTCAAGTGTGAGCAGCCTACGACGAATAAAACGCGAAGCAAATTCCCCAAATAGACAAATCTGCAGCTGACGAAGTAGTTTATATTAATGTGTAACATGGAAATAACTTACGTCAAAGAATTTCAACAACGTTCATGAACAGCACCAATGTGACGTAAAGCGCAGATCAAGTCTAGACAGTGGAAGGTCTCACTCAAAACACTTGATTCGTCAAAAACAGACTGTTGTCGGCCTACGACCTAGCTTTAGCGACACAGATGTATCAAGCATATCATCATTTTTACTTTAACGGAGAAAAGTGCAATGAAGATCCGAAATTAATCAGACCCTGGCTGCATTTTCTGCAGCTATCGAGAGGACGTGAACTAGATCCGCCATCTTGGAGACGGAAGTCTCCAAGAATAAGGAATGAATAGGAATAAGTTATCCTAATAAAAACAAATTAATGGATGTGGTATATTTACAAAGTTATAAGGCTGCGAGTGAGCACTTGGATACGCAGCTTTGACAAGGATAACACAGAGAAATGACAAGGAACATTTTATCAAGTAAAAAATTAACATCTTTTGCCTTATTGGAAATATTAATAATTAATTGATCTTGTAATGTTCTGTCGCTGTGCTACTTAGAGCGTCAAGAGAAACCAAAGTGCGGTGTGCAGCCTGCAACTTTCCATTATCAATATCTATTCAGTTTTATTTTAGTTCTATCATGTTAACATGCTCAACACGTGACCTACGTTTTGTCATCCACTTCTCTAACAAGAACTAAATACTCCATCGAGCAAACTCTTAGATTTGGAGTTACTAAAATCATCATCATGTATCATAACGGTTGGTGTAGGCAATCATGTCAGTCCACAATATTCTATCTATAATGCATCGTATCAGTTCTGTTGTTGACTGTTTTCCATGCCATGACACCAAGCTATCCAGTATTTTCTCTCTTTGTCGTCCATGATCTCTCTTTCCTTTTATTTTGCCAGTTGTAACCAAGTATTCATACTTTCTTCTTCTCATGATGTGCCCGAAAAAAAAATTGATTGTTACTTTCGGATGTTTTTAGGCGCTCCATTTTTGTGTTGGCCTCTTTGAAAATTTCCCCATTGATCCTTTTAGTTGTCCAGGGAACTTTCAACATTCTTCTGAGAAATTTCAATTCTGTGGCCTCTAATCGTCTTTTCATTTGCTTGTCTACTCTCCATGATTCTCTTCCATAAGTCAGAATTGGTTCCATATAGCACCGATGAACTCTCTTTCTCACTTGTATTGACATAGATTTTCTGCATAAGATATTTTTCATTTTCTGAAATACTATTTTGGCCTAAGCTATTCTGCTTTTTATTTCTGTGGTGCATCTTCAATAAAAATGAGAAAAAGAGTTCATCGGTGCTATATAGAACCAATTCTGACCTATGGAAGCGAATCATGGACAATAGACAAACAAATGAAAAGACGATTAGAATCCAAAGAGATGGGATTTCTCAGAAGAATGTTGAAAGTTCCCTGGACAGCTAAAAAGACCAATGAGGAAGTTCTCAAAGAGGCCAAAAAAAAAAGGGAACTCTTAAAAAACATCAGAAAGAACCAATCAACATTTTTCGGGCACATCATGAGAAGAGGAAAGTTGGAATACTTGGTTCCTTTTATTGGCAAAGTAAAAGGAAAGAGAGATCGTGGGCGACAAAGAGAGAAAATACTGGATAGCTTGGTGTCATGGCATGGAAAACAGTCAACAACAGAACTGATACGATGCACTGTAGATAGAAGATTGTGGAGGGACATGATGACCTATGCCAACCGGTATGGCGCATGATGTGATGTGTGTGATGGTGCAGCTTCCATCTGATATTTTTATTATGCCCAAGTATTTGATGCTTTGCACTTGTTTCAGATTTGTCCTGTTCATTTGTATGCAGCATGATGGTGATGATTGTTTCTTCGATATAACCATTACTTCAGTTTTCTTACTATTCAGACTGAGACCTTTCTTGTTGCTTTCTTTTACTGTTATGTCTATCATTTCTTGTAGTTCATTTTCTATCTCAGTTATTAAGGCTGTGTCATCCGCATATCGCAAATTATTTATGCTGTGACCGTTGAATTCAATTCCTTTTTTTGTCTATTATTGATCACATAATATGTTTGCTGTAAAGTGGAAACAAATCCGATGACAGAACACAGCCTTTTCTGACTTCTTGTATTATATATTGGAATTGTCCTGGAATTGGAATTTGGTTGCTAATTCGTATAACTGCTGTTTGTTGCCAGTACATGTTTTTTTTAATGATTCGCAAATCCCTATATACTATAGTGGGAAAAAAATATTATTCAATTTATAAATTCATTACACACATTTTTCTTTTATATTCGAAACAGATAGTGATAGTATTTTGAAGCGGTGGTAAAGCTGCTAGAAGTAAGGGGGGAGGAGGGGATAATGGTAGGAAAATTACATCTTAGAAGGTACTTGTCATGTGGGCTGATGCTGATCAAATTAAAAACAAAAGCAACTCGAATGTTTGACCAAGTTGATCCTGAGTGGTCACGTGACTAGAGATCTACTAAAAAAAATTACGTTAATCTATTCCGGTAGATCCAACCAAATGAATGGGGTTTGCTTGAAAGGAAAAGAGAGATTAGAGACCTCTAACATGTGACGAGCGGGATACTAGGAGATATTTAAAGGAATAAAGGAAAAGCGTTAATTATTTTTTACGTTTAAAAACCACCGTAGAGCTATATATATATATATCAATTTTTTTTTAAGAACGCACCGGTTACGGTCATCCAAGCAGGATGGGACGATGCCAGTGATTCGAATCTTTTTGGGGTCTCAGTACTGTAGAGAGCTATAGAGTGTTAAGCTACTGGAATGCCAACATTGTGAGATATGTCGTAATAAACTATGGTGTGCTGCTACTAGAGTGTCAACTTTGTGAGGGATGTAACAATGAGCTAAAGTGTGCTGCTAATAGAGTGTCAACTTTGTGAGAGATGTTACAATGAGCTAAATTGTGCTGCTAATAGAGTGTCAACTTTGTGAGAGATGTTACAATGAGCTAAATGGTGCTGCTACTAGAGTGTCAACATTGTGAGGGATGTAACAATGAGCTAAAGTGTGCTGCTAATAGAGTGTCAACTTTGTGAGAGATGTTACAATGAGCTAAATTGTGCTGCTAATAGAGTGTCAACTTTGTGAGAGATGTTACAATGAGCTAAATTGTGCTGCTACTAGAGTGTCAA
The DNA here is from genome assembly GCA_032433765.1 of Megaustenia siamemsis. NCBI lineage: Eukaryota > Metazoa > Mollusca > Gastropoda > Stylommatophora > Ariophantidae > Megaustenia > Megaustenia siamemsis. The sequence continues at coordinate 150,885,092 of JAVIAB010000092.1, forward strand.
CATTGTGAGAGATGTTACAATGAGCTAAAGTGTGCTGCTAATAGAGTGTCAACTTTGTGAGGGATGTTACAATGAGCTAAAGTGTGCTGCTATTAGAATGTCAACATTGTGAGAGATGTAACAATGAGCTAAAGTGTGCTGCTAATAGAGTGTCAACTTTGTGAGGGATGTAACAATGAGCTAAAGTGTGCTGCTAATAGAGTGTCAACTTTGTGAGAGATGTTACAATGAGCTAAATTGTGCTGCTAATAGAGTGTCAATTTTGTGAGAGATGCTACAATGAGCTAAAGTGTGCTGCTACTAAAGTGTCAAAATTGTGATAAATGTTACAATGAGTTAAGTGTGCTGCTACTAGAGTGTCAACATTGTGGGAGATTATACAATGAGCTAAAGTGTGCTGCTACTAGAGTGTCAACTTTGTGAGGGATGTAACAATGAGCTAAAGTGTGCTGCTACTAGAGGTTCAACATTGTGAGAAATGTTACAATGAGTTAAGTTTGCTGCTACTAGAGTGTCAACATTGTGAGAGATGTTACAATGAGCTAAAGTGTGTAGCTACTGGAGTATCAACATTGTGAGAGATGTTACAATGAGCTAAAGTGTGCTACTACTACAGTATCAACATTGTGAGAGATGTTACAATGAGCTAAAGTGTGCTACTACTAGAGTGTCAATATTGTGAGAGATGTCGCAGTGAGCTAAAGTGTGTAGCTACTAGAGTATCAACATTGTAAGAGATGTTACAATGAGCTAAAGTGTGATACTACTAGAGTATCAACATTGTGAGATATGTTACAATGAGCTAAAGTGTGCTGCTACTAGAGTGTCAACAATGTGATGGATTTTACAATGAGCTAAAGTGTGTAGCTACTAGAGTTCAACATTGTGAGATATGTCGCAATCAGCTAAAGTGTGTTGCTACTAAAGTGTCAACACTGTGATGGATTTTACAATTAGCTAAAGTGTGTAGCTACTAGAGTGTCAACATTGTGAGATATGTCGCAGTGAGTTAATGTGTGCTGTTACTAGAGTGTCAATATCGTGAGATATGTCACAAAGAGCTAAAATTTGCTGCTACTTGAGTGTCAACATTGTGAGATATATGTCGCAGTGAGCATACCGCACTTTGGTGAGCTGCTACTAGAGTGCCGACATTGTGAGAGATGTCACAATGAGCTAAGGTATGTTGCTACTAGAGTGCGTAGAAAGACGTATATTACGTTCCAGCAAATGTGGATAAAATCCTCCAGGATCTGAAATCCATGATCTCTTGCTCATTGGGAAAGTGACCTGGTTGGTCTCAGGCAAAAACGGCTTTACAAACCAGGCAGAAGAAATTAGAGACTGCCCTAGAGGTCATGACTGTAGTCATGTTTGGCAATTTCTCACCCAGATGTATAGAAGATTCCTGACACGTTTAAACACAACCAGTGGAGCATCAAAGAAGAGACAATGTGGGGTGGACTTCCAGTGAAAGAATTTGTAAACTTGAGGAGACTAGCACCTTTATCCTCATTGATGGACAAACTTCTGAAACAGCTGTGAGTGACGTCATAATACTGAAGACAAATATATTAAATTGTCGAATCCAGTAAGAATGCTTGAAACCTGGAGAAAGTCTTACTGTTTTGTACAGGATCATTTTAATTGTATTCATGCATGGCATGCGGTGATTGCTGATGTAGCTGATCGTGTCTTTACACAATTTTCTTTCCTAACAGATTGTTTTACTCTTTTCATCGCTTTCTAGTTGCATTTATTCCCTACGCTTTGATACCATTTTACTTTGATATAGCAAAGAACGTTCGATCCCAACCGACGGCTTCCGGGTTCACCCAGCCATAAATGGGTACCGGATTTTTTTTCTGGGAAAGTAAAGCGGCACGGGCGTAATACCGACCACATTACCCCAAAAATCATGTGCCGAAGGTCTGTAAAATTTATGGTCACTAACACCATATTCCCTATAAGCCGCCACTTGGCGTGACGGGGGTACTTTACTTTTTAGCAAAGAACGTACCATTCCACATACTATTAAGTAGGTTCCTCTTCCAAATTAGGCTCTATCTTTTGTTTTTAAAAAGGGCTAGGTTGTCACTATCTGTTGCACACACAATCGGTAGTAAATATTTGAAAAGCTAGATAATTCCACATACATAAAAGTCGAACGGACATACACAAGACTTTCACTACATTAAAGAAACACAAGCAATAACTACAACCGTTGTGAAATACGAGGGCCACGCGTTACACCGATTACCACCCTGAAAACAAAACGTGGCACGAACGTGAGTACCAAGCTCTGTCGTACACGCGACTTAATGTGATGGATCGTCCGGAAATTATCTGTTCCATTTTCATTATCCTCACGATAGAAGCGAATAGTTTTGGCAGATTCTCGCAGTTAACGGCTATTTGTACAGTCCCCCGTCTAACAATGAACGCGCATAATAGTTCAGGTCCAGTGCTATCACGTTTATTACAATATACAGTACTTGTCTGAACTTGAGGAACTGTAGTACTGTGACATTTGTGTCTACTCGAAGCTTGTCATAGAATTATCCACAAGCAGGAATTACGTATTCAGTGTTAGTTTCTTTACAGTTCGAGTTAACGTAACAATTACTTAAAGATACAGGGACGCACAAAAGTGGTATATAATACAGAGAAGTCATCACTGGATGGTTCCACATCTTATTGGAGTACCGTCCAACATGTTCTAATTGTTTTTCGAACAAGTAATCTTTTCATTATTCTCTTTACGTTTGTATTTTACTTTTTAAAAATGTCTTAAGTAAAAGTTGTTCTTCATTGCAATGTGGAATTCATCATATAGATCGTATCATATCCTGTAGAAAGTTGAACGTATATCTGGTTTTATTTTGTTATCCACTTCGTACTTTTTTTTATTGATCCGACCCCTCCCCGTCAGTTTGGTCCATTTCCACCAATAGTGGTGGTGTTCAGTTGGCAGCGGTCAACCGATTAATATTACATTTTGTTTGGTGTGAGAACCAGTTAATATTACATTTGTTAGGTGTGAGAACCGGTTAAAATTAGTTTTTTTTTTGTATGGTGAACCGGCTAATGTGACATTTTGTTAGTTGTGATGAACCGGTTAATATTATATTTTATTGGTGTGACGAACCGGTTAATTTTATATTTTGTTTAGTGTGACAAACCGGTTAATATTACACTTTGTTTGGTGTGACGAACCGGTTAATAAAATTGAATCTTGTAAACTATCGGGGCTGTAACATGCAGCTACTGTAATGTATGTACCAGTAATGTTATAATTCTCCCTAGCCCAGTGGTGTTCTAGTGTACCAACCAATCATTGTTCACAACTGTACTGGGTTCGGAGATGGTTAACGAGACCAATACGAGGCCGACAATTTCTTCTGCAGTGGGGACATGAATGTAGTGTGTGATCCATCCTGGAGTAAGATGATGTATTTGCGAACTAATCGTCTCAAACTAATGACGTCATTAATTCATTTTTTTCCCGACATATATTATACTCTCAATTATCTTACTTCACCATACAGCGTAATTAGCTGTTGTTCTTAAATACCATAGGCTGATGATAGTTTAGTTTTTTAGTGAACTCTTTTAGTAGGTGTTTGGTCTTTTCTTTTATCAACGATGTGATCTTCAGTTCTATTGCAGTTCATCAAAAAATAGTTTCTTTGGTAGATGTTGATCTGTTATGTGAACCACATGCACAGTCCATCTTGTAATCATCATCATCATCATGTACCATACCGGTTGGCGTAGGCGGTCATGTCCTTCCACAATCTTCTATCTACAGTGCATCGTATCAGTTCTGTTGTTGCCTGCTTTCCATGTCATGACACCAAGCTATCCGGTATTTTCTCTCATTGTCGTCCGCGATCTCTCTTTCCTTTTATTTTGCCAGTTATAACCAGGTATTCCAACTTTCCTCTTCTCATGATGTACCCGAAAAATGCTGATTGTTTCTTTCTGATGTTTTTTAGGAGCTGCCTTTTTGTGTTGGCCTCTTTGAGAACTTCCTCATTGGTCTTTAGAGCTGTCCAGGGAACTTTCAACATTCTTCTGAGAAATCCCATCTCTGTGGCCTCTAATCGTCTTTTCATTTGGGATCATCCAGTTATAGTTGAGTGTATGCTTGTTAAAGCTGTTTTTTTCCGGATATCTGGCACAATGTATTGCCAGTCTATAATCAGCACATTGACCAGGCAGTTCATGAAGAAGTAGTTTGCCCCCCTCCCGACATGCAACTTGTAAACAGTTCAGGCTTTGTGCGCATATAAATAGAGAACATAACTAAGCGGCACGGGTGTAATACCGACCATATTACCAACAAATACATGTGTCGAAGGTCTATAAAAACTGTGGTCACTAACACCATATTCCTTATACACCACTTGACGTAACGGGGATCTTTACTTTTTTACACAGTAACTGAAGTGTAAATTAGTAAGTTGATACTTCATTAAAGAGCATTACTCGTAACACTTCATCATAAACGTCTTGTGTAAAGCGTAAGTATCTCTGTTTAGACTTGTCCGATGTATATCTAAAAAAAAACAGTTTACGTAACTGTTCAGTTGTTTTCATTGCCATTATTACTCTCAATGTGTACTGAGGAGTTACACAAATTATTGTGTCAATATTAAATCGATCCAAACAAACAAATATGAAATTAACTTCCTCATAAGCGATCAGCTACTGCTATGCATTTAGATATTTAGATCAGCTTGGGTCACCAACAAGATTAGGTGACGCACAGTGCATTAGAGGTCATTAATGTTTCCCCATAATTCGTCATGCAGGTTTGTTTCTGTGGGCCATATTTTTGTTCTTAGAAGTTCCATAGGGTTGCTGTCCTTTAGTATATGCTGTGGAATTTGTATGGATGCACCGTTGTCACATGTTGGAAAGTCACTGAACTCTACCGTGTGCAGGTGTATTCTGGGGCCATAATGACTTGTTCTGAGTCTGAATATTTTGGTTTGCTCATGTTTGCTAAGTTTATTTAAAATATCATTCTTTGGTTCATATTTTCCATATAACTAACTTCTTTCTGTTTTTCTAGCTTGTTTAAACTGTCATGTTCTGGTTCATCTTATCCATATAACTCACTCCTTTCTGTTTTTCTAGCTTGTTTAAACTGTCATGTTCTGGTTCATATTTTCCACATAACTCACTCCTTTCTGTTTTTCTAGCTTGTTTAAACTGTCATGTTCTGGTTCATCTTATCCATATAACTCACTCCTTTCTGTTTTTCTAGCTTGTTTAAACTGTCATGTTCTGGTTCATATTTTCCATATAACTCACTCCTTTCTGTTTTTCTAGCTTGTTTAAACTGTCATGCTATGGTTCATATTTTCCACATAACTCACTCCTTTCTGTTTTTCTAGCTTGTTTAAACTGTCATGTTCTGGTTCATATTTTCCATATAACTCACTCCTTTCTGTTTTTCCAGCTTATTTTAACATTGTTTTTAATTTTGTTGTTGTTGTTGTTGTTGTTATTAAGGCTTTGGGGTTGGTTGAACTGTTGCAGGTTCCAACCAACTTTTGCGAGTTCAGATGGATTCTCGTTTCCTGCGATGACATAATGTGCTGGTATCCACTGCTGGACTAGCTCCGTCTTTTTCTGACAGCCAACATATGTTGTTCTTTATTTCTTGAATGTTTATGTTCTGTTGATAGCTTGGCATTGCTTGTATGAAAGACATCAGTTAAGTTAACAATTTTCTGACTTGAGACCACTTGCGTGTTGAGAGTTTGTATGGCAGTGTCGAATGCTGTTGCCTCTGCTCTAAAATGTTTATATCTTTCTCCAGCTGGAAGAAAGTAAGTTTCTGCCTTTCCATATATTAAGGTTATATAGATGTCACTGACTTACTTCTTTTATGCTTCAGGTACGGATGATTTGTGAGCACCACAATGTACGTACATGTGCTGTGTGGTAATTATCCTAGGACATGATAAGTAATAGGGCTTTCATTTCTGCCTCGGATTGTTCGTATTTGTGGGCTATTCCCCGAACATCTTCGTTACAACTAAAATGTGTATTTAAAAAAAAATGTACAACCTAGAGGTACCGCCAATCTGCAGTTAAAATTGGCACTGATGTAATTTACAATAATAATACTCAAATGGGAGGTAAACGAAACCATAAATCTGTATTTTAAGATAAGAAATATGTGTCTCTTACTAAAGGACAACACAAACCAATTCACCGAAATGTTAAATGACTTCTTTCCTCCTGCAAGACAGCGCTAGGCCTTGTGGGATACACGTGACGGCAAAACAAAGTGCTGCATGAACTGCCTGCCATCGTGGACGGGTGCGGAGGCTAGGAATTATGGGGGAAATATGAACAAGAACAATGAAGGCTATTGCTGAGTCAACTGTAAGAGCATCATACTGGCTGTGACGAAACCGCGACATATCGACAATCTCAGAATAATCTGATGTTCAGACTATTAGGCGACTAGTTTACACATCGACCACTCCAGACTCCCACGTAAGACAACAGCATAGCCACAGTTTAATCAAGAAATATCTGAAGCGCGGACGATAAGCGATAATAAATTACATCATCTACCCTAGGTGAGCTACACCGGACGTTTGCAATGCCGAAAGTTCAAAAGAATGAAGTTCTCAGCTCGACCTTTATTTATCACATATTGTCAGTTTCTGATCCATTCCTTCCCGCCTAATTAAGGCCATGCTAGAGCAGCTTCAAAGCGAGTATATATAAGGACTTTGCATTTACTAGACGTTTTAGACTGCTGCCACCTCGAGGAGGACATCAATGTGCTGGCTAAAGCTAATACATGTTAGTATACCATGTTGGTAGAGACCGTAGATTCAAACAGAAGTGTTGCATAGAGCTAGTGTAGTTATTTTGTGCCGAATATATTGTAAGCTTGCAGTCAATGCAGCAGGAGGTCTACGCCTGGGAGTCATGACTTAGGCGGGCCCACCTCTCTTAGAGTGTCAAGAAGCTAATGTGCAGAAATACTTGCTTGACGGGTCTTTTTCTGGTGATCAGATTGCCTACTACTGCGAGCTCTGTATAAATAGTTTTCTATAACTATAGCCTAGATGGTCTTTCAACAGTTGCGCGAGATTGCTTTGTTTCTTTGTGTTTTGTTCACTTTGAGATATAATTGCTCTATCTACACAAATAAAGTTTCCCCCTCTCAATGACATAATGTCGGCCTTGAACTTTTCATTTGTTTATGTGTTGCTATCTATTGTACTTTCTATCTCTCACTCTTTCTCTTTCCCACCACTTTCTTTATTTCCCTCACTTTCTTTCTCTTTTAAATTTTCCTCCTACCTCATCACTCACTCTCTCATTTATTTAATTATTCTCTCTCTGTCCCTGCACATATCTATCTCTATTTCATTCTTTCTCTCATGTTTATCATAATCAGCTCATTTCTTTCTTACTCTTGCTTTTCTCCTCCGCCTCCCTCATTCATTATTTTCCTTTCTAAGTTATAATCTATCTTTGCTCATTATTCTTCTCTCTTTCTCTTTATCATTCCTTTGTTACACTCGCTCTTTTTCCCACCCTCCTCTCTCACTCACACTTCTTCCACTCTCTCGTTCAAACACATATACTCTCCCTCTCTCTTTCTCTCACATAAAGATTAATCTACAATAAGAGAACACACATCACTACACCAATCATTTAATTTATTGTTTTGTTAACTGCCGCTGGACATATCTAGTTGAGAGGCCTTTTTAATAGAGGGAAATCAAAAAAGTTATATTTAGAACTGCTGGCAGTCACGATAACAACAACGGTCAATGTACTTGATCTTCCACTTTCTCTAAACGCATTTGTTTTCTTTTCCAACGTGTATGTTGATCTCATGTATAGAGACAATGTTTGCGATCTCCGACTAGTACAGTCACTGCCAAGAAGGAAAGGAATGGCAGACTACCTTCTTATATTGCCTAGAATAATTATGTCAAAAAAAGAAACAATCACATTTTTGGGGGGAACATCATGAGAAGAGGAAAGTTGGAATACTTGGTTACAACTGGCAAAATAAAAGGAAAGAGAGATCGCGGACGACAATGAGAGAAAATACTGGATAGCTTGGTGTCATGGCATGGAAGACAGTCAACAACAGAACTGATACGATGCACTGTACTTAGAAGATTGTGAAAGGAGATGATCGCCTACGTCAACCGGTATGGATGGCACATGATGATGATGTTGCAGTCATCGTTTTTTATCCAATGTCATCTAAGAACTTAATCCTCTCGCATCTTTTTTAATATAAGCGAATTTCACGTTGTTCTCGACTTTGTTAGCGAATAACTTCAGGGGAAGAGGTATGCCTTCAACATTCGGAAAACAAAAATCACAAACAACAAAAAAACAAAACAAAGAACAATAAATGTCTTCCTCTGAGGTTATTCGCTGATCTATCACCTTGGAGGTTTCCCTCTATAATACTATTCTTGTATTATTATTTGTTTCTTGTCTGTATTACCTGATGAAGACTTTGTAAATTGAACCGTTATTGTATAGTCCTATCTTGTTTTCATAAAGTTATGTTCTTTTCCTACCTTTCAGCTCCCTGTGGAGCATATGTCTTCAACAAACATTTTCCAAGCCGTTCTGTCTCTTGCCATTCTTTTAAGATCGTTCCATGTCTTCCCCATCATCTTCATCTCTGCTTCATAAGTCTATTTTACTTAGCAATATTTATGCTATTATGTCCTTTAAATACTCTTTTGATTTTAAATTCTTCTTGAGTTACAACTTTATTAATCCTCATCTTCACTTCTATTTGTAAAAAAAAAAATAATATGTGTTGAAGGGCATGTCTTTGATTGTTGAGCGCTTGAGATTTCTATCATGATATTATGATATATTATCGACACTTTTACTATTTCCTATACAATGGCATCTTTTCTAAGGCAGTTTTAAACAAATATATGGTTGTATATAACAAAAATATCATTAGTTTTCTTGGTGGATTGGGGAAAAGAGAAATTGAGAAATATCACTTGACTTCTCTCACCTCTTAATGTTGCATTTTAGTGATGTGAAAGGTGATTTTACATTCCTACTTGTTGGCACGATACTGCTGTTATCAGTAACGTTAGTGCACATATGACAAACCACACAGCCACAAATTATGCAAATGAAGAGATAAAGAAATAAGAGAAAGGAGATACATCAGACACCAAAAATGTCACACAAGACCACTCAGACGAGTCATTTATGGGAACTAACACAGAGGAAGTGGGGACACGTAAAAATTAGATGAAAGGTAAAGGTAGCGTCAAAACACGGGATTTTGATGGAGTGTGAAACGTTACAGCCTGATAATAATTAGTTGTGCAGCCGGTGCTTTTATTTCCTACAAGAGAAACGAGACATGAACAATTATTGGGGACTAGTTAGTTGAGTCCAAAGGTCAGCTGGAAATATTAGATTGTTTTATTTGCATGAAACCGAGGCATTATGTCTACGACATAGCATTCATTCAGTGAATCATTGCAGGAAGTGTCAGTAGCGTGGTGGTTAGTGCGCGGGTTTTCTGGTGCAGAATTCTTGGTTCAGCTCCAGACTCACACTCATCAACAGAGCTTACAAAAGTAATATTTACTTCCTTACAAAGTATGGTGACAGCTTTACAACAACAACAACATATTTACATGCTTACAAATTATGATGACAGCTTACAAACGAAATATTTACTTGCTTACAAGGTGTAATGACAGCTTTACAAAATAAATATTTAATAACTTACGAGGATGGTAACAGCTTACAAAAGAAATACTATTTGCTTACACGGCATGGTGACACCTTTACACAAAAAATAACACAACAAAATACTAAAAACACCCCATCACTTGCTCCTTGCTACCAGCTTTACCCCCGCACTCCAATGATTTCTCTGTTCCCTATTTACTTACTTCTATGAATTGGACAAGTAATGACTGTAGGGACATGTTTTAACCATCTCATATTACGTTTTGTGTCATTCATTTAAAGTACTTTGCCTCTTTACGACATATTTTTTATTAGGAACAATTTTGACCTTAAAGCATAGTCCACGTATGTGTAGAGATATTTCTTCAATGTTAGCTTTCTCCAGGCACAAGCATGATGATGATGCATCCATTCAATGTATCGCCTGAACAAATAATAACTGGGTCCCACAATTTGTGGTATTTCTCTCCCCTCAAATTGCCTTGATAAAAGTGGTTCTTCTCCTCTAGTGTCAGACCGAGTGTCAGCTCAAGCAAATCTGTAGGTTTCATCTTGGGGATTCTGTGTGGGTGTTAAACACTGGCCGGGTTTAGATCTTGTACCCCTGTACTGCCTTTGTTTCACAACTGCCACAATCATTATACATGTTCTATTTTACTAAAATACGGCTCGTTCTCTCGTGCTCTTTTTATCACTTTAACTGTTTTCTTCTTTCCCTGTTTTTCATCTTTCACGTTCTCATCCTCTTATATTTCTAGTCGAATGTGTCTTTATTTCAGTTAGTTGTGTCTTTTACTGTCTTATTTCTCTGAATTTCGTTGTTGTCATACCTATCTAGTATCTATCTATCTATCTATCTATCTATCTATCTATCTATCTATCTATCTATCTATCTATCTATCTATCTATCTATCTATCTATCTATCTATCTATCTATCTATCTATCTATCTATCTATCTATCTGTCTATCTATCTATCTATCTATCTATCTATCTATCTATCTATCTATCTATCTATCTATCTATCTATCTATCTATCTATCTATCTATCTATCTATCTATCTATCTATCTATCTATCTATCTATCTATCTATCTATCTATCTATCTATCTATCTATCTATCTATCTATCTATCTATCTATCTATCTATCTATCTATCTATCTATCTATCTATCTATCTATCTATCTATCTATCTATCTATCTATCTATCTATCTATCTATCTATCTATCTATCTATCTATCTATCTCTCTGTCTGTCTGTCTGTCTGTCTGTCTGTCTGTCTGTCTGTCTATCTGTCTATCTGTCTATCTGTCTATCTGTCTATCTGTCTATCTATCTACCATGTCTGTTAATTTGTCTATATATTAGTCGTTTCTTCTGTCTGTCCATTCTGTCACCTTTCTTTTCCTGTCGCCTCATTTTCATACTTACTTCCTTGTCCTTCTTTATCTTTCATAATCTGTCATTCAGTTCTCTATCTTTCTCTTTGTCTCTGTATTTAACGTTTTCATTATCTTTCCTCATACTCTTTAAATTTCATTTTCACTAATTACGTACATATTTATACATGGTTGAAAGATATGGGAGTTAAGATGGGCACATCCAGAAATGAGAAACTTAGTGGGCGTGTAAGAAGACTTATCAACCAACATAGAACTGGAGTTGTCAGTTGCTGGACACTGCGGGACTTGCTGAGGAGGGGATCTGAGCACCTATGGACATGTTCGGAGTACAATGATGATGACCATCAAATAACTCAATACTTATACATACAACCACACATCCACTTACAGACACACTTACCTACGTAAATACCAACCTACCCTTAAGTTGGTTTAACCGTCCGTCTGTCACGTGATATCACAACTATAATATCAGAAATCATCTTTTCCAATTAAAACCAGACTACACAAAGTAAACAAACGCATCAAAGTTGTTTGACATAAACGACACAACAAAGCCGATTATCTGGAACAATACTCATTATTAAAGTCTACAACCAGCAGCAGAAAATAGCGCATAGCTTGTTTTTGCTGACGGTTTTTGTGTTTCATCCTTCAAGATTCTGTTATTTTTGTATGTTTTCAGCTGTTTGAGGCGGATTTGCATACTGTCGTCTAAATACCTGTCTGTGTACATTACTTGTGTATTTGTCTCTAGCCTCAGGTTTTCATTGTAATAAATATTTATTTTATTTTATTTTATGTTTGTTGATGATGTGTGCTCCTCATGGAGGTGAAAGAGAGAAGAAATATTTATCTATTTGTATCGTCTCGTTATAGCTTTACCAATGTAGCCCGCCTCCCATGTATTGCTATCCAATATTTTAACACTCTAATTCGGATAGTTGTTCAACACCGGCTGTTTTTACTTGTTTTCAAAGCGTACAATTAATGAATGTTTGAAAAGATATGTAATTGCTGTTGTATAATTAATGGCACGTATCCAGTGAATATACGAAAATCGAACCATAGCTCAGTCTAGAGATGATGCATTTCAGTTCTGAATTAGTATTGGAAACGAAACACAGAATCAATCTCTAATCGTAAATAGATTTGTATTAAACTTGTTGCAGTAGCAATAGAAATCAACAAACATGCGAAGCCTGTGAACTGTGATATATGCTACTTTTATTTGAAAGTAATAAAACAAAAACGACTTTATTTAGATAAATTAGAATAAAATTTGAAACATTCCACCGCAAAAAGAATCGTTTTGAAAAGACTTTAAGAGATTTAACATCGTTTCTTCGCTGTTGGTGGCGCTGAAGCCGATAGCCGATCTGAGTATGTACACTGGTTGAGTTCGGCTATGAAAACTCACAACCAACATGTAACAGGAACGATAAGAATACACGCATTTAGGTTGGCTGCTGTAATGGGTAGCGGAGCGGATATGGAAATATCCCGACTACAGTGGTAAAGTAAAGCGCCTCATCACGCCAAGTGACATATAGGGAATATGGTGTTAGTGACCATAATTTTTACAGACCTTCAGCACATGATTTTTGGCGTAATGTTGTCGGTATCACGCCCGTGCCGCTTTACTTTCCCCCCAAACAATCCGGTACCCATTAAGGCTGGGTGTACCTGGAAGCCGTCGATCAGGATCGAACCTAACCTCTTTGTCCTTTGCAGTCCAGTTCACTAACAACTGAGCTATCGCTGTTCCCCGACTACAGTGGTGCCATAGTATAAACATCACAGTACAACATTTCCTTATTTCTTTATATTTAATGTTTGGGGAACGTTAGAATGTTTTCTTTCATTCTTACTCCAAAAATATTCTTCTCTTACATCTGTCTCCACCAATTTATCTGCGGTAGTAATGATCAAAATGTTAGTAAAGTCCTATTATTGAACGCTTTTTTTTCTAGAATTATTTGATTCATTTATTAGTTGCTCAAACAAGACAAATTGGTTTTTTTTTTATAGCCAAACAAATAGATACGTTTACTCAAAGACATTTTGGAAGGGAAAATACAAAGTAAAATAAATAGAGATAGACAAGACTAAAGTGCGCCAATTATATCAAGAATTGAACAGGAGAATCTATTTTAACATGTACCCAACACATGCGACAGTGAAATGTCGCTGCTTTGTAGTCAGCTTTTAGTGCCAGGACGGCACATGATCATGATACTAGAAAATACCTTTTCTCCTCGGAGGATGTTTTTACGCAAATGTCTTCTGTACAGTCAGATCGTCATGTTAAAGTTATAGAGATATAGATGGTTCATCTTACACTTTCACCAGTGCAGTCCCACTTGTGTTGTTTTGTCAAGATCAGAAAGAGAGAGAGAGAGAGAGAGAGAGAGAGAGAGAGAGAGAGAAAGCTTGATAGAGAAATTGAGAGAGAGAGAGAGAGAGCGCGCGCGCGAGGAGAGAAAGATAGGTAACTTAATATCTTCAGATAGGAGGCGAAGGCGCCCTCCCCCCAGCACCAGAGCTGGAAGTTGTCAGCGAATCATACCTGATGGCTTGCGCCAGGATCGGTGAACCAAAACCATCCAGACCCTGCTACACCTCTCCGCGGTGCCTCCAGAAACAGACTAACCTGTCTAGTCTGGCCAAGCGAGCAGGGATCGAAGAGGGAAGACAAACCCGGTACTCAAAAATGTCGGCTGAAATCGGATGTGTTGGGCCGAAAGGCGCAGATATCACAGTGTTACACTGCAAACTTCAACTACGTCCACTTAACGTCCTTTTAAGGGCGGATGACGAGGAGGAAGTCTACGGTTCGTATCCGCTAGAATAACTCAAATCATCGGGCGACCGCATCATCATCATCATCATCTTCAGATATATTTTTCCTCTTAATCGGCTTGAGACTTAATCGAAACTTACCGTACCTAAAGAGTGACAGGTTTCAAGTTACCAGCAATAAATGATGCCATGAAGTGAGACGACGAGGCTCTTGCATGATTATTGCCATCCAGAATTCCCTGAGATTGGTTTTCGTATATGTTTTTATTTGCACCTTAATCTTGTGTACTTTTTCTTCATGTATATTACCGCAAGTTCTTCTGCCAAAGTGTAAAGAATGTAATGAGATGTAATATGACGTTTGAGACCAAGGGGACACTATAAATTGCCAGGAGAAGAATAATATTGAGAGAGTAATTGTGCAGTACGGTCAAGGACGCTAGAAGAGTGGGTAAGGTCTAGGCAGTGTTAAGCACAGAGAAAATTTGCTTCCACGGAAAGTCTTACATCTCAGGTGGTAGCCGTGATACAAAATACTGGACTGTTCTAATTAATAGGGCAGATCTCGACAAAACTTGGAGGAAACAGATACGGCCACAAACATCTGTAATAGGTACACCGGACCCAGAAGACAACAACTATAGCTCGTTTCAAATCATGTGCCCAACTTCAAAACGCTATTACGCAGTAAACATTTGTTAAAAACTGTTGAAATTTTCCAAATGTTATTAGAATGCAAAAGACCCTTTAAATGTATATTTAACAAATATCTTGCAGCTGCAGTTTTCTTAAAGCGGCGAATTTCTTTGATGTTTGTCACAATTGTAAATTGTGAAGCCCTAAAGAATAGAAATTACCGTAGTTGTTGGTCTATGAATAATTTTCACTAGGTAAAGGCGTGGCCGTAATGGGGAAATAACTGGATAAGACAAAACACCAGGAGAATTATTGTCTGCTCAGTTCGAGGACGGACGATAATATCAAGGTATACCTGTATGTCCAATTTTCATAGTTGTGTGGTCCTGAAAAGGACCGTTTCTTGAACTAATTTAAGGTATTATAGGGGCCAACATTGTGGGGGCTATATACTTTCATTCTGAAACAGACGAGTCTAAAAGATTAATAACTGTTTGGGGTTGAATATTCCACAAACCATCATTTTTCCAATATTCCTCTTCCTGTTTTAAGATGTGGTCTTCACATTTAGCCCAATAATCTTTGTCTATATTTAATAAAGCGAGATTAGCAAGAGTCTTTACATCGCATATTTTGAATGTTGGATTTTCATCTGCCACTTGTCCTTTTAATTTTGCCCAGATTAGTTCTATTGGATTTAAATGATTTTAATCCAAATATAGACAAAGATTATTGGGCTAAATGTCATTAACGACATTTTAATCCAAATATAGACAAAGATTATTGGGCTAAATGTCATTAACGACATTTAGCCCAATAATCTTTGTCTATATTTAATAAAGCGAGATTAGCAAGAGTCTTTACATCGCATATTTTGAATGTTGGATTTTCATCTGCCACTTGTCCTTTTAATTTTGCCCAGATTAGTTCTATTGGATTTAAATGAGCATGGTAAGGTGGCAGCCTCAAACTTATATGACCGTGCTCATGGATAATCTTATCTATTTGAAAAATCTTTGTCCTCTGTTTTTGCTTTACTAGAGATAGTAATTCAGGTTTTAAGTACATATTATTAAATTGTATGTGCTCCTTTGTGAGCCATATCTTAATAGCATCTTTTGTACTGGATGACGTTGGAACTTTATCTTCAAGTGCAACAATGTTGTGGTACGCTGCATTGTCCATTATTAGGCAAGATGGTCGATCTAGTGCTGGGAGAACAGAATTTTCAATCCAATGTCTAAATATGTGACCATTCATCTCAGAGTGATAATCCCGATTGTCTATGGATTTTGAAAGAAAAATGAGCTCTGCATTCTGTATTAGTCCATGTTGTCGACTACCTGCATGAGCAATTATCAAGCGCTGTCCTTTGCTGCTAGGTATTAATCTCTTAATCTGTCCATCTGATGACTGCCATTCCCTTTGGTTAGTGTGGTGAGCATTGATCCATGTTTCATCCAAGTACACAATATCATAACCTTGCTTGCGCACCTCTTTTACTTCACGTAAGTACTTGCTTCTCATGACTACTATATGTGGCTTCTAACAGATGATGTTTCGTCCATTGGAATACTTTCTGAATGT
This sequence comes from Megaustenia siamemsis, assembly GCA_032433765.1. Lineage (NCBI taxonomy): Eukaryota > Metazoa > Mollusca > Gastropoda > Stylommatophora > Ariophantidae > Megaustenia > Megaustenia siamemsis. Next base: position 150,901,265 of record JAVIAB010000092.1, read on the forward strand.
AAAGCCTGCAGCTCTCACATTCCTCCATAATGTAGACTTTGATATTTCAATACTGTTGTTCTTTTTCAGCGATACTTTTAATTTTCTTATTGTAACAGTTTCATTCATACCCAACATTTTGCGAATTTCACTTCTAATAAGTTCACTGTCGAAATTATCCAACATTTTTGCTCTTCCTTGTAATTTTGTATATTTTGAACATTGACGGTCACGTGCTTGAATCCAGCGATTAAATGACCGTTTAGATAAATCCAAAATGTGTCTTGTTCTATTCTCAGGGTTTTCTAAAGAATGAAATAATCTTCCTCGTTTAGCCTCTTTGCAAAAATAGTCATACATTTTTATTACGATGTTTTGTAAACTGCAGAATTTCATTTTAAGACTCATGATAAATGTTATCGTTCCACGTCTTCGCCGCTGAATCAACGGAAATGGAACACACAATGCCTCGTGTTTTCTACAAGTGTCTAATTGTGTCAGAAAACCCACGTTGAAAGCGTGCAATCACGTCAATTGTACCGTGTATTTTAATCGCTATTTTTAACTTAAAATACTGTAAACATTAAGTTTTGACTACATCAATGGGTCGTTATAAATTTATATAAATCAAATAGGCAACAATAATAACCAAAGGTATTTTTTTTATGAAATTAATTCCCTGTTGGGTTCTAATCATTATAACTTTACATGCAAATTTTGAAAAGCTTATAAAAAGCGGTTTAAAAGATATCGATTTTAAAAGTTGGGCACGAGTTATGAAACGGACTATAGTTGGAGACTATAGGTAGGTAGATTATAGTAGACGTTGAATGAAACCTATTGAGTAATTATGTAGTAGCGCATAGTAAAATAGTCTACAAGAACTGGTATTGTAACATAGTTTGTATATTAGATTAGTAGCATATTTCCAGAATCAAGACAGTGTTGCAGATCTATCTATCTATCTTTCGTTCGCCTGAAGTATTGTCTATAGCTGCAATGTCGTTTCCTGTATAAATGTTACTGTCTTTTGGAATTCTTGCAGTGGCTCATATAGTTTTGTCTGTAGTGTTGTATCTATGGGCCAATGGATTTTCCTCAGTCTACTATTACTCAGATTAACTGCACATCGAATTGTTGAGATAAGCGTTTTTGCAACCATGTTGTTCTTATAATTTATATTTTTACATGGGAACTGGTTGGTCTATGGGCAAGATGTCGGACACTAAACAGAGCGGTTGTGAGTTCAAATCCTAGTTGTACCAGTTTAGATTGTTATTTGTAAGCCCGACTTGAAACGTCAATTACTCATCGATGGAAAAAATATGAGTACCTTCGAAGACGGAGTTATCTGTCCCTGCGGCTTGGGACTCCTGTGTTAATGGCTGCCAGGGGGGAAAAAAGGATTAACATTGACGAAACAAAGAACAATAAATGTCTTTAATGTTCAACGGTGTTGGTTACTCATTGGTAGTTTGTGGGGGCTGCACGTATAGAATGTTTCATGCCATTACATGGTTGTAAAGTAGTAAAGTACCCTCGTCACGCCAAGTGGCGTATAGGGAAATATGGTGTTAGTGACACTATATTTTACAGACCTTCAGCACATGATTTTTTGGGTAATGTGGTTGGTATTACGCCCGTGCTGCTTTACTTTCCCTGAAAAAAATCCAGTACCCATTTTAAGGCTGTGTGAACCCGGAAGCCGTCGGTTGGGATCGAACCCTACCCCTTGTCCTTTGTAGTCCAGTTCATTAACGACTGAGCTATCGCGGCTCCCCATTATATGGTAATATTTATAATTAAGAGCCACATAATTTAAGAAAATTACAAGCCACGATACAATATAAACGACATGAAGAATGCACTCAAAAGGAGGCATAAAGTGAGATAATGAGGAATACTACTAAAGAAGATAATCTGGTTGATAATCTAGTCTGACAGTCAGATAAATTCAGTTACACGAATATACGAAGTAATCAGTAATATAATATAATATAATATAATATAATATAATATAATATAATATAATATAATATAATATAATATAATATAATATAATATAATATAATATAATATAATATAATATAATATAATATAATATAATATAATATAATATAATATAATATAATATAATATAATATAATATAATATAATATAATATAATATAATATAATATAATATAATATAATATAATATAATATAATATAATATAATATAATATAATATAATATAATAATTAGCGCATTTATTTTACACTTCATATTTTTCTTCCTCTTTCTCTTTTTATTCGTTTTTTTGATCATGTGGACTTGACTTTTCGTCGAGTGGTTGTTTCAGTTTCTAACAACAAAGCTCTTTTATTGCGCAACACACATTGACATGAAAACATGAATCACATAATTGTTTAATCCACGTTGAAATCTCCTAACATCACCTCACCCTCTCAGCTTCAGCTACTTTCTGTTTCTATGTTAAACATAAGCTGCAAGTATATCCTATACACGTACTTGAAGCTTGATGTCGTGCAACATTATAGCTACCTGGGGTCAATCATTAACGACAAACTATCTTTAGACACATACATTGACACCCGCATCGACAAAGCTGTTACTGACTTCGTCCGCCTTTCTAGGCGTGTTTGACAAAACAGCAAACTGACAACAAAAACAAAGGACCCAGTTTACAATGCTTGCATCTTTAGTATCCTTCTGTGCAGTATATCATGGACAACTTATGCAAAGCAGGAGAGAGGGCCTAACGCGTTCCATATGCGACGCGTGCGCCATATTCTTGGTATAACCTGGGAAGACAAAATGACAAACGTGGAGAGCCTCACTCGTACAGCCTCTCGAACATCTACACGATGCTCAAACAACGTAGGTTACTCTGGCTTGGCCACTTACACTGTATGAAAGATGGCCGGAAATCAAAAGATATACTTTATGGACAACTAGCGGATGGCAAAGGAACTAGGGGGCGTCCAAAACTTAGATTTATGGACGTGGTGAGTAAACGTGACGTGAAGAACGTAAATCATGCACACAAAAAAAATGTGAAGAAATAGCTGCAGACCGCAATCTTTGGAAACAAACTCTAAAACTCCAAATCAAGCAAGAAGCACACATATTCATAGAAAAAGAGAACTCAGGACAAAAGAAAAGAAAAACGATATCTCTAGGGGCGCTGCAAATCCATGGTCAACTATGATTGATGGTGGCTACACGTATCTGGTTGTGAAATTTAAGTTCATTAATTCATGTTCCCTGCGTTTAAATTACTTTTGGTCACCCAATTGCTGAACATACTGCATTCCTTGAATACCCACATTAAGGATAATCAATACTTATAGTACCATTTATATTTTACGTCAGCAATATTTTAGTATACAGTGACTAAGAGGTTTGACAGAGTGCATACTAAGGTGACATACAATTTTTTTTTTAATTTGAATGAACACTAAAGAAACTGTACAGTCAATAACAATGAACAGGTAAACAAAGGTAAGGACAACAATTTCTTACAAAAAAAGTAAGTACATGATGGAGATAAAATCCATTATATCTCACAAATGAAACAAATTTTCTATGAAGAGAACAATAAAAATGGCCTAAAGTTTAAAAACAAATAATAAATAAACCTATCTTGAGAGCATTGCCCATCACTGAGGGAACTGTAGGTCCGGGTAATGCTTGTCCAAGCTGTCGCCGCAAGGTGTTCAGGTCTGAGTGTTATGTCACAACCGACAAAAAAAAATGTTGACTCTGCAGGATTCGAACCCGCAATCTCCTATTTTAGAGTCCGACATGTTATCGATTCCCGCTCTACAACCTCATTAACGTCAAATTAATCCAAACATCCCAAGATTTATTACATACAGATTGATAGAGACATCTGTGCTCTTATTTTGACTGCCTTAGGGATTGATACACCACACTCATAGCTTTGTATGTTCAGCGGTTTGGGCCGTAGATGTTGCTCAGTATATTCGAGACAAGAAAATTTACAATAACTGAAGGAGATAATTAGTTTGAAAACTTATAAAGGGCACGATAAATATGTGTATAAAACATAGTAACTGATACGTTTAAGTATCCAATGAATTAATTCTTTGTATTTCTAGAATATGTGTGTTCATTATTTAATCTCCACCTTAAGACATGACTTCAGGAGAAACTATTCTCTTTTTGTATATCCTGTGTAGTTTTCTACCTCAGAGGGCAACACAAAGAGACGATAGTCGCTCAGTGAATCGTATTGCTAGAAATAGTTCTTTGTAACTGGTCGCAGTTTTCTTTATAATATTTCTTTTTATCATTTTGTGACTGGTTTCAAATCTTATTTTTCAGTACAAAATATACTAAAACACCCAAAAAGGATATAATAGAATACATATTCCAGTACTTAATGCGTCACAGTGCGCCTTCATTTAGCTGTTTGCATTGCTTTATTGTGTGCACAGTACTCGTTATTTATAACACAACAGAGAAACCACTAAGCACAATTCAAACAAGACAAATGCGATTTTTGGGCCATGTTAAAAGACACAACAGCCTACTAAAAGTAATCTTGGACTGGAAAATACAAGGTAAAAGAGGCATAGGCAGACCAAGACTAACATAGACGAGTAAAATCAAAAGATGGAAAAATCAGCCTATGACAACCTGCACCATCAAAGCAAGAGACAGCAGAATGGCGCTCCATGATAGCCAACCTTAGTTGCTGAGATATCACTCGATGATGATGACTCGTTATTTAAGCACACACAGCACGCATTTATTTGCAGATGGAAACCTTGAATACAATGGGCCTCCTGAATCATCAATATGAATGTCCCACAGCTAATTGAGAAATTGAAGAAATATTTATAAAGAAAGCAAGCGATGATCACACTGATATTCTAGCCAGCAGAACTGTATCTTCTTTAAGAAAAAGAAACACAGAATCCCACTGAAACAAAACAAAAATGCAGAAATGGACAGCTTATCATTAGGCACGCAATATTTTAGACTGTATAAATGGGTTAACAAGAGTTGCTGCTATTAAAGGAATCCGTTTAAATCTGTGCTATAAATATTTGATTCGATTATGTTGGAAGCAGAAAGAGTGAACAAGAATTTATAGAGAGCGTGCACTTTTCTAATTCCCCGCAGACAATATAATTTGGTGGGGTGTATCAGTACATTTGTGGGTAAACTGTAGTGATAATGATGTGCAACGTACTAGTTTTCTGGTTATAGGTACAGCAAACCTTCAGTAAGAGCTATAATATTAGGTGCATTCGTCGTATAGTTTTCTGGTTATAGGTACAGCAAACCTTCAGTAAGAGCTATAATATTAGGTGCATTCGTCGTATAGTTTTCTGGTTATAGGTACAGCAAACCTTCAGAAGGAGCTATCAAATTAGGTACATTCGACGTACTAGTTTTCTGGTTAGAGGGACAGCAAACCTTCAGTGGGAGCTATCAAATTAGGTACATTCATCGTACTAGTTTTCTGGTTAGGAGGACAGCAAACCTTCAGTAGGAGCTATCAAATTAGGTACATTCGTTCACATTTTTTGAGCCTGGAAAACTGTATAGTGACTGTGTCAGGTTTGTTGAATAGGAGAGGTGCAGATTGTTGTCAATGTGCATAGGAATGTAAATGGGCATCCGTCTTTGTTTTTTTAGCAAACTATGGTAGCAAGAGGTATGTTTTACAGCACTCAGAAAAAATGACAAATAAACAACAACAGAAAAAAACAAAGAACAATATACGGTCTGAAGCAGTATCGAACCCGTACTCCTTGGCACTGCGCCTTGCCATGAGAAGCCGAACGCTAGGTTTAGATCAATGGATAGTTAGATAAACGGAAAATAATGCAAATAAGCTAACCGAAAGACAGATGGCAGAAATATAATTCAAAAGGCAGGCGAAATGAAGACACAATCAACAGACGGATGGATTAATAGACAGATGGGTAAATTAATGAATGAAATAAGCAGATAGAAGGTAAATACAATAGAACAGCTGAACAGACAGTTGATGGATGGGATGGAAGGTGTATGGAGAGATTGATAGACAGACAGAGGGATGGATCAATTAATGATAGGCGGATAAATGCACTGACGGGTGATTAGTTACCGCATAAGAAGTGATAGAGAAGCTAATTGCTTTATAATAAAGTAAATAACTCGGGACATAAAGTTAAGTTTAAAGAATATTTTATAGGTGATGGAGATTTTGGCAATTATCAGTTACTATTGATTGCTGAATACATTTTATCCACACAAAAAATACTATAACGTTATTGTTGAGAACGCTTATCGTACCTTATTTACGGATAATAATAGTTACCTTGGGAGAATAAGAGAGCAATAATTATGCATTGCTGACTCATAACCGGGTTGGTCGTCGGGGCACCATAGATGACATTTTCACAATTTGCTTCCAATCGTCGCTATTTAGAGCTAGTCTCTCCGACACAACAAAAGATATCATGTTCAGTCTCTGATGTTATCCACACATCTTTTATCATCCCTGTTTTCTTTTGCCTCGTACTATGCCCGTGGAATAGTTATAGCAAATAATGTTAACTGTGTGACGTGTCCATGCCAGGTCAGTTTCCACTCATTCAGTAGTGACAATAGGTCTTATATTGGTCCAGAAGATTGTTGGATTCTTTCGCGCACTTTTTCTTTAGTGATATGTTCTGTATCTTTCTATATGTGTAATATCTTTCTATGATATGTGTAATATCTTTCTATGATATGTGTAATATCTTTCTATGATATGTGTAATATCTTTCTATATGTGTAATATCTTTCTATGATATGTGTAATATCTTTCTATGATATGTGTAATATCTTTCTATTTCATTTTATTTCCAAGCCATGTAATCTTCTTTGGAGATCAGCAGTGAGTGTCCACGTTTCACAAGTACACATACATATAGATGTAACTTCTGTTCGTAATAGTCTGATCTTCATTGTTAGTGAGATGTTTTTGCTTGTCCATATATAGTCTTGCATACAGTAGTTTGATGACGATCGGGTGTCACTTGTAGCACATGACGCTTCCTACCGGACGAGGTGGCTGTGGAGTCCCCATTAAATGTCGTTAGCTGTAGATATTAAGTTGTGATTTGTTATGATTAGTCTAGGCAATATAAGAAGGTAGTTTGCCATTCCTTTCCTTCTTGGCAGTGACTGTACTAGTCTGAGATCGTAGCCATTGTCTCTATACATGAAATCCTCTGCCTGCCATCGCGGTGTGGGGACTATAACCGGGACTACATGTCGGCTGCTCCCACAACATCATCCCCCACCTGCTCCAATGGCTTCACATAACCCTGATAGGGGGGCTAAACGGGAGCTCCACCTTACCCAAGGGTGTCCCGAAGACTGGCAGAGGAAAGGAGACGTCTTACTCCTCCTTTGGTAGGGCAGAACTCTACCCCGCTAACCGCTCTTATATATGTGCTTTATAGACTACACACAAGGATTTGACAAAGTAAAGCATGTGGAAATAATCAATATGCTGGAGAAATTAAACATTGATGGCAAGGATCTGCGAATCATAAAAAACATGTACAGGCAACAAACATCAGCTATACGAATTAACAACCAAATAGGACAATTTCAACTTATAAAACAAGGACTCAGACAAGGCTGTGTTCTGTCGCCGGATTTGTTTTCACTTTACAGCGAACATATTATGAGATCAATAGTAGACAAAAAAGGAATCGAAGTCAACGGTAACAACATAAATAATTTACGATATGCGGATGACACAGTTTTAATAGCAGAGACAGAAAATAAACTACAAGAAATGATAGATATAATAGTAAAAGAAAGCAACAAGAAAGATCTCAGTCTGAATAGTAAGAAAACAGAAGTAATGGTTATATCGAAGAAACAATCATCACCAGCATGCAGCATAAAAATAAACAGGACAAATTTGAAACAAGTGCAACGCGTCAAATACTTGGGCACAATAATAACATCGGAAGGATGATGCACCACGGAAATAAAAAGCAGAATAGCTCAGGCCAAAATAGCATTTCAGAAAATGAAAAATATCTTATGCCACAAATCTATGTCTATAGAAAAGAGAAAGAAAGTTCATAGGTGCTATACAGAACCAACTCTGACATATGAAAGTGAATCATGGAGAGTAGACAAACAAATGAAAAGACGAGTAGAGGCCACAGAGATGGGATTTCTCAGAAGAATGTTGAAAGTTCCCTGGACAGCTAAAACGACCAATGAGGAAGTTCTCAAAGAGGCCAACACAAAAAGGGAGCTCTTAAAAAACATCAGAAAGAAACAATCAACATTTTTCGGGCACATCATGAGAAGAGGAAAGTTGGAATACTTGGTTCTATCTATCTATTGACCTTTCGAGCCGTAACCGGCCCATAGGGCGTAGACCAAGATACACCTTCTCCTATATGAATTTTTGTTCTAGCAGTTTTCTTTTAAAGATATTTTATTAAATCTCGCCATCTGTCTCTGTTCTGTGCAAGCAGTTCTATCTCATTGAGGGAGCCGATTCCTGCTGCTCTTGCCTCTCTCATCAATGTTCTTCTCAGTGTCTCCCTGGGTCTTCCTCTTTTTCTTTTACCTGTTGTTTCCCATATGAGGGCTTGCTTTGCTATTCGATTATTATCTCTTCTCATCACATGTCCAACGTATGACCATCGTCTTTTCTTTATTACTGAAGATATTAGTGGTTGATTGGCGATTTCTCTAATTTCCTCGTTTGTTTTGAATTCGTTCCATTCTATACCAAGTATTTTCCTTAGACATTTATTTTCGAATGCGTTCAACTTTGTTATACTTGGTTACAACTGGCAAAATAAAAGGAAAGAGAGATCAGCGGACGATAAAGAGAGAAAATACTGGATAGCTTGGTGCCATGGCATGGAAAACAGTCAACAACAGAACAGATACGATGCACTGTAGATAGAAGATTGTGGAGGGACATGATCGCCTACACCAACCGGTATGGCACATGATGATGATGAAAATAAAAAAAAAGTAAAGAACCCTGTCACGCCGCGTGGCGTATCGGGAATATGGTGTTAGTGACCATAATTTTACAGACCTTCGGCACATGATTTTTGGGGTATTGTGGTCGGTAATACGCCCGTGCGGCTTTTCATCATCATTGAGTGCCGTCTCCGCAACGAAGGTTGGCTACCATGGAGCGCCATTTTGCTCTATCTCTTGCTTTGATGGTGCAGGTTGTCATCGGTTGATTTGTCCATCTTTTGATGTTACTCGTCCATGTTAATCTTGGTCTGCCTCTGCCTCTTTTACCTTGTATTTTCCCCTCCAGGATCACTTTCAGTAGGCTGTTGTGTCTTTTAACATGGCCTAAGAATCGCATTTGTCTTGTTCTAATTGTGTTCAGAAGTTCTCTTTTCATTTTTAGTTGTTTTAAGACTTTGTCGTTTGTTTTCTTTTCCTTCCATCCAATTCTACCTATTCTTCTATATATCCACATTTCAAAGGCTTCAATTCTCTGTTCTGTTTTCTTGTCTAATGTCCATGTTTCAGCACCATATAGGAATATTGAGAAGATGTAACATTTTGCTATTACTTTCTCATAAAAAATCCGGTACCCATTAAAGGCTGGGTGAACCTGGAAGTCGTCGATCAGGATCGAACCTGACCTCTTGACTTAGTAGTCCAGTTAACTAACCACTGGGCTGTATTTATTGCTAGTGCTCCAAAATGCTTCAAGCCATACTTTGTCAAACGCTTTTTTAGAGTCAATAACCACGTGCTTCTGCATTTGCTGATGTTGAAGATATTTTTGCAGAAAGTCTACGAGGACTTTGACAATTAATTTGGTTCATTGTGAATCTAAAAAAAAAGTAAAGTACCCCCCGTCACGCCAAGTGGCGTATAGGGAAATATGGTGTTAGTGACCCTATATTTTACAGACCTTCAGCACATGATTTTTGGGGTAATGTGGTCGGTATTACGCCCGTGCTGCTTTTACTTTCCCAGAAAAAATCCGGTACCCATTTAAGGCTGGGTGAACCCGGAGCCGTCGGTTGGGATCGAACCCTACCCCTTGTCCGTAGTAGTCCAGTTCACTAACCACTGAGCTATCGCGGCTCCTACTAATTTTTAGGGAATTAGTAAAACCCAGGTGTCCTCGCCAGGATTACGAACCCCGGCTGTTGCCGTGGTAAGCCAACCGTCATTGTGAATCTGCCTGTTCAAAACCCTGTCTGTTCAAAACCCCGCTTGTTCAAAACCCTGTCTGTTCAAAACCCTGCCTGTTCAAAACCCTGTCTGTTCAAAACCCCGTATGTTCAAACCCTGCCTGTTCAAAACCCTGTCTGTTCAAAACCCTGCCTGTTTAAAACCCTGCCTGTTCAAAACCCTGCCTGTTCAAAGCCATGTCTGTTCAAAACCCTGCCTGTTCAAAACCCTGCCTGTTCAAAACCACTTTCTGTTCAAAACCCTGCCTGTTCAAAACCCTGTCTGTTCAAAACCCTACCTGTTCAAAACCCTGCCTGTTCAAAACCCTGCCTGTTCAAAACCCTGTCCGTTCAAAACCCTGCCTGTTCAAAACCTTGTCTGTTCAAAACCCTGTCTGTTCAAAACCCTGTCTGTTCAAAACCCTGTCTGTTCAAAACCCTGCCTGTTCAAAACCCTGTCTGTTCTTCAAATATGATGTTATTTTGTTGATCATTTAGTCCATTAAAGATTATATTTAGCTTAGCCTTGCTTTGGTGGCTGATAAGACTGATGGTATATTAATGGTTGTACGTTGCCATTTCATGGAATGGGGATAATTAGTGACTGTGCTCATAATTGTGGCCAAATTCATGTCTGCCAGATTGTTATTACAGATGTTCATTAATGTGATTGTCATTTGTTACCTCCTGCTTGTATGAGTTCACCAGGTATGTTATCATAGCCTGCTGGCTGATGTTCCTTTTCATGGGATTTGGATGATGTTGTTACTTCTTTTAAGATTGGTAATCTTTCTCTGTTGTTAGCAGGAGAACAGCTCAGGACATCCGGGTCTCTGGTTAGTTTTGCTGGTCTAGTCCGTAAAGGTTTCTGTCAAGGTTTTGATGCCTTCAGTCTCAGTTAAATACTTGACGACTTTTGATATGGTTGCTGATTTATAACAAGTTGGAAGGCGTGTTTAGTATGATTTATAAGGACATTGTTTTATCTTAAGCGAGAGAAATGTGAAATGCAGTTTTGATTGGTAATAGCCCTAAGAGAGAGGGAATTATACAGAGAAATCAAGGGAAAGAGATAGATCATGGTATTGAAGATATGAACATACAGATAGAATGCAATTGAGCGATAGTGAAAAGATAAACAAAAGAGAAACCCACATAGGCAGGTACTTGGTAACAGATAATTTTACGGCGGAATTGAGAGAAAAAGAGAGACTGGAGGAGACTCCAAGTCTCACAAAGAAATCATTGAGGAGTTGTAAGACGTCTCTCTTGTGTGTATCATTCCCGCTAATGTTGAATCTCATCCAACCCATCAACTTTCTCAACTTCCGTTTGATGTGGAAAAAATATGAAGAATCAAATTGTCAAGGTCCAAATACATCACCAAATACATCACCATATACATCACCAAATACGTCATTCACTTTTGCCGAAAACATGGGTCTGGAACTTCCAAAACATGAAATGAGAAGTAATCAGGACAGCTTTTTCTTATCTTTAAAATTCACTTTAGGTCCATAGTAACAGGTCAAATTTCATTTTTAAAACTATAGATTGCTGCGGAGTAATCTCCACTCTTTTCTGCAAAGACTTTCAGTCAACACAGCTTCATTGAGTCTAACAGTAAGATCCAATGTAACAAAATATGTGTACGCATTGATCAACATGTACCTTTGTGTGCACGTCATTTCTTCGATTACTATCGTAAATTAGAAGTTAGAGAAAATGGTAGGTTAGTTAATATCCCATTCATTAAACATAAGCCACATAATGTTCATATTTGATATGACCTTATTCGTCGTCCCTATATAGGGTACAAGCAGATCGTAAAGTAAAGTAAAGTAAAGTAAAGTAAAGTAAAGTAAAGTAAAGTAAAGTAAAGTAAAGTAAAGTAAAGTAAAGTAAAGTAAAGTAAAGTAAAGTAAAGTACGAGACTTGAATCGGCGTCTTAGCACGCGAGTTTCCACCAATATGTGCTCGGCCGCCTATCCAGAAGTATTCTGGATAGTGTCGCTTCAAGCATCGAAAATCACGATGCGAGGCGACATTCCTCACTTTCCCCGGGTATTACCCTGGTATCCATTTCTGCCAACGGCTGGGTCGACCGTGGGGGTATTTTTTTGTTTCCAACCACAAGTACAATTCACACTGCTCCTAGCAGGAATCGAACACAGGTTGTGCGAAAGTCGGTTGTCCAGTCGGGTGGTTTTCCCAAATAGGCTACCGAGGCCCCTACTTTTCCCCGCCGCCGCAAGATTAGCAGATCGTGCCATCCTTCAATAGTCTATGTCAGACACTGCTTTGCCGAGCAGCACATTCATGGCTGATTCTGTAAATTCGAGTATTTAAATTAAGTTATATTAAGTTAAATTAAATATTAAGTATTTAAATGACAGTTCGAACAATTTAACGAACAATACAATTAGTATCCTACCTCTGTTTTCCAGTCTTATATCTTCTAACTTAAAGTCAGTATTTATTGAAATTGTATATATATATATATATATATATATATATATAATGTTTTACAGAATACAGTTGTTATTCATTGTTCTAGCTTGACCCTGTCTTCTTAGACTTCGGCTCATGAATTCTTAAAGCCAAGATCGCTGTAGAACGTCTGAGCTGATTACTTTTTCCTGCCATTTAATTTTTATATGAAGAAACCATCGTATGTTGAATCTGCTTATTCTTGTGTCTTGTCTTGAATTATTCATTCAAGTGTCATACTTTATAAATGTCTTTAAAGCACGGTGACTTTGATATTTTAAGACATTTGCTCATGGCCTCATCGACGGGGTGGCTGACATTGCCATAGTTTGGGTCTGGGATTTTAAGAGGAAAGCCCTCGGCTTTGAGATCAAGTTTGGTATTATTATTTCAAATTGTTTTTATGTAAATTCATACAGTTTTTTTTTTGTTATAAATATAAATACTTTTCTGTCATCATTTAAAATGATTTTTAAAAATTGTCTAAGCCCTGTATTTAGAGAATCTCACTGCCCTTAAAGTTAATGCTACTTGGGAGGGTCCCCTTACGATCCTGTCTCGGGAGGGGGGGGCCTACTTCAGTGTATAGAGGCCAGACATTTGTTTTTAATATAATCTCGTGTTATTCCTTGTTCGGTGCGTTGATTTGTAAAATATAGATACTTTGATGATTCGTATATTTATTTCATATTCAAGTGAGAGAGAGAGAGATAGAGAGGGAAAGAGAGAGTGAGAGAGATAGAGAGGGAAAGAGAGGGAGGAGAGATAGAGAGGGAGAGAGAAAGAGAGGGAGGGAGAGAGAGAGATAGGGAATGAGAGAGAGAGAGCAGCAACTTCCGAAGATTCGAGGTAGCTGAACATATCTACCAAATATAGTGGTTACTTTTTGTGTCAACGTTCTTGAAAGGAAACAAATAAATTGTCATCAGTAGCTTGATATCACACACGACATAACGCCGAAAAGTGCTTGCTATTCCATGTGTCGCACTGTTTGACCTCACATCTTTTTGCAAGAAACTAAATGAAAACAGCGCAACCTTGACACGTTGTACCAGTACAGAAGGTGTGTGTGTGTGTGTCTGGGTGCGTGCGTGCGTGTGTGTGTATATAGATCAATTGCAAATCGATAACGAGTTAGTGACAGAATTCACATCTTACAAAACCTATGTTTTGATATAAAATGAGGTAATTTACTTTATGAAGCTTCCTTCCTTCTTATTCAATAACCCTCAGGGTCATTATCTGTGAAAGGCAGAATGAGCTTCTCTATTATTGCCTGACTCTGTTCACATTTTCTTCTACTGTCAATTTCCCTTCGATCACATTGTACTTGCAATTCGGTCTCTTGCATGGCCAACAATCGTATTTTTTCATGTAGCTATATTTTCTACGTTTATTGTTTGTTGATAAATTCTTCGTGATGGCGTAGGTAATACTTGACATTATCCTTAATCTCTTCATTTGTAAAAACAGTAACTAAGTGTACAAAGAATCTCACTTTCACAGCTGCTATTTTTCTCTAGTTCAGCTCGTTCTCGCCTCTCAAGTTTATAAACAAGATGGACGCTACATGTAGACTCATTCTTAAATCTATAAACGGAGAGAGCAAAGAGGAAATACCAGCTGTATTAGGAGCTTTGCCAGTTCAGTGACGATGACGAGAATATAACTGTGCGTAGATGACTTATGGACAAGTCTCACAGTACTGGAGCGACTGATACTTGTAGTGGTGTGACATAATATGTCGGCGTAGTTTACACATATTCGAGTAACATTCATTATCATATTGGGTGCGGTGCCGTCTCCGCAGCGAAGGTTGGCTACCATGGAGCGTCATTCCGTTTTGTCTCTTGCTTCTGAAAGTGCAGGTTTACATCGGCTGACTTGTCCATCTTTGGATGTTACTCGTCCATGTTAGTCATCGTCTGCCTCTGCCTCTTTTACCTTTTATTTTCCCTTCTAAGATCACTTTTAGCAGGCTGTTGTGTCTTTTAACATGCCCAAAAAATATAATTTCTCCTGTTTGAGTTGTATTTAGTAGTTCTCTTTTCGTCTTTAGTTGTTTTAAGACTTCATTAGTTGTTTTCTTTTCTTTTACTCCAATTCTTCCTATTCCTCTATAATTTCAAAGGTTCAATTTTCTGTTGTGTAACTGGAGCCGATAAATCGGACTTCGGTGACAATCTAGAAAGTTCATATTGCCACATCTTTTTCAGAGACATTCATGCCTCTGAATTGATCACGCCTGATTGAGGTTTCAGTATCATGGATGTGAAGAACTGTTACCTGTGCCTGTTGGGAATACCTTGACACCCCCTTTGTTATTGCTGCTTCACTCTCTCCCATTCCTTCTTATTATTCTTATAACATTCTTCAATAACTTATCTTAGAAACGTTTTCATTCTCCTGTGAAAACGCCTTAAGTTCATTCACTGAACAAGTGTTTTATATTTCTCCTTTGTAAGAGATGAATTTAATCTTCATCTAAACATGCAAAAAACTAAGATAATATCAATGGTATAAAATAAAAGCCAACCCAAAATTATCAACAGTAAATAAAATGAAATTGTAACAAACTATGAATGTATGGGATTTGTTGTAAATAGCAATGACGACTGACAGAAAGAGATCAGAAGAAGATTAGCAATAGCAACACAAAATTAAACGCCATGAAAAGCATATGGCATAATACTAGGAAGACAGTAACATTAAAATTACTATGAACATATATCTTTCCGATAGCAACATACGGTTGTGAATCATGAACATTCTCGCAAACAGCATGGGGAAAAAATCGACTCATTGTAAAGAAAATGCTACAGAAAAATTCTTAAGATACCATGGATAATGAAAAAAGCAATGAAGACATCTTCTTCTTCTTCTTCTTCTTTTCTCTTTCACTGATACCTAAAAGGTGTCGTGATTTATATCATTTGTCGTTCTTGTGCTGCTCGAATTGTCTGAATTAGTGATTTCCCTTTGTTGTTACATGTCTCTGTCACTGCATCTATCCATCTTCTTCTGGGTCTTCCTCTTGGTCTTTTTCCATGCATTCTCGAGAAGAACGCCCTTGATGGTGATTGGCGAGGATTCATTCTGACCAGGTGCCCAAACCATTTAAGTTGTTGTTGTTCTATATATTCTTGGCATGGTTTTGTTCCTACCATTTTTCTTATGGTTTCATTTGGTATTCTATCTCTTCTTGTGTTATTTGTTACTTTTCTCAAACAACGCATCTCACATGTATTGATCTTTCTTAAATGTGATTTAGAAAGGGTCCATGTTTGACTTTCATAATACAAAGTTGGTATGAAGATGCTATTTATCATTTGTTGTTAAGCTGGCATAGAAATGTTTGGATGTCTTAGCAATGGTGAAAACTGGTATGTGACAGCATTTGCTTTTTGTATTCTCATGTCAATTTCTCTGTCTAGTTTTCCATCTTCTGTGAACATTGTGCCTAAATACTTGAATTCTCTACTTGTTTTATTTCTTTATCTTTGATCTTGATGTTTAATGGGTGTCTTAATTTGCTTATTCTTATAGCCTCTGTTTTTGCTGTGTTAATTTTCATACTGTAGATTGTGCAGCTTTTATCAAGAGATGTTAAATGCTGTTGTAGCAGGTTTTCATCCTCATATATTAGGCATTGGTCATCTGCGAAGAGTAGCTCGTTGATGTTGGAGATTTCTACCTCTATGTTGTTATTTGATTTTTCCTTATTGTTAGTTGTTTCCTGATTTATTTTGTCCATATATATGATGAAGAGGAGTGGGGAGAGGACACATCCTTGTCTTACTCCTGTTGTAACCTGAAACCATTCTGACAGACCTTCCGAATGGAAGACATATTACAGGATTTAAACATTACAAAGAGCAAGCTTAAACGCCATTCTACAGAGGAATTTAAAATACTATGGCCACGTCAAAAGACACAGCGGGCTGGAAAGAACAATATTGGAGGGCATAGTTCCTGGGCAACGCATCAGGGGCAGACCAAGAAGAAGGGGATTTCAAGACATCCAGGAGACCTTTGATCATGACAACAGAAGTGGGAGACGTGGCTAGAGACTGACATTCTTTTAGACGGCCTGTGGTGAATGAAAAGGATATGCGATCTGATGATATTGAATATATGTCTTTAATTGAGTCTAAATAAAATGCACGATTACATCAACAATTGTCCTGACTCGAACCAAAATTCGAAATTAGTGACACCGGTTTGAGAACGTTATATAACAGTTATGGGATCACAATTATTGTAGATCTGTTTGGGGTATTCTTTATTTGATCACTAAATGTGTTTCCAGCTTTTGTGTTTATTTTTATATTTAAAAAGAAATTAAATTTACCTGTTCTAAAAGGTGTACTAACATTATTATTGATATAGGAATAGTTTGTCTAGACCATATCACTAGTGAGGAAGTGCGAAGAATGACAAATTGAAAACTTATTTGTAAATGGTAAACGAACGAGAGTAAAATTGAATAGACATGTTATTTTTGTAATGAGATCTATAGTTCTTGATAGGGCAATTCTACAGAATCAGACAAAAGAGGACATGACAGACCAAGAAAATGGAAGTATGGCAACATCAGAAAATGAGTAGGATTAATCTATATAAGCAGATTGTAATCGTAGAGGTTATACTAAAATAGTGGCGACGTCATCTAGAGTGCCCCATACGCGACTAATGATGATGATGATGATAATGATTAATATTTTTACAATTTTTTCTGACCGTTATTTTTATTAATCCATTAAATAAAGCGGGAAAAAATATTTCATATTCAGAATGACCCATGTACTATCAGGTGACATCTCCAACTACAAAGTTGACAGCAGTCTCGTTATGATCTTCCCATAGCGGCACATTCTGACAGGTTGATATCAGTTACTCGTGTATGTTGACTCTCATCGTTAGCGCTGTCACATGGCTTTAATCGCGTCAGTAAGTAAATACTTCAACGTTGTCTTTGCTCCGGACACTATTTATTACTGATTGCAATGACAGCCCCCAAAGTAACCTGTCTTTTTTCAGCAGATAACCAGTACATGCTAATTGTTCCATCAGCCCGCTGATTAAACACGTCCTAACCGCCTAGTCAACAGTCACGTCAACAGTCAACAGTCACGTCCACAGTTGACAGTCACGTCCACAGTTGACAGTCACGTCCACAGTTGACAGTCACGTCCACAGTTGACAGTCACGTCCACAGTTGACAGTCACGTCAACAGTCAACAGTCAACAGTCACGTCAACAGTCATCAGTCACGTCCACAGTTGACAGTCACGTCCACAGTTGACAGTCACGTCCACAGTTGACAGTCACGTCCACAGTTGACAGTCACGTCAACAGTCATCAGTCACGTCCACAGTTGACAGCACGTCACCTTTCACTAATCAAATCTACAATCTCAGAAACATGTGTTGCTCATTTTCCATTTCTTCCTTTAAATGGCGAGGCGATCGTCGAGCGACTTGCACTCCTTTTTTTATCTTCAACATGTATCCTGTTTTCGATAGCCAGCACTTTAATCGTCATGTACTGCATGTCAGAGGTCGTGGATCTATACATGTCTTGACAGAAGAGAACAATGCACCTGAAAGATTGCTTGTGTGGAGTCCATATTTTAACCCAAAAATATTCTACTCGAGAGGACACAATTTGATCTCCTTGCTTTAACTACCTTCTCACACTGTCAGCAAGTGTTCCCTCAGTTTAATTTTGTTTTTAAATCGTCATTAAACATTTTTTACGCTTATTAACACTCTGACCACTAGTCCCTCCTCAGAATACATCTGGCGTTCCCACAGTCTGCCACCCCCCCCCTTTTTTCCAACCCCACTCAATCCTAGCACGCAATTGAAAACGAAGACAAGTGACAAGAACTCTGATTCCAGAAAGTGCCAGCAGCTTATCGGTCTGGCCGAAAGACAACACACGAGCAAGACAACAGACAGGTCGAACACTTGAGCCGAGTTGCCGAGTCAGTGTGGTGAAAGTATGTATTGTAGAGTCGGTCCAAGAATCTGCTAAATGATTAATCTTGTATGTCTTTTCCATTATCTCAGAATCTCCGTGTCTCTTGAATCATCACATCTCCTTTATTCTTTGTACCTTCATCTTCTTGGCATTTATTCATTCAATTAATGCATAATTCAATGTCTTTCTTGCACTATTATGAATATATATATATATATATATATATATATATATATATATATATATATATATATATATATGCATATATTTATATATATGCGTTCTGGCCCATCAGCCCTTGCTCTCATCTATGTCTATGGCCTCACTCACAACCTACCGAATTTAAAGACTCACTTCCTCCATTCCATCTTTCCGTCCTTTTTCTCATTGTTGAACCTTAACTCTCTATTCCTTCTCTAGCTCTTTCCCTCTCCCTCTCCCTCTCTCTCTGTCTCTCCTTAAATTCTTCTTATCTCTTTCTTTCTCTTTTACTGTTAGGTTATGTTTGTTATTAGTATTACTACTACTTTACACCAATAACCTTAAAATGACGTTAAATAGGGGAGTAAGATCAATGGAAGCGTTGTATCGAGCTTCACAGTAAACTGCTATATTTGTTTCTTCGAGCCACGATATCCAACATCAACAACGCATATTTAGATCCATGATCCACCTTCTCTCATCGATTCTCTTATTCATTTACCAACTTTATCATTCTAGACCAGTGGCGTATACTGGTTTTGGGGTCTGGGCTACCGCTGACATAATAAATAAAAACATACATTATATTCAGTAGACTAACATAAAGTAATATTTTCTAATGACTTCACTACATTTTAAATTACTAACTTATTTATATGTAAATTCTATCTGTCTTGTTTAGGACGAAAATGTCTTGATGACTTTTTCATTGAAAGTACTGTTGGGTTGGTTTCTAAGTTTCCGAGGGAATGATTTCCCAATGGGCATTATTGCCAAACCAGATACGCGTTCTTGTGTCTGAGTTGAGCGACAATAAGATTTGATTCTCTTGAGAGCAGAAAAAAACTCTTTCTACAGATGCTGATGAGCATAATGTAGTTATAATTACCTAAGGAAGTCCCGGTAATCAGACAGTTTCACTTTCACTTTGTGATGATTCTGATTGGCTAGAGCTAAAAATAATCCATGAAACCGCATTCATCTAGCGGCAACAACCGGTACGTTATTTTCACGTGAATTTTTGAATGTCAAGGTCGTTAATACTAAATTCGGATAGAGGAAAAATGTACCGCTGGCTCCTAGAGGTTTTAATGTAGAATAGTGTAGTTTCATTCACAAACGTTGTAGTGGCCAGAGGAAAACCTTGCTTTAATAAATATAATAAATAATAAATGCAAATCAAAGCAAATAAATCATATTGGCCTACGAAATGTGTAATAGAATATTCGAAAATTTGTAACATAATAATTTTTTTTTTTAATATAGTAAATTCTCATTTGCTTTTGAATTTCGTAAATATATTCAAGCTATCGGCGGTACCTGCGGTATCATAGAGAATACGCCACTGTTCTAGACTCACATCTGATACATATGATCAAATAATATCAATGACCTAACGCAAGTACCCACTTTTAAGTTGCTGACTGCTTGCAGCCCATAATTTTTGGTTGTCCTGACATCTCTTTCTTTTATGTTTTTGTTCGTTATTTTTCACAAAACACTTGCCCCTCCATCTTCCCTCTGTACTCCTCTATTTGTCATAAACCTTTCCTATATAACATTCTTAATCCATTACTCTTTTATTCTTCCTTCCTTCTACTTATTTTATCATTCTTTCCTCATATGATCTTCTTCTCTTTATCTTTGTCTCTTTCCCTTCTCTCTCTCTTTATTATTACATAGTTCTCACCTTACTCATTATCTTTATGTTTCTCCTTGCTTTCTATTTTACCTATCTGTTTCTCCCCTTATTATCTTTATGTTTCTCCTTGCTTTCTATTTTACCTATCTGTTTCTCCCCTCATTATCTTTATGTTTCTCCTTGCTTTCTATTTTACCTATCTGTTTCTCCCCTCATTATCTTTATGTTTCTCCTTGCTTTCTATTTTACCTATCTGTTTCTCCCCTCATTATCTTTATGTTTCTCCTTGCTTTCTATTTTACCTATCTGTTTCTCCCCTCATTATCCTTATTTTCTCATTTCTTCAATGTATCGTTATTACTTTCTCTCCCTTCTCTTTATATTATTTTGTTCTATCTCCTCACTTTATCATTATTTTCGCTCTCTCCTCCCCTCTCTATATCCTCATTTTCACATTTTCTTCCTTCACCTTGTCTATATTTCTCTCACTCATTTTGCTTTCTCTTTATTTTATATTTTCCTCCCTTCTGCTTATCTTTATTTCTTCTTTCTCTGTCAAATATTTATTTTAAACTTCCCTCTTTTCGCAATTTATCATTTCCTTCCCTATTTTTTTCCTTTACTCCTCTCATGTGTTAGTCTCCGTTCTTCAATAACTCTTTATCTTCACTCCAACTTTCTGTTCTTTCTTGTCTCTGTCTAGCTTCTTTCAATCTCTCCTTTCCCAATCAACCCATACAAATCTAGTGACAACTACATCCTGACCCACTCACATCCTACCACGCATCTCACTTCAATACCATCCTACCACGCACCTCACTTCAGTACCATTCCACCACCCCTTCGACACTTTTCTCATCCCTTATTCACGGCTGACCAGTACCACCAGTAATCCTGTTGTTGCTGCCGATAAAGATTCGGCCTGTTCTTCAAGCCCTTATTATGGAACTAAGTGTCCGGGCTGTTAGTGGCCCCAGATTTCAGACCACTTTAGGGCCCTTATGAAGGTCACTTATTGGAGACTTTTGGGCTAATCATCAACTTTGCATATTCGATTTTTAATTGCGCAGCACCATCATGTTCCGTGTCGAGTGGACATAATCCTGGATCTACTCACTGTATTCAGTATTACCAATCAATATTTAAAAATGAGTTTATGTATGTCAAGTTATAATAAGGACGCAGCCAGAAAGGAGAGGTTTAATGAGCGCATACGAGAACTTAGCAACCAGCACAGAACTGGAGCCGTCAGTCGCCTGATGCTGCGGGACTTAGCAACCAGCACAGAACTGGAGCCGTCAGTCGCCTGATGCTGCGGGACTTAGCAACCAGCACAGATCTGGAGCCGTCAGTCGCCTAATGCTGCGGGACTTAGCAACCAGCACAGATCTGGAGCCGTCAGTCGCCTGATGCTGCGGGACATGCTGAGGAGCTCTGAACATCTATGGACCTGTCAAAGTGCAAAAATGACAACCCACAAATAACGCAATAACTCAATCTCTTTGCATTCAGTATTGCCTATAACAATTAAAGACGCTTTGTTATGTCATAATGTTATACTATCTAGTATCTCTCTCTCTCTCTCTCTCTCTCTGTTTCCCTCTATACTTCCAGGCACAAATTAGTACTTTCTCTCGTGGTGCATCTATGTTTCTGTTGGTATAAACTGATAACTTTCGGTTGTTTGTGACATATTCTTTGTGCTTACTGATATTTTTCAGTTAATATTATCAAATGTTTGCAGATGATATCTAAACCCTTCACTGAACAGCGCATCCAAGATATGTAGAAGTTACAATCTATGTAATCGTCCTGTACATGTTTTCTGTCCTATCACATCGACAAGGACCTGTGACAGAAAAGTCTAACATTTGGTTCTGTCCTCTCTTAGTAAAGCTTTGTTATAATTTGTCCAGGTAAAAGTGAACCGTTTTCATTCGATTCAGGAATATCTCTCTTCCTATGCTCTCACACTGACGACTATTCCTCATCGTCGTTCGCCCTAACAGGAACGTTGAATCGGTGTAATCGTTAGTGTGATGATTTACAACAAGCTGCCATATATGTACATCATTGCTCAGTTAAATACTTTCCGGCTTCAACAACATCATTTTGGAACCAAGTTACCTTTCTCTATTGATATTTCTTTTCTCTGCAATGACAGACTTCTGAGTCTGTTTTGAGGTCAGTATTGGTAAAGTGACGTACGGTCTTAACCAGTTTGTTTCATTGATCGTGACTAGCTATGAGTCACTGACGACTGCAATCAATAGGAGTGCTGATTTGAGTATCGTGTGCACGTTGAGATATTACAAATTTGAACAATTCACAAGAATGTAAGATTGAGAAGAACATATAATTTTTCAGTCATTTCCATAAACAAATCTTTGACATTTTAGAATTAGAATAAAAGTGATCACTCCAGCCAGACTCAAAAACGCACACATTTTATATATCTTTCATCTCATAATACGATGAAGACGTTCGAGATGATGAATTAGTGAGGAGCTTCCTGAAACGTTTCTCCATAATTAATGTGTAACCTGTGACTCGTAGCTTACTTAATGCACTCCGTTATTTATTATAGTTGTTTAATAACACTTGCTCGATGAATGTGTCACCTAGATCACTTAATGCACTCCGTTATTTATTATAGTTGTTTAATAACACTTGCTCGATGAATGTGTCACCTAGATCACTTAATGCATTCCGTTATTTATTATAGTTGTTTAATAACACTTGCTCGATGAATGTGCCACCTAGATCACTTAATGCATTCCGTTATTTATTATAGTTGTTTAATAACACTTGCTCGATGAATGTGTCACCTAGATCACTTAATGCACTCCGTTATTTATTATAGTTGTTTAATAACACTTGCTCGATGAATGCGTCATCATAATCTCTTAATGCACTCCGTTATTTATTATAGTTGTTTGATAACACTTGCTCGATGAATGTGCCACCTAGATCACTTAATGCATTCCGTTATTTATTATAGTTGTTTAATAACACTTGCTCGATGAATGTGTCACCTAGATCACTTAATGCACTCCGTTATTTATTATAGTTGTTTAATAACACTTGCTCGATGAATGTGTCACCTAGATCACTTAATGCACTCCGTTATTTATTATAGTTGTTTAATAACACTTGCTCGATGAATGCGTCATCATGATCTCTTAATGCACTCCGTTATTTATTATAGTTGTTTGATAACACTTGCTCGAAGAATTTCTGCTGATCAGATAGACTCCTATTTGCAGACCTTTATTAATGTTAATAATATTGGTAGTGCTTGTGTAATCAGATAACAAACATTTCACAGCTAATGTTTCATGAGATTTTAAACAACTCGTACTGCCATTGAATGGTCTTAAATCGCATCTTGGTACACACTGAGTACATGATAAAGACAGAACAGGAACGCCAACATTTTTGTACAATTCCTCATTCACTTATGTTTGATGTTTGACAATATTGGGTAAACATTTTTTAATTTGAATTTTAAAAAAAACTTTAATAAATGGTTTCATATTTGAAGTAATTCATTTAGTATAATTACTATTTACAATGAAGATCTGAGCAAAAAAATATCCCCTTAGTCTTAGCTCAAATGTTGGAAAGATTTAAACTTGTCCAGACATTACTTTCCCTATAATTCCCTATAATATTAAGTCCCTGTGACACATGGAATGGAACAGTCTGCGAGATAAGATCAAAATTTAAGAGCTAAGACAGAAAAATGTAGGCATAATTTCAGTCTTTTAAAAAAGAACAACAGATAAAATGGTTTGGTCATGTGATGAAACAAAAAGATCAAAACACAACAAAACAAGCCTTTTAAAAAAATGTCTTGGATAACATCAGTCCCAAGGGCCAACCACCAAAAATTGGAATGATGAAATATTAGAAATATTAGGAAACATAAATACAGGCGGGGCCAACAGAAGAGCAAAAGACCGCAAACTGTATCTTCCCTCGACGCTGAAAGGCAAATGAGGAAGGAAAGACTAATGGCAAGATTATTTTTATATACGTACATTTGTAAGCTAAGACTTCAAGTGAGTTGTACGAAACAAGCAAGAAACAAACTATACTTCAACTTGTCTAACAAATAAATATGTTGCTATAAAGTTGTGACGTGCTTGTACTGGTGCCATTGAAGGACAGACTAATGAGTCCAGGCCGCGACATATCTGGTAGTCAGTTGGTGCTTTCACGTGAATGAAATCACGTGCTGTCTGAGGGGACATGACAGCTGCGAACTGTGCTACAGGCTAATAATGAAATAATTGTCTTCAATTCCAGACACAAGATCTTATTTTCTTAGAAGAAATGGTGGACTGCTTTTCTTGCTTTTCAATAGTTGTGGCTGTAGTACTAATAGTTGAGTAGGTTGTTGGTCTATATTAATTCTGATAGTAGTAGTAGAAGTAGTAGTAGTAGTAGTAGTAGTAGTAGTAGTAGTAGTAGTAGTAGTAATAGCAGTATAAAAATGTATTAGCTATTTTTCTTTTATAGTGGTTTTGGCGGCAATAGTAGAAGGAGTCATAGAAACAACACCATAGTTATATATAAAATTAGGGTCATATATATTGGCAATTATTGTAGTATAAAAAAGAAACCAAACGCCACATCTTAGAATTCAATCCAGACACTATTGTAGAACCACCGAGGCTCCTGCAAGTAATGTTAGTATAGTCTAACAGTATATTCCCTCAGGACGCTTCTCGAAATTCCAGGTACAAAATGTAGCAAGAGGTCGACGCTTATAAATCATAGGTGTGGACGGACACACTTCCCCCCTCCCTTTAGAGTGCTAAGAAGCTAGACCTCCAAAACATTTGCTCCATAAGAACTACCTACTAGTGATCAGATGACCGCCTGCTCCAAAGCTCAATATAAAGAGGTATATCTTTTTACCAATAATACTTCTGAATATAAATTGATATTTTTTTTTTAATATGAATAGGGGGGCCTCGGTAGCCTAGTTGGGAAAACCACCCGACTGGACTACCGACGTTCGGACAACCCGTGTTCGATTCCCGCTGGGAGCAGTGTGAATTGTACTCGTGGTTGGAAAAAAAAATACCCCCATGGTCGACCCAGCCGTTGGTAGAAATGGGTACCAAGGTATTACCCTGGGAAGGTGAGGAATGTCGCCTCGCATCGTGAGTTTAAATGCATGAAGCGACACTATTCAGAAATCCCCTAACAATTGTGGATAGGCGGCCGAGCAGATATGGGTGGAAACTCGCGTGCTAAGATAGGCGGCCGAGCATATATGGGTGGAAACTCGCGTGCTAAGATAGGCGGCCGAGCAGATATGGGTGGAAACTCGCGTGCTAAGATAGGCGGCCGAGCATATATGGGTGGAAACTCGCGTGCTAAGATAGGCGGCCGAGCATATATGGGTGGAAACTCGCGTGCTAAGATAGGCGGCCGAGCATATATGGGTGGAAACTCGCGTGCTAAGATAGGCGGCCGAGCATATATGGGTGGAAACTCGCGTGCTAAGATAGGCGGCCGAGCAGATATGGGTGGAAACTCGCGTGCTAAGATAGGCGGCCGAGCATATATGGGTGGAAACTCGCGTGCTAAGATAGGCGGCCGAGCAGATATGGGTGGAAACTCGCGTGCTAAGATAGGCGGCCGAGCAGATATGGGTGGAAACTCGCGTGCTAAGACGCCGGTTGAAGTCTCGTACTTTACCTTTACCTCTGAATAATCAGAAACGACGTCAACAGTTGGAGATTGTAATCAAGTTTGTATCATGAAATCTAGAACAGAAAGAGTTTGGAGAATAAATAACGATCCAGTATAGATATCTATGATGTCGCTAACTCTGAACCTATGAAATAAGAAGACAGAACTCTTACCTGTAAGGTAAAGTCTTAGGTTTTTATCTAATGATTTTTATTTAAAACAAACAAACAACAACAAAAGAAAAAAATGCACAAGTTCTAAATCAGTGCTTGGTTTCATTTGCGATGTGTAACTATCTTGAGAGTTTTTTTAACATGCTCAACTTGAACACACAGTTTGTTTCATATTACTCGCCTTAAACAGGATCAATGACTCGGCCTAATCCTCTTGGATATTGAACATGTTTGTATTGGTCTGAACCTTATTTTACTACATCGCAAGGTCAATGCGCTTCCCACCATGATATTGATTCTTACACTTGACATCCGAGTAACAATACACATGAGCTCGCAAACCCTAAACAAGGTATGTGAGCCGAGTATTTTTTAGTAAATGATGAGCACTGCAAACCCTAAACAAGGTATGTGAGCTGAGTATTTTGAAGTAAACGATTAGCACTGCAAACCCTAAACAAGGTATGTGAGCTGAGTATTTTGAAGTAAACGATTAGCACTGCAAACCCTAAACAAGGTATATGAGCCGAGTATTTTTGAATAAATGATGAGCACTGCAAACCCTAAACAAGGTATATGAGCCGAGTACTTTTGAATAAACGATGAGCACTGCAAACCCTAAACAAGGTATATGAGCCGAGTATTTTTGAGTAAACGATCTTCTTCTTCTGCTTTCCTTCCTCATCTGGCTTTCAGCGTCGAGGGGAGATATAATTTGCGGTCTTTTGCTCTTCTGTTCGCCTCTGTTGCTGTTATGTTTCCTAGTGCTTCTAATATTCCATCGACCCATCTTTTTCGTGGTCGACCCTTGGGTCTGGTGTTCTCACAACGTTTGTTGAAGGCTCGTTGTGTTGTGTTTTTTTTCTTTCTGCCTTGTCACGTGGCCAAACCATTTTATCTGTTGTTTCCTTATGTATTCTATGGCGGGGGCTATTCCTAGCTTTTTCTCAGTTCTTCATTTCTGATCTTATATCTCAGACTGATTCCTGTCATTCGTCTAACACATTTAATCTCTGTAGAGGTTATTTTCTTATTGTTCTTGCATCTAGGGTCCAGGTCTGGCATTGGTAGCACAACGTTGTGATGATGAATGTATTGTAAAGTGCTCGTTTTGCCTCCAGAGTTATTTCCTTGTTGGACAATAGTAGTGATAATTGTCCAATCATTTGACAAGCTTTGTTGCATCTTGATTCTATCTCTGCTGTTTGAGAATTATCGTTTGTCATTAGACTTCCTAGGTATTTGAATTCTTCTACTTGTTTCAGTTGTCTGACTTCTATGTTATGTTGATGTTCTGTTTATTTTTGGCTACATTCATGACTCTGTTTTGTTGATGTTGATTTTCTTGTTGTATTTTGTGCCTGCGATGTTGAGTTTGTTTATGTGTTCTTGTAGGCCTTCTATTGTTTCATGTATTAATGCCTGATCGTATGCAAATAAAAGCTCGTTGATCTCCTCTGTCTCTGATGGGTTGGCTAGCTTGCATATATGGCCCATGCATGTAATAAACAGTAGGGGGGATAGTACGCATCCCTGTCTTACACCTGATCTAACTTCGAAGTGGTCTGTGTAGCCTGTTGCTGTTCTGACCTTGCAGCTGCTGTTGATGTTGAGACGTTTAATAAGGTTGGTTAGATGTTGGCTTACTCCGTATGTTGTTAGTATCTCCCATAGTTGTTCTCTGTTTACTCTGCCGAATGCTTTTTCCTGGTCAATGAAGGCTATATATAAGTTTTGATTTTGTTCTGGCGTTTTATCTGCAAGCTGTTTTAATGTGAATAGTGCATCAGTATATCCTCTGTTTGTTCGGAACCCCATTTGAGAATCGCTTAACTGTAGTTCTATTATTGGTCTCAGTCTTTTTTCCAAGATGTTGGCGTATAGCTTTCCTACATGGCTAAGAAGATATATACCTCTATATTGATTGCAGTCTCTTTTACTACTTTTCTAATACCATATTGGTATGACGATTGCCTGTTGCCAGTCTTCTGGGGCTTGTTGTTGGTGCCATGCTGCATTAAATATTCTGTGCAGCCATTGCATTCCTGTTTATCCTGCTCCTGCTATTATTTCTATTGGTACGTTATCTATCCCTGGTGCTTTATTTCCTGGTGCATATTTGATTACTTCTTCGATTTCCTCTTTCATGATGTTGGGTTCAGTATTTGTGAGTTCTAGCGTGGTTTTTGTTGTCTTATTGGTAGTTGGCATGTTTAAAAGGTCTTGAAAATATTCTTTCCATCTCTGTTGCATACATTGGTTGTTTGATATTGGTTGTCCGTCTTTGTCATTTATCAGCTCAGTAGGATCATTGTTTTCTTTTCTCGCTCTTGTGGCTTTTACTGCTTTGTAGAAATCTCTTGTGGCTGTCTTGAAGTCCCTGCTAATGTTTTATTCGAATTCTGTCAAATTCATTTGCTTAGCTTCTTTGATCAAAGTTTTAACTCTTTTTCGAACTAAGGCATATTTTTCTTGGTTCTTGTTCTCCCTCCAATTTTTAAACAGTTTCTTCTTTTCTTTAATTGCTTCTCTGATTGTTTCATTCCACCATGGGGTGCTCTTTTTCCCTTCTCTTGCTTTTAGCTTCGTTCCACAAACTGTTTTAGAGATGTTGGTTACTGTTTCATTAAACTGCTTCCACTCTTCTTCTACTGTGCATACTCTGTTAGGGAGTTTCTTGAATTCCTCTGTTAGTTTTTCTTCTAGGGTTTTCTTTGTTTCTTGATATTTTAATTGTTTTCTTTTTATTGTCTGTTCTTTTCGCTTCTTTTATTTGTTTTCGTATATTCTCTTTATTTTTGGCTGTCTTAGTGTGATTGTAACCATCTTGTTATCCGTGTCATCTGTAATATTAGGGATTGCTCTATTGTCGGTTACTCTTTTCTTGTTCTGTTGTCTTGTTAGTATAAAACCTATCTGGCTGCTGCATGTTGTGTCATTCCATTTGTACCAGGTGTATACTTGCGACTCTCTATGTTTGAAGAATGTGTTGGGGATAAATAAATCATTTTGATTGCATAGTTCCAGCAGTCTGCTTCCATTTTCGTTTATTTCAGCTGTTTTATCGCCAAAGAGTCCTAAGATATCACTGTTCTCACTGTTGCGTTTCCCAAGCCTTCCATTAAAATCTCCGATCACTAGCATGTCGTCGCTTTCGTCAATCTTGTTAATGATTTTATTCAATGTGTCATAGAATTTTTGGCTGTCTCTTTCATTGTTGTTGCATGGTGCATATATTTGAATGTAATTTGTTTTTCGATCATCTTCTAGTAGTTTAATTGTGATAATTCTTTCTGAATGGTATTTTATTTCTATAATGTTCTTTGCGTGTTCTGGGTCGATGATAAAACCTACTCCATGTATTGCTCTTTCTGTGGTGTCCTTTCCTGAGAGTATTTTCGTGTAGTTCATGTGTGTTTTCTTTATCTGTTGTTCTTTTACTCTAGTGTCCGCTAATCCTAGTATTTTAATTTTCCTTTTTGTCATTTATTCTATAAGTTCGACTTCTTTATTTTTTATTCCGCATATATTTATCGTTGCTACTTTATGTTTATCTATCTCCATCTTCTGTGTATTTCTCTGAGCATAAAACATTTATCCCTTACCGACTTGCTGAGTCAGTCGTAGGTTAAGGACTTAACTTAAGAAAAACACACGTTGGGAGTTTGCCTTCCTCTACGTGTCAAATAGCTCGCTGTTTTGCCTACGCTGTATGCCAATTAACTCACTGTTTTGCCTACCTCTAAGTGTCAATTAACTCG
The DNA here is from genome assembly GCA_032433765.1 of Megaustenia siamemsis. Classification (NCBI taxonomy): domain Eukaryota; kingdom Metazoa; phylum Mollusca; class Gastropoda; order Stylommatophora; family Ariophantidae; genus Megaustenia; species Megaustenia siamemsis. The sequence continues at coordinate 150,931,406 of JAVIAB010000092.1, forward strand.
TTGTTTTGACTACCTCTGTTTGTCAATTAACTCGCTGTTTTGCCTACCTCTACGTGTCAATTAATTCGCTGTTTTTTTCTACCTCTACGTGTCAATTAGCTCACTGTTTTGCCTATCTCTATGTGTCAATTAGCTCACTGTTTTGCCTATCTCTATGTGTCAATTAGCTCACTGTTTTGCCTATCTCTATGTGTCAATTAACTCTTTGTTTTGCCTATCTCTATGTGTCAATTAATTCGCTGTTTTGCCTACCTCTACGTGTCAATTAATTCGCCTTTTTGCCTACCTCTATGTGTCAATTAGCTCACTGTTTTGCCTATCTCTATGTGTCAATTAGCTCACTGTTTTTGCCTACCTCTATGTGTCAATTAACTCGCTGTTTTGCCTATCTCTATGTGTCAATTAGCTCACTGTTTTTGCCTATCTCTATGTGTCAATTAACTCGCTGTTTTGCCTACCTCTTATTGTCAATTAACTCTTTGTTTTGCCTACCTCTAAGTGTTAATTAACTCTTAATTTCTGCTAACCTTTATACGTCAATTAACTCACTATTTGCCTACCTTTATATATAAATTAAAAAGTATAAGCTGTACTTTATATGTAACATTGGGATTATATGAATGTGTCTAGGGTGACTGATTTGAAAGGGTTAACTTTTGTTCGGTTCCTCTATATTAGTACTAGAAAACTCTTTATACAGAGCTTCGCAGTAGGAGGCAGTTTGATCATCAGACAAAGACCCCGTCGAGTAAGACCCCTTTAGCTTCTTGACACTCTCAAGGAGGTGGTCCGGTCCAGGTCATGACTCCTAGACATCGACCTCCTGCTGCATTGACTCTAAGCTTACAATATATATTCGACACAAAATAACTATACTTGCTCTTCGCAACACTTTTGTTTGAATCTACGGTCTCTACCAGCGTGGTATACTGACATGTCTTAGCTTTAACCCAGCACATTGATGTCCTCTTCGTGGTGGCAGCAGTCTAGTGGCTTGTAATTGCAACGTTTTTTAGAGACTCGCGTACAAGCTGTTTTGACACGACGTTAATTCAACAGCAAGGAATATATGAAACTGATAATAGGTGATAACGATAGGTCGGGCTGGGAACGTCATTCATTCCATTGACTTACGTGGGAGTCAAGTGGTCGTTGTGTTAAAAAGTCACCTCATCCTCTGAATATCAGGTTATTTTGAGATTGTTGATATGGCTCAGTTTCGTCAGAGCCAGCCTTATGCTCTTTTTTTTAACTGACACAGTGTTAGCCCTCATTGCTCTTGTTCGCATTCCCCCTTAATTCATAACCTCTTTAATAATTCATAGAGGGGTGAGGTTGTGAGTCCTCTGACACTAACTTTCACAGCGAACACATTGACCTGGAACCCCTATTGTCTATTAGCTTGGTGGCGAGATCCTTTTATTTGGCTACTTTAAATAATATAATCTAAGATTTCTTTATAAGAATGGTAAAATAATGTTATGGTGCCCGAAATCAAATTTCAAAACGTGTACACATACATAACACGGCACCTGCACTCTTCGTATGAAGACTATAAATCACAGTCCCTGAGTAAATCTTCCAGTACAAACTAGATATTGAAAATGCAGTTAAAGATAATTTTGCTGCGAACAAAAATAATAATTTGTGCTTCAGTGAGGAAATAATATAAACAAAACGCTGCCGATATTTCCAGTGATAATGAAAGAAGAAGCGCACAAACTTTCTTTTGATGTCCAAAGCTGATATACACTACAAAAATGCCAAGACAATTTGAGTGTATTTTCTTTATGTTTTAAAACCGACGATTTAATCAAGTGTTAGAAGAGTTCTCTGATCGCAAAAAACGAATTTTGGTTAAATAAGATGTTTTTGGTAAATGCCAAGATTTGTTGCTAGTAAATACAGTGATATGTTGCTGGTAAATACAATAATATGTTGCTGGTACATAAAATGATATGTTGCTGGTATATACAATGATATGTTGCTGGTACATACAACGATATGTTGCTGGTACATGCAATGATATGTTGCTGGTATATACAATGATATCTTGCTCGTAAATACAGTGATATGTTGCTAGTAAATACAATGATATGTTGCTGGTAAATGCAATGCTATGTTGCTGGTACATACAATGATGTGTTGCTAGTAAATACAATGATATGTTGCTGGTATATACAATTATATCTTGCTCGTAAATACAATGATATGTTACTAGTAAATACAATGATATGTTGCTGGTAAATACAATGATATGTTACTAGTAAATACAATTATATGTTGCTGGTATATACAATGATATCTTGCTGGTACATACAATGATATGTTGCTAGTAAATACAATGATATTTTCCTGGTAAATACAATGATATGTTGCTGATAAATACAATGATATCTTGCTCGTAATTACAATGATATGTTGCTAGTAAATACAAAGATATGTTGCTGGTAAATACAATGCTATGTTGCTGGTACACACAATGATATGTTGCTAGTAAATACAATGATATGTTGCTGGTATATACAATGATATCTTGCTCGTAAATACAATGATATGTTGCTGGTATATACAATGATATCTTGCTCGTAAATACAATGATATGTTGCTGGTATATACAATGATATCCTGCTCGTAAATACAATGATATTTTGCTGGTATATACAATGATATCTTGCTCGTAAATACAAAGATATGTTGCTGGTTTATATAATGATATCTTGCTAGTAAATACAATATGTTGCTAGTAGATAAAATGATATGTTGCTAGTAGATACAATGATATGTTGCTAGTAGATACAATGATATGTTGCTGGTAAATACAATGATATGTTGCTGGTATATACAATGATATCTTGCTAGTATATACAATGATATGTTGCTGGCATATACAATGATGACGTCATCACACACAAAATATTGTTTCAGAATTTACGGTCGCTGCACTTCATTATCCACTTAGTACTTCAGCGATGTATGCGTGTAATTGTAGTTATAGTTAGTCGAAGGACCGGGTATCACTGCAAACAAATTAAAATCCATAATTGTTTAGCCGCTCGTGCCAGTGGAATCATCCAAATTAACTTCTTTACCACATTGAAGGATCAAAAGAAATAAATGCAGCTGCAGTCTCCATCATTGCAGGGCCAGCACACGCCAAAAGTCATAAGGCGTAACCGCACCGAAAGTGAACGCAACCAAACTGTCCTTCGTCATACGATATCATCATTAACCGTAAACAAAATGAAAATTTAAAAAATCCGGATGAAATACACAGCTCACGGTGTGCATATGTAATAGTAAGCTAGTGAAGCATAGGGGACAGGTAACTCAGTTTTTACCCGCTTCTCAATAGATAATAGCAGTAACAAATGGTAGCGACCAGTAGTAATTAGTTTAAAGTTAAGGAATGGAAATTTTCCAGAATGACAAGTTGTAGAGACGAAGTTAAAGGAGTAAAAGTTATAGTGGGTAGTGGACACACAGAGGTGAGGAAGGTAAAGTAGAATTATACGGAGAGTTTGGGTCCATGGAATTTTCCACTCAGCAGGTTGTGGAAGTTGGAAGATAGCTCGGTGTTTGTAGGGGTGGGGACCTCAGGCATGACAGGGACACCCACTAGGCTAAGGTAGGAAGGTCCAGAATTGTCCTGGACATAATAGTTAATGGAAATTTCTACGATTTCCATAAAAACCTGTTGTTGTCGAATTGACCATAGAAGCATGACTAGCGCATGCATTGACCCCATGACTTTGGTCGTATGATAAATGAGTGGTCATCCAACAAATGGGTCATGGAGATTCACGAAAACAAGGTGTTTTCATCAAACCAGGAGATAGTTCAAGTATCGGTCCCAGAATGGTGAGCAGCGACCAAATCAAGTGACCAGAAGAGCGCAAATTGTCACTTGGCAACAGTTTTGATTGTCTGCTGAATTTTAGACGAAGAGAGTGGCTGGAGTATTTAAACTTCAACACTATAGGTTTGAGACAGTCAGAAAAATAATTAGTCAGGGTTAAATTAGTTACAGAATGAGAATAGTCAAGATGTGGACTAACAAGCTCAGTCCGGCTTTGGCCGAAGGTAGTTAGATAGAGTTAGAATAGTCATAACAGTTAGAAAGTTAAGATTAGAAAGTGAAGCGAGTTAGTTAGGAAGTTAGAATCTCCAAATTGTTGTTCAAGTCAGTTGAGAAGTTTTTAGTAGAAGTTGATAGAGAGTAGGAGTATAGCAATGAGAATATGAACATTAGGGTCGTGAAGTGTTTTTAAGACTATTTCAAGTTGTTTCACATTCCTCATGAACGCAAGTTGAATAATGTATGCAAAATATGCACTTGGGACTGATCATAGTCATCGGCGGTAGCCTCAGAGAAGTCCCGAATTAATTAACATTAATTTAAGATAAGTGCATCCACCACTAGTCGATCATTGTGCCTAGAGATCAATAAACTTGATTATCATTATGTATCCAGAAAAAGAGTCTGTCTTGAATTACCTGTTGTGATCAACTAAAATAAATGTGACGTGCTGTGAACAATAACATCAAGATATAATTACAATAAAAAGTTTGTATTTACTATAAGACATAGAGCACTAAACACAGTAGCTCCGGTAGCAAGTCAGACTTCAAGTTAGAATACGAGGAAACTGCAACAAGGAATTCTTTTTAAACAGAGCCTCAACGGTTCTTGTCACCTATCCACCATATTGAACGTAAGTCCCTGTAAAAGTGTATGAGTGGTAAAGGTGTTTGAGAGGTATAAGTGTGTGAGCGGTAAAAGTGTTTGAGCGGTATAAGTGTGTGAGTAGTAAAGGTGTTTGAGAGGTATAACTGTGTGAGCGGTAAAGGTTTTTGAGCGGTATAAGTATGTGAGCGGTAAAGGGGTTTGAGAGGTATACCTGTGTAAGTGGTATGAGTAAAAGCGCATGAGAATTGGAGGAGAGAGAGTAACTGCTAGAAGAGTTTAATGCAATACTTTCTGCGTGACAAACCATTACCACCCATATTGAATGCCTGCGGAGGGGAACCACCCAAAGGTTGTGACGCTTTCAGCATTGCAAGCCGTCTATAACTAATATAGTTGAAGACGTCACAAGCTGGAAAGGGGGGGGGGGTTACGACTTTCGGGAAAAAAATCCTCTCCGCCATTCGGCTTACAATATAGATGGCAATGACAACAAACAGTGATATGGACCACCAAACATCGACAAGACGACCAAAAAAAAGCTTCCAGAATTTCCATTATAGTTTAAAAATAATATTACACGAACATAAAGAATGTTAGTGAAACGTTAATTGGTAGTAGGTATATTTTTGCCACTCCTGTCGTACAATGTCGTAAACAAATTGTTTGTAGAGTGCAAGATACGATAATAGCACGATGATTCGGGAGATCATACTTACATCATGACATGGCAGAACGAGAAACGATGACAAAAGAAACTTATTTGAAAGCGCATCCTGCAGTAAGCTTTCAGAAAGACGAAATTAGTTCTTCGGTCTTTTCACTAGAAAGTGATAAAACCAGAAACCTCTATACGCCATCATCACCCACGATGTGACACGTGAAAGTTCAGGAGAAAGATGGATCGATAGGCAGTATTTCAGACGTCCCGCTAGCGGTATGGGCTAACAACTGTTACTTCGATACTTTTGTCTACTTCAACAATTTCAACAGCGGTCGCAAAAACCATTCACTTCGTTAATGGAGAGAATAAGATAAAAGAAGATTAATGTTTTAAGCTTTTCAGCTTGAAATTGTCGGTAAATTTTGCTATTTTCATTTATTGTTTGTCGCCACGTCTAACACTGCTGTCTGCATGTTTTGTTTATTGTTTATAAATATATATATATATATATATATATATATATATATATATATATATATATATATATATATATATATTGAGTTGACATCTGAGAGACATAACTTCCTCATTTCTTAAAGTTTTTTTTTAAAAATAGTTATTACACATAGTTCACAACACGACGTACAAGCAATGTCTTGACATTACACGTGTAGTCAATAATCACAGACTATGAAATTTTGCTTATACAAGTTTATTAGATTGTCGGTTGTACAAGTGAAAGTACTAGTGAAGTACATCTAAAATTACGAGTTCTAATTCTAAAAATTAATGTTCTTGGTCTGGATGCGCTTAAGAGGTTATCATCGATATTTATTGCAGTATCTCTTAATACATATTGTCTGTAATATTTCTAAGTATACCTTTCATTCTATAACGAAATATTACAACTCGTTTTGCTTGACACTTGCTATTTTATATCTATGTCTTTGACTTAATCTTTGCTAATGCACTTACTATTTTTCTCTAGAGCACAAAACGTATAAATATAACTTTAAACATATCCCAACTAAATTATGTAAGGTCTAACTTGATGTTCACTAGATGATTCTCTCTCTCTCTCTAATTTATATCTATATTTATCTTGTTCTCTATCTGGATGTTTCTAACTCTCGATGTTTCTGTTTAACCTGATGTTTCTCTCTACATTGAAGTTTCTGGATGTTTTTCTATCTCCATATTCTCTCTAAAATTGTCTAATTCTAAAAATGCGTGAGATTAAATGCCTCTGTTTTATTTGCACAATCTATTGGCATAGTCGCAGTTTGATCTGTAAGCCAATGGTAGAATAGGAAGTTAAACTCTGGTGACTTTTGTGCAAAATTTTGTAAAAGAATATTCCATCTTGACACTTTAGTTAACATCTAAGTCTTAAAAATAATGCCAACATGTACTCTAAGACTGACATCTCTCTAATAAACATAATCTGCTCCCAAATTTGTTTATTAACCTAATTTCTGGACCTGATCAGTCAAGTCAAGTTTACATCCATTTTCCCACCTTTCTCTTAACAGCTAAAATTTTCCATTCCTAAAAACTACTGTTTTGTTCTTCTATTTCTGTGACTGCTTTATGTGTATGATACTGTTGCCATCTAATTAATGTATGGGTAACTACTAAAATATTATACCCAAGCTACATCTCTCATCGTATGATCTATTATATTCCTATCTATCTATCTATTGACCTTTCGAGCCGTAACCGGCCCATAGGGCGTAGACCAAGATACACCTTCTCCTATATGAATTTTTGTTCTAGCAGTTTTCTTTTAAAGATATTTTATCAAATCTCGCCATCTGTCTCTGTTCTGTGCAAGCAGTTCTATCTCATTGAGGGAGCCGATTCCTGCTGCTCTTGCCTCTCTCATCAATGTTCTTCTCAGTGTCTCCCTGGGTCTTCCTCTTTTTCTTTTACCTGTTGTTTCCCATATGAGGGCTTGCTTTGCTATTCGATTATTATCTCTTCTCATCACATGTCCAACGTATGACCATCGTCTTTTCTTTATTACTGAAGATATTAGTGGTTGATTGGCGATTTCTCTAATTTCCTCGTTTGTTTTTAATTCGTTCCATTCTATACCAAGTATTTTCCTTAGACATTTATTTTCGAATGCGTTCAACTTTGTTTCTATATCTCTTGTTGTTTTCCAGCTTTCACACGCATACGTAAGGGTTGATAGTACATTTGATTTGAATAGCCTAAGTTTTGTGTTTGTGCTAATGAGTTTTGATTTCCACAACTTTTCAAGGCTTCTGAAAGACATTGCTGCTTTAGCCAGTCTGATTCTAATTTCTTTGCTCGTATCCCCTTTTCGATCAACGTGACTTCCAAGATAGATAAAGTGATCGATCTCTTCTACTGGTTTGTTTTCCATGTATATTTTGTCACTTGTTGGAATTAAACTTTTCATGACTTTAGTCTTTTCATGATTGACCTCAAGCCCAATTTTGCTGGCTATTGATGATAGTTCATTTGTGTTTTCCTGCATCGTTTTTATCTGACTGCTGATGAGAACTATGTCATCAGCAAAGTTGAGGTCCTCCAAATGGTCTCCTTGTATCCATTCGATGCCTTTATTACCAGTGCAGCATTTCTTCATTATGAAGTCCATAACAATTCCAAATAACAAGGGCGATAAAATACATCCTTGTTTAACCCCAGTTATATTCCTAGTCGATGTATTATTAAAATATACACTTACTATTTGTAATTTTTTTTTTATTTGTGGTTCACATCTTTTTTATTTGTGGTGAACAACCCATGTTCGATTTCCGCTGGGAGCAGTGTGAATTTTACTCGTGGTTGGAAAAAAAATACCCCCACGGTCGACCCAGCCGTTGGCAGAAATAGGTACTAGGATATTACCCTGGAAAGGTGAGGAATGTCGCCTCGCATCGTGAGTTTTGGTGCATGAAGCGACACTATCCAGAAATCTCCGAACATTTCTGGATAGGCGGGCGAGCACATATGGGTGGAAACTCGCGTGCTGCGACGCCGGCTCTAGTCTCGTACTTTACCTTTACCTTTATTTGTAGTGAAATAAAAATGCTTCCACCAAAACCTCGTGGCGACTGCACTGATCATTCAGCTTTTATTCTTCAATCATCAGTCACTGGAATTTGTCAGATGCGGGATAAATACCGTAGAAATAAACGTAGCTTGTGGTTCTCTAGTTCTCTAGAAACTGTTCTTGTTCTTAACAAACAAAACGGGATGATGAAATCGACTGACGTCTATTGTTGTAAAGATCTGAGAGAGATTGCAAACATATCTAGCTTAAAAATCAGTAGCGCAGTACACTAACACAGTAACCCACCACAGAAACTCAGTAACGCAACACACACAAAAATCAATAACCCCAACTAAACACTCAATAACCCAATACAGAAACTCAGTAACCAAATACAGAAACTCAGTAACCAATACAGAAACACAGGAACCAAATACAGAAACACAGCAACCCAATACAGAAACTCAGTAACCAAATACAGAAACTCAGTAACCAATACAGAAACACAGGAACCAAATACAGAAACACAGCAACCCAATACAGAAACTCAGTAACCGAAAACTTAAACTCAGTAACACAATTCAGAAAATCAGTAACCCAATACAGAAACTCTGTAACACGTACATAACAAAATCAGTTACCCCCAAACAAAAATTCAGTAACACAATACAGAAACTCAGTAACCCAAAAAATAAACTTAGTAACCCAATACAGAAAATCAGTAACCCAATATATAAACTCAGTAACCCAATACATAAACTCAGTAACCCAATACATAAACTCAGTAACCCAGAACAAAAACTCAGTAACCCAATGCAGAAACTCTGTAAAACGTAAATAAAATCAGTAACCCAATACAGAAATTCAGTAACCCAATACAGAAATTCAGTAACCCAATACAGAAACTCAGTAAACAAATACAGAAATTCAGTAACTCAATACAGAAACTCAGTAAATAAATAAAGAAACTCAGGAACCCAATACAGAAACACAGTAAACAAATACAGAAACTCATAAACCAAAGCAGAAACTATGTAAAACGTACATAAAATCGGTTACGCCAAACAAAAGCTCAGTAACCTAATACAGATGAAGTAAGCTGTAAAATCATACTAAATTTAAAATGCAACTTTCCCTTCAGATGCAATCAATATCTGGATTTCGTGGTTGGCTTTCATGGAACACATATTCACATTTTGTAAGAAACACATTTTATTTAAAATAACATGTAAGCTTTTCCTAAATGTGTGTGTGTGTGTGTGCGTGCGTGCAAGAGTGTGTAAATGGGTGGCTGTGTGATGGAGTGCGTTTGTGTACGTGTGAGTGAGTGAGTGTGCGTGAGTGTGCGTGAGTGTATTTGTGAGTGTGTGAGTGATCTTGTGTGAGAGTGCGTGTTTGTTGTGTATGTGAGTGTTGTGTATGTGAGTGTTGTGTATGTGAGTGTATGTGAGTGTTGTGTATGTGAGCGTTGTGTGTGTGGGTATTGTGAATGTGAGTGTTGTGTATGTGAGTGTTGTGTATGTGAGTGTTGTGTATGTGAGCGTTGTGTCTGTGAGCATTGTGTATGTGAGTGTTGTGCATGTGAGTGTGCGTGAGTGTTGTGTATGTGAGTGTTGTGTATGTGAGTGTTGTGTATGTGAGTGTATGTGAGTGTTGTGTATGTGAGTGTATGTGAGTGTTGTGTATGTGAGCGTTGTGTATGTGAGTGTATGTGAGTGTTGTGTATGTGAGTGTTGTATATGTGAGTGTTGTGTATGTGAGTGTATGTGAGTGTTGTGTATGTGAGCGTTGTGTCTGTGAGCTGAGCGTTGTGTATGTGAGCGTTGTGCATGTGAGTGTATGTGAGTGTGCGTGAGTGTTGTGTATGTGAGTGTTGTGTATGTGAGTGTTGTGTATGTGAGCGGTGTCACTGTGAGCGTTGTGTATGTCAGTGTTGTGTCTGTGAGTGTATGTGAGTGTTGTGTATGTGAGTATATGTGAGTGTTGTGTATGTGAGTGTTGTGTATGTGAGCGTTGTGTCTGTGAGTATGTGAGCGTTGTGTCTGTGAGTATGTGAGCGTTGTGTCTGTGAGAATGTGAGCGTTGTGTATGTGAGTGTTGTGTATGTGAGTGTTGTGTATGTGAGCTTTGTGTCTGTGAGTATGTGAGCGTTGTGTCTGTGAGTATGTGAGCGTTGTGTATGTAAGTGTTGTGTATGTGAGCGTTGTGTCTGTGAACGTTGTGTCTGTGAGTATGTGAGCGTTGTGTATGTGAGTGTTGTGTATGTGAGTGTTGTGTATGTGAGCGTTGTGTCTGTGAGTATGTGAGCGTTGTGTCTGTGAGCGTTGTGTATGTGAGCGTTGTGCATATGAGTGTATGTGACTGTGCGTGAGTGTTGTGTATGTGAGTGTTGTATATGTAGGTGTTGTTTATGTGAGTGTGTGTAAGTGTTGTGTATGTGAGTGTATGCGAGTGCTGTGCATGTGAGTGTTGTGTATGTGAGTGTTGTGTATGTGAGTGTTGTGTATGTGAGTGTTGTGTACGTGAATGCTGTGTATGCGATTATGCGTGAGAATGGTGAGTATGTGTGAAAACGTGGGTATGTTTGTGAGTGAGCGTGTGCACGTTTGTGTGTGTATATATATGCATGTGTAAGTGTTGGCGCGCGCGCGTGTGTGTATGTGTTGAGCATGTGTGAATCTCTGAAAATTGCAATTTGAACATTTTCTCCAGTCTGTCTCGAGGTTTATTTCTGAGAGTCTGTGGGAAATTAAAATGTGCGCAAGGATTTCCACGAGTGATGCACAGGTTGGGAAATTCGTGAACTTTATTTCAAACACTTGATAATTGTCAAGCAGAAATTATTGTTAAAAAGTAACTCTCAATTTATAAACTGCTACTTGAGTTTTAATTGCTCATTACGTGCAAGTTCAGTGATCAGTGTATTTGTTCACTTTCATTTTCCGAAACCTTTTTTCATGCATTTTATTTTCATCCCCATGCTAATTTATTACGATTTATTGATTATTTGACTTGTTAAATATTGCAGTTAACTTTTAAAAAAGTGTATTGAGAATAATAATAAAAGCAAATATGTGATGAGTAATAACTATTATTTTTTTAATGACTAAACAATATAATGATAATATAGCATATAAATAGCAGTACAAAATCCTCCTTCCAAAGTTATATGCAAATGTTATATATTCACAAACTTACAATGAAGTTCGTTTTATTACACAATATTTGATTGCTATTTCTTCCCACACCCTAAATGTATGCTATAAAATCTCTTTTTAATGTCAAATATACGTACAACCCTCTTATTTCGATTTTGTTTCTTTATATATAAATATATATATGTGTGTGTGTGTGTGTTTATGTATGTATACATATATTTATATATATATATATATATATATATATATATATATATCTTCTTCTTATTATTATTTCCTAATTTGCCTTTCAGCGTCGAGTAGAGGTATAATTTGCGGTCTTTTGCTTATCTGTTCGCCTCTGAAGCTCTCATGTTTCCTATTGTTTTTAATATTCTGTCAGTCTTTTTCGTGGTCGACCTTTAGCAACGATTATTGAAGGCTCGTTGTGTTGCCTTTTGATCTTTCTGCCATGTCACGTGCCCAAACCATTTTATATGTTGTTTCTTTATATATTCTATGGCGGAGGTTATTCCTAGCTTTTTTCTCAGTTCTTCATTTCTGATCTCATCTCTTAGGCCGTTTTCTATCATTCGTCTAACACATTTGATCTCAGTAGAGGTTATCTTTAGTTTTGTTCTTTCATCAAGGGTCCAGGACTGGTATTGGTAGCATAACGTTAGAATGGCGATTGTATTGTAGAGTGCCTGTTTAGCCCATAGAGTTATTTCCTTGTTGGACAATAGTGATGACTACAGTCCAATGATTTTTCAAGCTATCTTGCATATTTGGTCCATTTCTACTGTTTGTGAATTGTCGTTTGTTACTTGACTTCCTAGGTATTTAAATTCCTCTACTTGTTTTAGTTGTCTGTCGTCTATAATTATATTGTTATTCTGTTTCTCTTTTGCTATATTCATGACTTCTGTTTTGTTGATGTTGATTATTATGTTGTATTTTGCGCTAATGAGTCTATTTAAGTGTTCTTGTCGGTCTTCTACGCTTCCATGCATTAGTGCCTGATCGTCTGCGTATAGAGGCTCATTGATCTCCTCTGTCTCTGATTGGTTGGCTAACTTGCATATATAGTCTATGTATGTAATAAACACAATAGACAACACACAAGAAAATCACTTGAGTCTGTAGAAATGAGGTTTTACAGAAGAATGAGGAGAGTACCATGGACAGCTAAGAAGAGTAATGAAGACGTTCTGAAACAGGGGAAAGCAAAAAGAGAGCTAATGTCCAATATTAGGAAGAAACAATCATCGTTTTTTTGGCCACGTAATGAGAAGAAGACAGCTGGAATGTATTGTAACAACTGGAAAAATTGAGGGACGAAGGGATAGAGGGAAGCAAAGAGAAAAGATACCAGTCAGCTTAAGAGAATGGCTTGGCAGAAGGTCAACAACAGGAAATGATAAATAACGGTCGAGATCGAAAGTTGTGGAGAGACATGATCACCTACCCAGCATGCCCTGTACTTGATGATGATGATGTGATAATCAGAAGGGGGGATAATACACAACCCTGTCTTACACCTGACCTAGCTTCGAAGTTGTCTGTGTAGTCTGCTGCTGTTCAGACTGTGCAGCTGCTGTTGATGTAGAGACTGTTAATTAGGTTGGTTAGAATATTGGCTTACTCCGTATGTTGTTAGTATCTCCCACAGTTGTTTTCTTTTTATTCTATCGAATGCTTTTTCTTGGTCAATGAAAGCTATGTACAAATTTTGATCGTGTTCTGATGTCCTTCTGCTTGCTGTTTTAAAGTGAATACAGTGTCAGCACATCCTCTGATTTGTTTTCTGAATCCCTTTTAGAAATCGCTTAGCTGTAGTTCTATTATTGGTCTCAGCCTTTTTCCAAAATTTTAGAGTATAACTTTCCTACATTGCTGTGGAGGAAATACATGGATGTTGAATGCAGTCTCTCTTGCTACCTTTCTTTTACCATATATATGTAACAAAGTAAGCTAATGAAATCATGGGGCAGGTAAATTAACCGGTACCCATTTATTAATTGACTATAGCAGTAACATATGATGGCAATCATCAGTGTTAGGACATAATACAAGTTTAGGAAATTTCCAGGCAGAGTGACAAGTTAGGGATAACGCAAAGTTCATAGGGGGTAAGGACACCCACCGAGGATTATACTCGGACATAACAAGTTAAGGGAATAGAAGTTCATAGGGAATAGTGGGTACACAGAAAGTGGGAAGGAAGGAAAATTAGAATTATACTGGACATAATAGTTTAATGGAAATTTTCACGCAGCAGGTTGTGGAAGTGGGAATAAGCGCATGTATTGACCTCATGACTTTACCGTCCGATATATAACGTGACAAACAACTATCAGGACAGGTCACAGTCACGAAATAATAATTATTCTGAAACTCAGGAGAGTTCAAAACTGACCATAGGGTATGATGGTCACAAACAATTTATTTTGACAATTTTGAGTCATAAGTCAAATTTTGGCCAGAAGGATGAGAGTTGATTGACTCCACGAGTGATCGGAGAGGTTGCAAGTTGTCACTTTGCGACAATTTCATTGGCTACAGATACTCCACGCGCAGAAGTGTGGTGGAGTATTTAAACTTCAACACAATAGGTTTAGGACAATTAGAACGACAATTAGAAAAAAAATTAGAACAAGAATTGGAACTAGAAGAAGAACTAGAAACAAGAACCTTTAAGAAGGTCAAGATTAGAAGTTCAAGAACTAGAAGAAGAACCAGAAACAAGAACCTATAAGAAGGTCAAGATTAGAAGTTCAAGAACTAGAAGAAGAACTAGAAACAAGAACCTATATGAAGGTCAAGATTAGAAGTTCAAGAACTAGAAGAAGAACTAGAAACAAGAACCTATAAGAAGGTCAAGATTAGAAGTTCAAGAACTAGAAGAAATGTAGTCAGAGAAAGTTAGAACCAGGACAGAAGTTTAGACAAGAAAGTTTAGTCAGGAAGATTAGTTAGTAAACTTCAAGTAAAGTTAGAATTCTCCAAGTAATGGACACAAGATTCAAGTAGTTAGGAATCTTTAAGTTAGTTGACAAAAGTTATCAGTGACTTAAGCAATTAGTTATGAAGTGTTTTGAGAGTTTTCAAATTGTTTCACATTTCTGATAACCATAAGTAAGTGATAGAGATATTGAATGTGAGATATGCACTTACGGGCATTTAAAATAGTCACCGACGATAGTCTCTTGAGTGTCCAGAATTAAAGAACACTTAATTCTAAAGGAAGTGCAACCACTTTAGATAATTCACGTGCCAAGAATTAATAGAAGTCAATAAACTTGATTATGATTTATGTATTCAGAAAAAGAGTATGTCATGATTAACGTTGTGATCAATGTAATGTGCTGTGCTGCTGTCAAGATAATAACAGTAATAAATATATGATATGCTACAACATTGCTACGATATATGTGTATATATATATATATATATATATATATATATATATATATATACACACATACATATATATATATATATATGTATAGAGAGAGAGAGAGAGAGAGAGAGAGAGGGAGAGAGAGAGAGTGAAAGAGAGCGAGATAGGGTTAATTTAATAATAATTTTCACTCATTTCATTTATCGTTATCTCCATAAAGAAACATGCACAAGAGATCAAACTTATTTGTCATTGTTTCAAGGGTTTTTTGTCAGTCTGTTCGGTCAATGCTGAAGTGTAGTGCTATACAGGAGAACTCAACCAATGTTTATATATACGAGTATTGCTTGACACGAAAATCGCTGCAGCAAGTTCCACTTTGATGTCAGAGAACCCTAA
Source organism: Megaustenia siamemsis (assembly GCA_032433765.1). Lineage (NCBI taxonomy): Eukaryota > Metazoa > Mollusca > Gastropoda > Stylommatophora > Ariophantidae > Megaustenia > Megaustenia siamemsis. The sequence goes on from JAVIAB010000092.1 coordinate 150,946,724, forward strand.
CATTTATGAGATGTACGAAATGAAACGAAGAGTAAGCCAGACAAAGACACGACTCCTGAAAATTGAAGCAGATATTTCTAATAGATCTTTATCAAAGACAATATTCAATAATGCTGTTGAATACCTTATAGAGAGACTGTTTTGTATGGAGACTATTGCACAAACAAGAAGATCAGTTGAAACCTTCGAGAGCTGGTTTTTATTAAAATATAGACCAGTAGTTTTCAAAAATATGCGCCGGAGCTTCCATTGGCGCTGTCAAACTTGAGCAAGAGAGCCACGCAATAGATGTTATTTTGTACCTACTTATTAAAAGTCTTAAAAGTGACAACATCCACATAGGCCTAACATTTGTTATTACATAAACACAGTTTCTACAGGAAAACTGGTGTTAGTTCTGTCGTCATTTATCAGCTTAAACATCCAGTTATGGAATACAATTTTACTCGACTTATATGGTCGCAGCTACCATGAGGGTGCCGCTGGTATATGATCACATCTACCATGAGAGTGCCGCTGGTATATGATCGCATCTACCATGAGAGTGCCGCTGGTATATGATCACATCTACCATGAGAGTGCCGCTGGTATATGATAGCTTCTACCATGACAGTGCCGTTGGTATATGATCGCTTCTACCATGAGGGTGCTGCTGGTATATGATCGCAACTACCATGAGAGTGCTGCTGGTATATGATCGCAACTACCATGTTGGTGCTGCTAGTATATGATTGCAACTACCATGAGGGTGCTGCTGGTATATGATCGCCTCTACCATGAGAGTGCCGCTGGTATATTATTGCAGCTACCATGAGGGTGCCGCTGGTATATGAAAGCAGCTATTATGAAGGAGTCGCTGGTATATGATCGCTTCTACCATGAGAGTGCCGCTGGTATATGATCGCAGCTATCATGAGGGTACCGTTGGTATATGATGCAGCTACCATGAGGGTCCTGCTAGTATATGATCGCAGCTATCATGAGGGCACCGTTGGTATATGATCGCAGCTACCATGAGGGTTTCGCTGGTATATGATTGCAGCTATCATGAGGGTGCCGCTGGTATATGATCGCAGCTACCATGAGAGTGCCGCTGGTATATGATCGCAGCTACCATGAGAGTGCCACTGGTATATGATCGCAGCTACCATGAGAGTGCCACTGGTATATGATCGCAGCTACCATGAGAGTGCCACTGGTATATGATCGCAGCTACCATGAGAGTGCCACTGGTATATGATCGCAGCTACCATGAGAGTGCCGCTGGTATATGATCGCAGCTACCATGAGAGTGCCACTGGTATATGATCGCAGCTACCATGAGAGTGCCGCTGGTATATGATTGCAGCTATCATGAGGGTGCCGCTGATTTTTGATCATGAAGGTGTCGCTGGTATATGATCGCAGCTACCATGAGGGTGCCGCTGGTATATGATCGCAGCTACCATGAGAGTGCCGCTGGTATATGATAGCTTCTACCATGACAGTGCCGTTGGTATATGATCGCTTCTACCATGAGGGTGCTGCTGGTATATGATCGCAACTACCATGAGAGTGCTGCTGGTATATGATCGCAACTACCATGTTGGTGCTGCTAGTATATGATTGCAACTACCATGAGGGTGCTGCTGGTATATGATCGCCTCTACCATGAGAGTGCCGCTGGTATATTATTGCAGCTACCATGAGGGTGCCGCTGGTATATGAAAGCAGCTATTATGAAGGAGTCGCTGGTATATGATCGCTTCTACCATGAGAGTGCCGCTGGTATATGATCGCAGCTATCATGAGGGTACCGTTGGTATATGATGCAGCTACCATGAGGGTCCTGCTAGTATATGATCGCAGCTATCATGAGGGCACCGTTGGTATATGATCGCAGCTACCATGAGGGTTTCGCTGGTATATGATTGCAGCTATCATGAGGGTGCCGCTGGTATATGATCGCAGCTACCATGAGAGTGCCGCTGGTATATGATCGCAGCTACCATGAGAGTGCCACTGGTATATGATCGCAGCTACCATGAGAGTGCCACTGGTATATGATCGCAGCTACCATGAGAGTGCCACTGGTATATGATCGCAGCTACCATGAGAGTGCCACTGGTATATGATCGCAGCTACCATGAGAGTGCCGCTGGTATATGATCGCAGCTACCATGAGAGTGCCACTGGTATATGATCGCAGCTACCATGAGAGTGCCGCTGGTATATGATTGCAGCTATCATGAGGGTGCCGCTGATTTTTGATCATGAAGGTGTCGCTGGTATATGATCGCAGCTACCATGAGGGTGCCGCTGGTATATGATCGCAGCTACCATGAGAGTGCCGCTGGTATATGATCGCAGCTACCATGAGAGTGCCGCTGGTATATGATCGCAGCTACCATGAGATTGCCGCTGGTATATGATCGCAGCTACCATGAGGGTACCGTTGGTATATGATGCAGCGACCATGAGGGTCCTGCTAGTATATGATCGCAGCTATCACGAGGGCACCGTTGGTATATGATCGCAGCTACCATGAGGGTTTCGCTGGTATATGATTGCAGCTATCATGAGGGTGCCGCTGGTATATGATCGCAGCTACCATGAGAGTGCCGCTGGTATATGGTCGCAGCTACCATGAGAGTGCCGCTGGTATATGATCGCAGCTACCATGAGATTGCCGCTGGTATATGATCGCAGCTATCATGAGAGTGCCGCTGGTATATGATCACATCTACCATGAGAGTGCCGCTGGTATATGATAGCTTCTACCATGACAGTGCCGTTGGTATATGATCGCTTCTACCATGAGGGTGCTGCTGGTATATGATCGCAGCTACCATTAGAGTGCCGCTGGTATATGATCGCAGCTACCATGAGAGTGCCGCTGGTATATGATTGCAGCTACCATGAGATTGCCGCTGGTATATAATCGCAGCTATCATGAGAGTGCCGCTGGTATATGATTGCAGCTATCATGAGAGTGCCGCTGGTATATGATCGCAGCTACCATGAGAGTGCCGCTGGTATATGATCGCAGCTACCATGAGATTGCCGCTGGTATATGATCGCAGCTATCATGAGGGCACCGTTGGTATATGATTGCAGCTATCATGAGGGTGCCGCTGATTTTTGATCATGAAGGTGTCGCTGGTATATGATCGCAGCTACCATGAGGGTGTCGCTGGTATATAATCCCAGCTTCCATTAGAGTGCCGCTGGTATATGATCGCAGCTACCATGAGAGTGCCGCTGGTATATGATCGCAGCTACCATGAGAGTGCCGCTGGTATATGATTGCAGCTACCATGAGAGTGCCGCTGGTATATAATCGCAGCTATCATGAGAGTGCCGCTGGTATATGATTGCAGCTATCATGAGTGTGCCGCTGGTATATGATCGCAGCTACCATGAGAGTGCCGCTGGTATATGATCGCAGCTACCATGAGATTGCCGCTGGTATATGATCGCAGCTATCATGAGGGCACCGTTGGTATATGATTGCAGCTTTCATGAGGGTGCCGCTGATTTTTGATCATGAAGGTGTCGCTGGTATATGATCGCAGCTACCATGAGGGTGTCGCTGGTATATAATCCCAGCTTCCATTAGAGTGCCGCTGGTATATGATCGCAGCTACCATGAGAGTGCCGCTGGTATATGATCGCAGCTACCATGAGATTGCCGCTGGTATATGATCGCAGCTATCATGAGGGCACCGTTGGTATATGATTGCAGCTATCATGAGGGTGCCGCTGATTTTTGATCATGAATGTGTCGCTGGTATATGATCGCAGCTACCATGAGGGTGCCGCTGGCATATGATCGCAGCTATCATGCGGGTGCCGCTGGTATATAATCCCAGCTTCCATTAGGGTGTCGTTGGTATATTATCGTAGCTAACATGAGGATGCCGTTGGTATTTAATCAGCAGGGAAAAGGGTGACGGGTGTCAAAAGTTTAGGGAACCACTGATAAAGAATGCCTTAGAAGCATTGGAATATAACAATAACCAGAATAAAAATGTTGGAAAATAAAATAGTAGAATGAAAAACCATCTATGTACAAATTAAGCATTGAGAATGGTTAAAGTTTGTTGCTAAAAGGCACGAAAATATTGAAAATGCGTTGCAGGGCTTGATTTCAATAACCCTGCGTATGTAAACTATTTTCATTCCTACTTTTGAAAACTATCTCTTTTTTAAAAAAAAAAACGTTTTATAGCACACACAGGATATGCTTGATCTTCCTTCTTACTATGGTTTCAATGAGAGTCTTAGTTAATACTGGCAGTAGTAGAATAGGGGCATTTGAGAAGCACTGCGTGAAATTACCTCAATAATATTAATTGTAATGTATTCACACCTTGTGTTCTTTTTTCTACAACGTAAATAAATTATGATAAATGGGAATTATCACGCACTGAACATTTCAAATAAAATTAGCTGTAGAAGGATAAGATGCTTTATCTAATCCTAACGAAAGGATTATAGACAAAAGACGTAGAAAAGTTGTTTAAAGTCAGAGATTTACTGGATTTCTCAAATAGTAATGAGTATCCTACTAAACTTGACTAAATATTATAGATTACGCAGTGTGCACTGACTTGAATATAAATTGGATATTACAGACGCACTTTACTTCCTTATTTATTGTCCTACATTCAAACATAGCACATAAATCTACAAACAATTTACTGTCATCTATAATGTCAAAGAAATATAAAGGGTGCTGAATTGAGGTAAAATAAAAGAGATTATTTATCATATCAAGAGAGACAGGCTTGTGGAGAGAGGCCTGCAGAACAAACAGACTAAGATCTCAACGTTTCACAGATAATACATTAACGCTTTTTGAAGCTTATGTTAAGTCAACACAAGCCGGCATCATGAGCGATTTGACAGATGTGACAAATTGTCTCAGAAATGTCCAGATAACAGTGATCTCGCCGGCTCATCTCTAGAGTACCATTTAGTCAATTCAGTGAAGATGAAGGATTTATACCAAGCGCAGTGACTTTTCCGTTAACAAAAGCTACATTATTTTATCCTTCGATGGCGTTCACTGCTCTAATGTTGTCTGCTCGCTTGTTGTTGATACTGTTTATGTCTATTTCTTGCTATCGTCTGTGAAAGTATACAACCTTCATCCCGACGTTGTACTACCAATGCCAGTCCTGGATCTTAGATGCAAGAACAACATGAAAAATAACCTCTACTGAGATGAAGTGTGTTAGACGAATGACGGGAAACAGCCTGAGAGATAAGATCAGAAATGAAGAGCTCAGAAAAAAGCTAGGAATAATCCTCGCCATAGAATATATAAAGAAATAACAGATAAAATAGCTTAGCCGAGTGACGAGGTAGAAAGATCAAAACACAACAAAACGAGCCCCTGATAAACGTTGCGAGAACACCAGGCCCAAGGAACGACCACGGAAAAGATATATTGACTGAATATTGGAAGCATTAAGAAACATAACAGTAGCAGAGGCAAACAGAAGAGTAAAAGACCGCACATTATATCTTCCCTCGACGCTGAAAGGCAAATTAGGAAGGAAAGAAGAAGAAAAAAGACTAAATTTTCTCAAAATTATACGTCATGAATCTTATTCTTACATTGTCATCATCAAGTACCGGGCCTGCTGGGGCAGATGATCATGCCTCTCCACAACTTTCGATCTCGACAGTTCTTTATCATTTTTGTTGACCTTCTGTCAAGCCATTCTCTTAAGCTGTCTGGTATCTTTTCTCTTTGCTTCCCTCTATCTCTTCGCCCCTCAATTTTTCCAGTTGTTACAATATATTCCAGTTGTTCTCTTCTCATTACATGGTCAAAAAATGATTTTTTCTTCTTAATATTGGAAATTAGCTCTTTTTTTCCTTTGACCTCTTTCAGAGCATCTTCATTACTCTTCTTAGCTGTCCATGGTATTCTCAACATTCTTCTGTAAAACCACATTTCTACAGCCTCCCGTGATTTTCTTGTTTGTTGTCCTATTGTCTTTGATTCACATCCATATGTTAAGACTGGCACTCTACATAACATTTAAGAACTCTTTTTCTTGTTTCTATTGTCAAAAATGGATTGCATAGTATCTTCCTCATTTTCTGGAAAGCTACTTTTGCCTGAGCCATTCTGCATCTCACCTCTTTTGTACATCTTCGGTCAAAGTTAACAAGGTTCCCAAATATTTAAATCCATTTACCTGTCTTAATATTGCTCCACCTGTCTTTATTTTGCACTGAGGTGATGTCTTTTTTTTTTTTTTTGCTGTTACCATTACTTCTGTCTTTTTGCTTTTAAGGCTGAGTCCTTTATTTTTGCTTTCATTCATTATAATGTCCAACATTTCTTGTAATTCATTTTCACTCTTAGCGATTAAGACTGTATCATCAGCATACCTCAGATTATTTATATTATGACCTCCAATTGTTATTCCAGGCATGTCCCTTATGGATCTTAAAATAATCTCACTATAAATATTAAACAAATCTAGTGACAGCACACAACCTTGTCCATCACCCTGTTTTATTTGTTGAAACATTCACAATTAGTTTCCAGTTCTTATGGCCGCTGTTTGTTGCCAGTACGTGTTCTTTATTATTCTTAGATCGTTGCTGTCTACGTTTATGCTTTCTAAAATTTTTATTATTTCTTAGTGCCTAACTTTGTCAAATGCTTTGGTATAATCTATGAAACATATTTATAGATCTGTTTTTACATCTATGGTTCTTTCTACTATAGATCTTATGATATATATGGCATTGCTCGTTCCTTTATCTCTAACAAAACCACACTGTTCATCGCTAATTTCTGGACTGATTTTGTTTCGCACTCTTCGCATGATTATTCTTAGTAATATCTCTTAGTCATGTGACTCATAGGGCTTATTGTGCGATGATCATCGCATTCAATCGCACCAGATTTCTTTTGTAGGGCTATGAATATTGATTTGAGCAGGTCGTCTGGTATATATCCGCTGTTGTAGATATCATTTAATATTTTTGTTATTATTTCTATTCCAAAATCAGCCATGGCTTCAATCTCTTCTTTAGTTATATTATCTGGTATAGGAGCTTTTCCTGCTTTCATATTGCGCAAGGCGTCTTCCACTTCTTCTCTGAGTATTTCTGGTCATTCTCCATTATCCTTAATATTACTTCTGTTCGTTCATCATTATAAAGATCTTTAATGTATTCTGTCCATCGTTCCATTATGCTTTCTTGTTTAATCAACAGATCTCCTTCATTTGATCTTAAACATCCAGTTTTTGATTGCGTTTTTCTTCCTGTTAATTTCCTCAATTTGTTTGTATATCTTTAGCATCTCCTTTTTTGTTGCATTTCAATCTCTTTGCATCACTCTTTTAGCCATGCTTTTTTTATTCATTGCATTTTATTACAATTTCTTTATTTAATCTCTTATACTCATCTTTATTTTCTTTATTTCTTCTTCTTGTATCTATTAGCTGCAAAATGTCATCCGTCATCCATTTCTTTCTTGAATTTGTCCTCACTGGTGGTATGAACTCTTTTGATGTTTGTTGCATTGATTCTTTTAGCATTTCCCACTGTTCATCAATGCTTTGTATCTTCTCGACTGCATTATACGGGTTTTGAGCTGTGATTTTATATTTGTCTTGCAGCTTCTTGTCTAATTTGAGTAAATCTAAATTTAATTTGATGTAAACTGAGGCTCGTTTTGTTGTTTTTAATTTTACTCTAAGCTTTCCCACAACTGGTACATGATCACTATTGCAATCTGCCCCTGGTCTAGTTTTCACACACACCAGACTGTTTCTAAATCTATTGCTTATCATTATATAATCAATTTGATTACGTGCGTTGTCCCCTGGGCTTTTCCATGTCCACAGATGCCTTGGATGTTGCTTAAACCAGGTGTTTCCTATCATCATGATGTGTGGTCTTGCCCAGTCAATAAGTTTCTCACCTCTTTCATTCCTCTCGCCTAAGCCATAATGACCAACTACTTCCTCAACTTTTTCCTTGCCTACTTTTGCGTTATAATCCCCTAGAACTATGGTGTTTTCATGTGGTTTGCATTCATGATGTGCCTCGTTAACTCGTCGTAAAATTTATCAATAGTTTCCTCTAGACCGTCTGCTGTTCGTGCATAAACTTGTATAAGATTTATGTCTATTGGCTTTCCATTCAATTTCACTCAAAGGACTCTGTCAGATATTGGGTAAAAGCCTTTCACTGTTCTTGCTCTTTCTGCATCCAAGATGATACCTACTCCTCTTTGGTGTTCAGTACCTCCAGAATAGATTATTTTATGTTTATCAGAATACATCTCCCCTGATCCGGTGTATCTCATTTCACAAACTCCCAGTAAATGTAAACCCATTCTTTTCATTTCTTGTATGATGTTTTCCATTTTACCCTTCTGCGTGAGTGTTCTAATATCCAGTACCTATCTCTAGAGTTTGTTTTATCTGTATTTTGCTTACAGTAGTTTGATGACGATCGGGTATCACCTGTAGCACATGATGTCCCTTAACGAACGAGGGTTTTCCGTTGGAATCCCCCTTAACGTTGTTGTTGTGATTTCTATTGTTGTGGCGATTCATGATTGTACAAAGAAGTTACGATGGTGGTTTTCTGTTGCCTTCCATCGGTTTGTTTACGTTGGCGTCGCTAACCTTTGACTAAAAAGTCTCACCCACAAGGCAGTGGGGTTGTTTTACTGGGGGTACCCTCCCTTAGCCTTTTACTCTCCCGAGCTTACATTGTACAATCATATAATTACTATTACGTTTGCGTACACCTGGTTATGTTATATATATATATATATAAATATATATATATATATATATATTGAGAGAGAGAGAGAGAGAGAGAAAGAGAGAGAGAGGATTATGTATAGTTATATTTTCCTTATTATTTAGCTGTATACTCATGGTAAATCTTTAAATATATATGAATACGGTTCTTTAACATATACATAACAATACACAAATAGTTATTTCATAATTGTATATGAAACGGCGTTTTTTAGATATATAATTGTGACACTTATCAAACATTTTCCACTTATGGTTATTTATATTTATGGTTATTTATGTTTATGGTTATTTATATTTAAGGTTATTTATGTTTATGATTATTTATGTTTATGGTTATTTATACAAAACTTACATTTATAATCTTTATCCTATTCACGAATGTTAATTTTCCAGCAATGCGGGATTGTTGATATAATTCCTTGTTCTCCTGGAAAATCTGTGGATCTCCTGCCCCTTTCCACCCCCTCTCCCAACTTTATTACCCTACTTTAGATCGTACATGTGGTAAAGGGAGTCATAGCTAGGTATTATTTGTTCATAAAACTGTGTCCTGATCGCGCACGAAGTCTGCTCGAGTTTGTTCCCGACAACCAATCGCTCTTTGTCTGCCCCATTTGATCACGAGATTTACGATTCATCGTCCTTCAATGACAGGGTAGAACTGGATCTTAATTTCCTTTTACTTTGTGATCAGGAATCATTGAAAAATAATACTTTTTAACTCACGCAGGATTCGAACCAAGCTCTTGCAGTCCTGACGCATTTGTTCTTTTCTCCGTTAATGACATTCTGAGTAAACTACTGTAACACTTGCATACGAAGGTATTGATGTATTTTGAGCAGATCACTCGACAATTCACATTTTACAATCATTTGCCGCTGTGGGATAAAATATAGTCTCCTAATAAATTTAATTTTGATACTGTATAAATATATTGGCACATATATATTGTGCGGTTGATTTAATTGACGCATTTCTATTTTCACTAACCTTTTGATCATTGTTAGTTTGCAATGTTCCGAGATATTTAAAACTATTCTATTCAAATATTGTTTATTAACACATACACACACACATGTTGCTTTTATAAACATCAGACATTCATAGAAACCCGCAATAACTATCGCGGCACGTCATAATTCTTGGCGAGCCTCTTAACTCTACGATAAGGGAACTTGTTACCTGCCGTTATTGCCTTTGCCTCAGTGTTCTTCTTTAGTGTTTCTCTACATTCGCCGGCATTGTTCACCTCTGTTTTCATTTTAAGGGCTTGCTTTGTGATTTTATTGTTGTCTCGTATCATAAGCAGGTCTATTAAAAATGATGAAAAGCACTGACCCCGTCATTATCAAGCGTTCTGGTCTCTAAAGATGAAGCATTATATGATGCAGGCGATCCTTTACTTTTTGTTGCTTTGTAAAGTCATAATTGTGACCAACACTGTTCTTTCAATAAGATTTGTAAATGAAACTGCAGTTTGAAAACAAAATAAAAAGACATGGCTGTTCATAACTTGAATAAGTCCCAGGGCCTTACTCTAGAGCTACATTGTTCATGAACACTCAACATCATAACTTGAATAAGTCCCAGGGCCTTACTCTAGAGCTACATTGTTCATGAACACTCAACATCATAACTTGAATAAGTCCCAGGGCCTTACTCTAGAGCCACATTGTTCATGAACACTCAACATCATAACTTGAATAAGTCCCAGGGCCTTACTCTAGAGCCACATTGTTCATGAACACTCAACATCATAACTTGAATAAGTCCCAGGGCCTTACTCTAGAGCCACATTGTTCATGAACACTCAACATCATAACTTGAATAAGTCCCAGGGCCTTACTCTAGAGCCACATTGTTCATGAACACTCAACATCATAACTTTTTGTGAAATACATCAAATGTTAGGAATGATATCTACATGCCAGGAATCGTATGGTTTAGTTTTATAATGCGATGTCATTAAATGTATTTATATCTGCTTTATTCGTTTATTTGCTGTTTATCTGCTTGCGTGATGGCGTGAGTAGGCCTAAATTTATGGGTGATTACTGCTCTTGTTTTATGTCTATGATTATATCATAAATAGCATCAATTTTTAAATCCACATTTATGCTTATAACTATCAATTTCCTACAAGAGTAAGAAGCTACATGTGATTTGGATGCTTTTGTATTGCCCCATATAGAGTTTAACATAGTATAAATTTGGTATGAATGAGCGACTCGGAGAGAAACGAACCAATCACTAAATGGCCGTCCAATTGTCGATATGTATTTATTGTTACAAAGGAACAGCTGAAGGCATTGCCACGACAGCTGTTCCGAGAGAAGCTTGATTTGAAAGATGATTAATGTGAATTCCTTTATTTAAAAGTCACAAATTGTAACCATTCTATAAGGATGATGACTTATTTGTCAAGTGCATTAGTTAGATTTACTGACATTATTGAGTCCTACTAATATAATTTAAAAAAGGTAGTTTTTATTTTTTCTCGAACTGCGGAGTGATTGTAAGTCATAATGTGCCATAATATGGACCAATATCTACAAATCAAATATTTCAAAAACTCCAATCACCGTGGTGAAGTGAATGCAACACGATGAAATTATTGGTGAGTTATGACATATGTTGACATCCTTTTCTAGACTGTCTTACAAGTACTTGGCAAAATAATTGCTCGAAAATGGTGTGGATGAACGTATTCAAACGATACATTAATTGCTTTTTCAATGATATGTGTAGTTTTCTACTCGTTTTGAAAGTTATACTAACATTTTGAACTAGTAATATGGTTATTTAATTAAATATTTTAATAGGTACATATTATCAAATAATTCACATCTTCGCTGGAACATACAAAATGGAATGCATTCGTTAGGGCATCACTATCATCATTATCATCATCATAATAATTGAGTGCCGTTTCCGTATCGAAGGATGGCTACCAAGGAGCGCCATTCCACTCTATCTCTTGATTTGAAGGTGCAGATTGTCATTGGCTGATTTGTCCATCTTTTGATGTTACTCGTTTATGTTAGTCTTGGTTTGCCTCTTTTACCTTGTATTTCCGTTCCAAGATTACTTTCAGTTGGCTGCTATGTCTGTTAACATGTTCCAAAAATCTAATTTGTTTTTTAACTAAATTGTCTAAACTGAAATAGTATAAACACATAATTTGATATTGTAAAAAGTTAACATGAAAATAAATAAAAACATTGCTTGTTTACCGCTATCAATATTATTTTTTAAACCAGTTTTGCCATTTAAAACACAAAGTAATTACAAGCAAATCTATATTTTTCGAATTAAAATGAACCAAAACTATTAGGGGCATCTTGAAATTAAACGGCAATGAAATATGAGAGAATGAAGCTTAACGGATGGTGCAAGAAGTTTCCTTTGACAGCGGATGTAACAGAGACAAAGATATTTTGATCAATAGTTGTACTACAATAGCAGCACCCTCAGGGAAGGATGTCGCTCCTTTAATTAATTAACCTGAAGTAAATTGTACCATGCAGGCTCAACGTAAGGTATCATCATAACTTTTACAAATATCTTTGGTTTTCTTGTTTTGTTGGTCCACACATATGTATTGCATGTTCAGCTGTCGTGTTTTACATTTTCAAAGAAGTGTTTAACAAAAACAATCGGAATATATGGCGTTAGACATAAAATAGTGCATGTTTAAATTTAAAAAATAAACAAACGTAAGATCAATACAATGATCATCATGGAGTGCCGTCTCCCCCAACGAACGTTGGCTACCACAGAGCGCCATTCTGCTCTGTCTCTTGCTTTGATGTTGCAGGATGTCGTAGGCTGGCTTGTCCATCTTTTGATGTTACTCCGCCAGGTTAGTCTTGGTCTGCCTCTTTTACCATGTATTTTCCCCTACAAGATTACTTTTAGTAGCCTGTTGTGTCTTTTAACATGGCACATCTCAGTTGTCTTGTTTTAATTCTATTTAGAAGTTCTCTTTTCATTTTCAGTTGTTTTAAATCTTCATAGTTTGTTTTCTTTTCTTTCAATCCAATTCTTCATATTCTTTTATATATCCATATTTTAAAGGCTTCAATTTTCTCTTGTTTTCTTGTCTAATGTCCATGTTTCTGCACCATCTAGTAATGTTGAGAAGATATAACATTTTGCTATTCTTAGTTTTGGCCTGGTGTTATTTGTCTTGAGGTTAGTATATTTTTCATGACATTAAAATTACTTTTTGTCATTCCTATTCTTTTGTTTATTTCAGTTTTACATTTTCCATCACTGGTCTGGTTATAGTATGACCAAGGTAGTTGTAGTTCTGAACTGTCTCCAGGTCCATTCCTTCAATTTTGATATCCACTTGTAGGGTTTGAGTATTTTCTTTGTTTATGATCATAGTTTTAGTCTTTTTGATATTCATATCTAAACCATATTTTTTGCTTGTCATGTTTATCTCATTACGTAATTGTTGTAGATCCTTAGGATTTTCTGCTAGTAGTACAGTAGCGTCAGCATAGCTTAGGTTATTGATTATCTTTCCAATAATGTTTATGCCTGACATCTCTGTGATGTTTTTAAAGATTTGCTCAGTGTGTAGATTGAACAGGCTTGGTTGTGGATGCATCCTTGTCTTACTCCTCTTTTTATATCAATGGGTGTAGAGTTATCTTTGTTATATTTTATTATTGCTGTTTACTCCAGGTAAAAATTACATATTATTCGTATGTCCATGTCATCTAGATGTATCTCTTTTAGGCATTCTATAAGTTGTTTGTGGTGTACTCTATCAACAGCGTTGGTATAGTCTATGAACCAGGCATATATATTGGTTTGTTTACTTCTGTGTACTTTTCGATTAATGTTTTCATGCAGAATATGGCTTCTTTTGTCCCACTATTTTTTTCTAAATCCAAATTGCTGCTCACCTAATTCAGTACTGATTTTATTTTGAATCCTTCCTTGTATAACTTTTAGTAAGATTTTTGTAACATGGCTCATTAGACTTATTGTTCTAAAATCACTGCACCATTCTTTTTAGACAATGCAATGAAAGTTTATGTTTTTAGTACATTTGGTATGTATCCTTTATGGTATATGTAATTGCATATGTCTGTAATCACTTTAATGCCAAATGCTTCTAGTGTCTGTATCATCTCTATCTGTACGATGTCAAGTCCTGCTGCTTTTCACTTTTTCATAGTGTGTATAGCTGTTCCCACCTCAAATTTTAAGATTTTATAGCCTGATTTACATTTCATTATTGGTTTCTTGACCCTTTGATCATGAAATAATCATTTCAGAGATTCACATTGCAGGGGAGTGCTTAAGGACTGTTGTTCGATGTACGATAATCCAACGAATAACTGTGTTTCATATGTTTGGATTTCGAGGCAAAAAAATACGTCCTAACATCATCAAGCGCTATACATTTTTTAAAAATAGGACGGTCAATATTTTCGGGAAGATGTGAACTTCCGGTCAATATGGCGGATAGGCGGCAGGAACAATTATAGACTAGTATGGATTCTTGAGTAAGAAGTGAAGTATCATTTTTGTTGTTTGATTACCTATGGGTTCCAGCCTCCTGAACCGACCGAAATGTAATAGCTCTTGTTTCTTTAGAATCAGAAATAAACAGCAATAATGGATGACGAGTGTCATTTCCAGAAGCGTTAGGACACCAATCATTATACCAACGTGCAATGCACAAGATGTCCAGCGACGATAAATATGCGACAATTTATAGGCCTAACACATGATGATTTACCAAATTATTCTCTTATTCTTCTTTGATAGCCTATCAACGGATTGCTCTGAACTGTGTCTTACACATAACGGCCCAATGGATTCGTCTTTCCTTGTTCTTGACCCTCTCATTAAAAAAAGCAATTGTTCATCAGTGTGTTCAGTTTTTTTTGTAATCAGTCTTTCCAACAAAAGAATTCTTCCATCACACATTTGTACCACGTTTACCTTCTCTTGGATAGGTTGTCCACCAAACATGAAATTTAGATCTCAGATTTGAAACATACTTTCCTTATCTTAGGTAGAATGTCCACAAGACATTACTTTTCATTCCAGACTTGTTCCACACTCCCTAATTTCTGAGATAGACTGTCTACCACACATGTATTTCCTACACGGATTGTTCTACTAGACTTTCTATCCAAATTTTCCTAGCAGAGTGTGATCTCTACGCATGTACGTGGTAGGAATTATTTGATTAAAAATGGATATGAACGCATGTCAGTGTCAGATAGATCTCAACAATTATACCTAGGGAGCCATTAAGGTATAAATCTAGTGCTGTCTTTTTTGCAATTTCGTAATGTTGTGTAAGTTGGTTTTCTTTGCCATTGAATAAAAGAGAACTGAACTCTTTCATGTTTGCTGATGATGTTTCAGAAGTTAATGGAGCTGACATTTTGCAATTGCTTATTGTTTCAACGAACAGTTTCATTTTTGGTTACTGTTGTTGGCAGTTGTTGATGAAGCTTTATTCTGTTGATTTAATTTACATTTATGTAGAAGTTTTATTCTATTGATCTAGTTTATGTTTATGTAGGTGTATTCTCTTGATATAGTTCATGATTATGTAAACCATTGAAATGTTTTCCCCTGATAGCATAATATTTTAATTGTATTTTCGTGGTAAGTTCTGATGTGGCTAGTTGTTTAAAATAAACACCGGAACAATTGATATCTCCAGGCAAATTCTCAAAAAAGTCGCAGATTCATAAAAGCTGGTCTAACTATATAAAGGTATGGGCTATATTAAGTATCACGTTTCGGTTTTCCAAATTGACTGTTTTAATTTTGGAGTGTGGATTATTCGAAAGGAATGATTATTAAAAAGTGTTTGAAATTGGTAAATTAGATTTTAAGTGATGTAAAGTATATTATTCAAGTTGATGACTCTGAAGCAAGTAGTCAATTTTAAATATCTGGGTAGCACGTTAACAAAAGACAATAACCAAGAGACAGAGATAGATATAAGGTGTAACAAAGCATGCCAAGTTATAGGCCAAGTATCAACACTATTGATAAACAAAGCAATAACTACGGAAGCAAAAAGGGCAATATACAAATCAATTTTTCTACCAACTCTGTGCTATCAGTGCCAGAATTGGACGCTGGACTCTAGAACAATAAGAAAGATAACGACCACCGAAATGAAATGTGTCAGAAAAATGACAGGAAACAGCTTAAGGGACAGAGTAAGAAACACTGACCTGAGGAAGAAACTCGAAATTGAACCAGCCATCGAATACATAAAGAAACAACAAATAAATTGGTTCGACCACATAACAAGACAAAAAGAACTAACAATGACTCAAAGAGCCATAAACAAACGCTACGAAAATGTCAGATTAAGAGGAAGACCGAGAAAGAGATGGATAAAGGGAATACTAGAGTCACTAGGAGGGGTAACACCAGAAGAGGCTAACAGAAGAGCAAAGAATCGCAGATTGTATCTCCCTTCGACGCCAACGGCAATGGAGGAAGGATAGAAGAAGAAGAAGTAGATGGAGAGATCAGATAATTATTTAACAATTGACACACCTATAACGCTGATAATTAGATCGTTAACTAGGTGCATTCATCTAGCTACCACGCTTGGGGAGAATGATCGACCGGGCGCAAACAAATGAAACCAAACGAACAGACAATAAAATAAAACAATTGCAAGATGAAGAATGAAGGACAACTCTCGTGGAAAAACTGAAAGATTAATTAAAAAAACTCCATAACGACGTATGCACAATAGAAGAAGAGTGGAAGCAGTTCAAGAAAATAACTTTCGACCCAGTAAATAGAAAACAACAACGGGAAATAGTAACAACATGCGGAGTACGGCAACATCTAACCAGCCTATGTAAAAGTCTTTACATCTACAGCAGCTGCACGGTCAGAACAGCAGCAGGCTACACAGATCACTTTGATGTAAGAAATGAAGTAAGTAGGGGTAAACACTATCTCTCCTATTATCTTTTACCTACATAGTCTACATATAATGAGATTATTTCAAGATCCTTAATAGACATTACTGAAATAACAATTGAAGGTCATAATATAAATTACCTCAGGTATGGCGAAGATAAAGTCTTAATCGCTATAAGTGAAATTGGGTTATAAGAAATGTTAGATATTATAGTAAAAGAAAGCAAAAATACATGAACTAAGCCTTAAAAGCAAAAAGACACAAGTAATCTTCTTACAGAAGTAGACAAAGAAAAAGATATTCCCGCCATGCATAATAAAGACACAAGGAACAATATAAAAGCAGGTAAATGAATTGTAAACAAATAATAATAAATGAATATTATTATAGAGGGAAACTTCCGAGGCGATAATCAGCGAATCAATTCAGAGGAAGAGGTATGTTTACAGCACTCTGAAATATTGACAAATAGTCAACAACAGAAAAAATATGGACCAAAGCAGGATCGAACCCATACAAAATGGTACGGCACCAAAATGGACGCTTCTTGCGTCCAAGCCATGTAAACAATGTTGACTTTCCTTGTCTCCAACGGTTTATCTCATTCTATTACAGAATTTCACGCTATCTGTTACCACAGTGAGAAGGCGGATTTTTTAAAAATGTAATCACGGGTTTGATAATAAATGTGTGTACACAGTTCGTTAACCATCGCTGTAGATCAAGTCTTTATTCGCTGGCTTCGTTAGCAACCATGGAAGCTAATGACCTTACTTGTGCCGACGGTTGCTTTGGGGCAAATTGTACGTTACAATGTCACTGCTATAATGGCTTAGTTTGTGACAAAACTACAGGGACATGCTCAAACAAAGACAGTTGTCAGCACAAAATTTTCGGACCCCAGTGTTAGTACTTGGATTTTATTTGCAAATATGCCCAAAAATCTGAACCTACTTTCCTGTTTGATAACAACGACACGTCATGTAATCCGGACACAGATTCTACATCAGTTGAGGCAACTCTCAATCAATCTTTGCCGTGCTCCTGGTTTAGGATTTATGCGAATGACTTAAAATATCCGGACAGTTTCACGGTAAAACTGAATGGTTCTGCCTCATGTAACAATGTATGAAGGTTTGTAGTTAGTCCGCATGAAATTGATGCCTTCTGCTCTGGGGCTGGTCTGATCAACAAGTTACGGATTGAAAGGGCGATAGTTGCAAATATCTGCTCCATCTACATTGGCGGGGATCGGAAAGTGGCTCTCAAACAGATCACAAACCAGACCGACAAATTTGATGATTGTTATACAGGAGACGGATGTGGACCAGAGGCCGCAGTTAATAGCAAAACAAAGACCAATCTCTATGACAATGACTGCACACACACACACACAATGGAGAAGTGGAACCAATTCTGTTTACTGGTATCTGAACTTTGCAACGCCCCAGAAGATTCACATCATTCGAATCTATCATCGAGCTAGCACTATGATTCGGGTAAAGAATGCCACTCTAAGGGCTTTCTCTTACAGTGGCGGAGTAGTGTTCCAGTATAATGATATATTATACCCTAATTTATCTGTGAACACTATTGTAGTCAAAATACAAACGTCAATGGCACACATTAAGATTGAGTTCTCACCGACCATTTCGCAGGCCGACAGTGCACTGACGGTATGTGAGGTGCAAACATTTACAGACACCTATTGTCTGGACGAGCATTCTTGGTCGTTTTGTGCAGTGTGTAGTGGGTGTAGTAAATGCTGCAATGTCTGTATTAGTCACTTCTCATATCTTTGTGTGTGCATGTCTGTGTTAGTCACATCTCACATCTTTGTGTGTGTATGTCTGTGTTAGTCACATCTCACATCTTTGTGTGTGCATGTCTATGTTAGTCACCTCTAGTGACTCGGGCAGATGATGCTCGTAAACCTGTGAGGGCCTACCATCTAAGGGCGGAATCCCCCTACAGAAAAGACAATCTGCTGCCTTGCAGGAAGATTGGGGACAATCAAAGGCTAGGGAAAGCAAACCCGAATAAAATGCTGGCTGAAATCGATGTACTGGGCCACTGGCGCAGAACACAGTGCAACGTATTAACGGGTGTTCAGTCAGAGTGGATCTGACAGACTCTAATTGTGATGTTCTGTCTGTGGGGGGGGGGGGCGATCAACACACTTAGCCTGACAGCTGACTTCATGTGGGAGTCTGGAATCCTTACTCTGATTGAGTCCTGAACGCAGAGAGAGAGAGAGAGAGAGAGAGAGAGAGAGAGAGAGAGAGAGAGAGAGAGACTTACGCCATCAAGCATGGTACTTGATGATGATGATGAAATATCCAGGCGTGTAGAAATGAATATATTGGTTGTCACCTTCTCTCAAATGTGAGAAGACTTATTGAACCAGTCTATATAATTTCGATGTTATTTGTGAGTTTGCATGTTTTATTACATTTTTGCAGTAATTGACAAACCATGTGCATATTTATAGAGAGTCTGTGTTAAAAGAAAGGTTAAGTACCACTACTTAAATCAAATAATGACACATTATGAAAAAGCAGGTTTGATGTATATGAATTATCATTTTTTTGGCTGTAGACTTCAGAGCCTGTTGTGTGCTGTTTTCAGTAAGAAATAACAGCGATGTATAACTTGTACATAAAGGTTAACAATTAAATAGAATTACGGGATAAGTCACGCGGGTAGAAACATTCTTTTAGAATGCTAATCATATATGTGTCTGTGTGCATATATATAGTTATAACAACTGTTAATGTTATGTATAGAAATAAGTATGTCTGTTGGAGTAAGAGGTGATTATTTCTTAGAGTTTAGTCTAGTCTCATGACATTCTAACTGGAGATGTGAAATAACATTGCTGTAATACAGATCATATAGGGAGCCGCGATAGCTCAGTGGTTAGTGAACTGGACTACAAAGGACAAGAGGTCGCGTTCGATCCTGATTGACGGCTACTGGGTTCACTCAGCCTTAAATGGCCGCCGGATTTTTTCTACGAAAGTAAAGCGGCACGGGATTATACCGTCCATATTACCCTAAAAATCATGTTCCGAAGGTATGTAAGAATTACGGTCACTAACACCATATTCCCTATACGCCACTTGGCGTGACGGGGTCTCTTTACTTTTTTTATTTTACAGATCATATTACCCAAAACGTGTGCAAAATGTCGAAAATTCATAAAATGTTCAGAAAAAAAAACCATATTCTCTATTCGTCACTGTCTAGATGTGAATGTGTGTAAGGGAAGAGAGGTGGTGAGGTTCTTTTTCATCGCTTTCTCTTTAATTCATCATTTTACCTCGACTGTTAGGCAGACGATCATTTACAGCAGTGTTTTCAGTTACCAAGTAAAGGTTACCTCCAGGCGTATGGGCAATTAGTGTTAGTTACGATTTTTTCCCATTTCCACGGCAAATTAATGGTTGATGAGATCAGTATCACGCCAGGCCTCCTTTCTTACCAGAAAAATCTCTGGTATTTGTTTTTAGAGGCTTGATAAACCTCTATACCTCGTCGGTCTGGAGAAAAATCTACCAACTCTGGGAATCAAACCCGGACCTTTTTACTCAGAAAGCTAGTACACTAACCACTCAACCACCGATGTTTCTAGTTGCCACGTGCCTGTACTTAATGGGGATATTTTTTTTGTTTACGCTAAAAGTCACTGTGATGGAGAAAACCTGGTAAAATGAGTTAAACCATGTCGATCTACAAAAGTTGAGTAGACACGGGTTCGATTCTCTGTAGAGTCGCAAGTGCTGTTCCTGTTGGGGGTGCAATAAATATCGCATACCACAAGGCGCTAATCGAGGTCTTGCTGTCCAACCCAATAGAAGCCCACCACCCGAGGACCTGACAATTATGAACAACCTTGCGCTATTTCTACGTCCTCATATCTAACACACCGCCAGTTCATCTAAAAGTATACCTTTAGTTATGTATTTGATGTCAGTCGATGTTTTCTATGGAAATAAAAAGTTAAAGGCTTTTCACTCAGCATGGTGGCTCACGCTCTTGTGTTCATGAATTACTTTAATTGAATTCTAAAGTTAGTTCGTATAATTACGCTGACATTGTAATACATAAATAATAGCCGATCATGTGTAATGAGTGCACACCTCAAAAGGCTGAAATCAAGCAATAAAAATAATATCTCTTTATGCTATAAAGCTTTGTGGCGCCTCTTCGGTGTTTGTGTTTAAAATTATTGTGCGTGTGTGTATACATATATATATATATATATATATATATATATATGTAATATTGGATACACTTTTAAGTGTCAGTTCTGAAAATTTAGAATTAGATAGAGACCTGTATAGTCAAAGTACTGAGAAGTTTAACGATGTATGTATTTGAAATAAAACCCGAGTTCATATTCACTTTAAGAGGTAGATTGGCTGTTAATTTATGAGTGCTATTTTGAGCTTGGAGAAAGCTATTACTCACCCTTCCAAATATCGTTTCTGACAAAAGTCGTAATAACTGATACTTCATATATCTGAGACATCAAGGGTGAAAGGTACAGTATTTCAGATCAGTTCCTGCATCAGTTTTCGGGCGGGTAATTTGACATATACATCAGAATGTGACCATCTAGAGCACGGAAGTAGTTTACACTTCGCCCCCAATATTACATAGACTGACTAATCATGTACCATCAATCTAGAGATATATTAAGGGGGAGTGTTTATATTAGATCCTCTCGCACTAACAAGATGATTGAAAATGAATCACTCAAGATGTTCGTTTGAGCGTAGATTGAGTCTGGACAAATTCTGTTTAGGCTCATTTGACAAGCCGATAAGAAACTCTTATTTTGGCAACAGCTGGTGTTTCTCTAGATTGTAGTTGCAGATCTTTATCGCATAGCGAAGCAACAATCTATTTAGTTTGCAACTCCTGCCCAAATTTGTATTACAGTTTACAATTTTTGCAACACTGATATTTAAATTGCTAATAATTTGACGTATTTGACTTCCTGTCTAAAATGACTTTTTTTTTTTGGTCCAAACAAAATTAAATTATATTGCATCGTTTTTAATGTTTAGAATGATGTTGTATTTCTGCATGTGCAAGCTATTAATTGGAATTTAATAATGCAGTAGTTATTATTATATAACTTTATTAAAATAAAAAGGTATAACAATTTAACAGAATACAGAATGTTTTGCACAATAAAAAAAATACCATATATGTTTGCATATTTATGTGGTATATATGGTATATATTCACAGTTGAAAATGTCTGGAACGACACGAAACTAACACTAAAGACTAAACTCTTAATATATCAAACTTGTGTGCTTAGCACACTATTATATGAATCTGAAACCTGGACAACATACTCAAACCAGGAAAAAAGACTAAATGTCTTCCACATGCGATGTCTCCGCAAAATAATGCACATCAAATTGCAGGACAAAATAACCAACTTAACTGTCCTGCAACGTGCTAAGACACCACCAGTCATGTCGATGCTCAGGTGTCGAAGACTAAGATGACTGGGGCATGTCCAACGAATGGAAGAAAAGCGCATTCCTAGGCAAATACTATATGGTGAACTAATACACGGAAAAGACAAATCGGCAGACCTAAATTACGATATAGAGATATCTGTAAATCATCTCTGAAAGACTTCTCTATATGTGAAAATGACTGGGAACATCTGGCAAGTGATCGCACATCATGGAGAACTTGTATAAGAAACGGTATAACATCATTTGAGACTGTGCTAAGGCAAAACTCAGAAGAGAAAAGACTCACGAAAAGGGATGGAAAACCCTGTGGATCAGCGAGCCTGACTTGTTCATTATGTGACCGCGTGTGTTTGTCAAACATTGGTAGAATTAGCCACGAGAGAAGCTGTACGACAAAAACAAAACCTCAAAAATACACAATAGCCTCAACTATACCGTCTGACAAGACGAAAAGGGCCATATATACATATATATATATATATATATATATATATATATATATATATATATGTTTGCAAAACAATGTCGTTGGTTTTCAGATTTGCAGTGTCGATCGTTGGTTTACAACAAGCTTCTATTCTGCTACTAATAGGATTATACCAAACCACTTATCTGACCTATGCGATATTAAACAATTTTAGTGTTATTTATGACGTTTAACATTTCTCAAGCACTCAGTAGCTGCCAGTCGTTCTTTACCACACTAAAAAATATTCGTTATTAGCAATCCTTCAAAGTTCAATTGCAGCAATCCTTCAAAGTTCAATATCAGCATTCCTCCACAGTTCGTTATCAGCAATCCTTCACAGTTCATTAGCAGCAATCCTTCACAGTTCATTAGCAGCAATCCTTCACAGTTCATTAGCAGCAATCCTTCACAGCTCATTAGCAGCAATCCTTCACAGTTCATTATCAGTAATCCTTCACAGTTCATTAGCAACAATCCTTCACATTTCGTTACCAGCAATCCTTCACAGTTCATTATCAGCAATCCTTCACATTTCATTAGCAGCAATCCTTCACAGTTCGTTATCAGCAATCCTTCACAGTTTGTTATCAGCAACCCTTCACAGTTCATTAGCAGCAATACTCCACAGTTCGTTATCAGCAATCCTTCACAGTTCATTAGCAGCAATCCTTCACAGTTCATTAGCAGCAATCCTTCACACTTCATTAGCAGCAATCCTTCACAGTTCATTAGCAGCAATCCTTCACAGTTCATTAGCAGCAATCCTTCACAGTTCATTAACAGCAATCCTTCACAGTTCATTATCAGTAATCCTTCACAGTTCATTAGCAACAATCCTTCACATTTCGTTACCAGCAATCCTTCACAGTTCATTATCAGCAATCCTTCACATTTCATTAGCAGCAATCCTTCACAGTTCGTTATCAGCAATCCTTCACAGTTTGTTATCAGCAACCCTTCACAGTTCATTAGCAGCAATACTCCACAGTTCGTTATCAGCAATCCTTCACAGTTCATTAGCAGCAATCCTTCACAGTTCGTTATCAGTAATCCTTCACAGTTTGTTATCAGCAATCCTTCACAGTTCATTAGCAACAATCCTTCACATTTCGTTAGCAGCAATCCTTCACAGTTCGCTATCTGCAATCCTCCACAGTTTGTTAACAGCAATCCTTCACAGTTCATTAGGAACAATCCTTCACAGTTCATTACCAGCAATCCTTCACAGTTCATTAGTAGCAATTCTCCACAGTTTTTTTTAAATCAGCAATCCTCCACAGTTTGTTATCAACAATCCTCATAGTTCATTAGCAGCAATCCTTCACAGCTCGTTATCAGAAATCCATCACAGTTTGTTATCAGCAATCCTTCACAGTTCATTAGCAACAATCCTTCACAGTTCATTAGCATCAATCCTTCACAGTTCGTTATCAGCAATCCTTCACAGTTTGTTATCAACAATCCTTCACAGTTCATTAGCAACAATCCTCACAGTTCCTTTCAGCAATCCTCCTCAGTTCATTACAGATTTCAAGAACTATCATGTAACTATCAACCTAGCGCAGACAATGATCACAATAGGTTTGAGCTTGTCTTGCAGCATCTTTCATGTGTGAAAGTTCAGTTCATTTCAAGCCAACAATTGTATTGTCACAGCTGGGACATAATCAATTATAGATGATAGTCTGTGCTAATTACTCCAGGCTTTCTGGCATCGCTGTTCAGTGTCCTGTCTCATCGATTCTACGTTTCACCATGGAATGGGTGCATACAACAATGTCACTGACTTTACTGCTTAGTCGGCGGTCCTGCGTCGTCGTTTTAGAGGATATGATGTTAGGTTGAAGTTTCCTTTAGACAGTTCCAGACTAATCCGAAAGAACTTCTTTACTCTGCTGAATGGTTGCTTGCTCACGCTAACTTGTCTAGAAAAAGCTGCATGAGGCATCAGCACATTCTTCAGCTCAACCGGCCTTACTCGATTACAGCAGCATCATGATGTCTGGAGTTTTTTCAAACTATTTCACTGTTATTTTAATATGATTCCGAGCTTTCTGCTGATACAGCTCATGTAGAAATGGTTCAGTTTACTCTGATTAGTGCTGGTATTGGCATTGACTATTAGCTTTATAGCAAGAAAGAGTTTCAATTTTGTGACAAGGCCGATTCAATATCTTGTTCCGAAGTCTTGCAACATGTGCTCTTTCTGTGGAGATCGTGAGGACACTGTCTACCTGTAGAAGTAACTTGTTCATAACTTTTAACGACTGGATCCTTGAGTTGCACTCCAGAAGAAGACTGAATTACGGCCTTAGTTTTATTTGGTACTCATATTAAAACGCCTATAACAAGCTGCAAGGAACGTATGCGTGCTGATTTGCATAGAAAAAGAGCTTACTAAAGTAGGCAGTTGTCAATAATAAAAACATAATTTAGATGGTTTCTTTTCTGATCTTTGAAGAATGTAACCGTATAAAGCTGTCGTTCAAACAAAGTCTTGTAAATAAATCGCTGAAAAAGATGTATTTATAATTATTTTTGTGTGTACCCCACTGCCCCCACCTCCATTGAAGATTTACTAGATTCAAAACATTGGCCTATCTATTCTAGAGAATCAAAGACGTTAGCTGTTATCAGTAAACGTTTGAATCCAGTAGTGCTCATTATGTTTTATATAACTTTCTTATCCTGTATTTTAGGGCATACACAAATTATTCAGTTCTTGTGGTCACTGACGATTCTCTTGTGTTTTTTATGCAGTCTTATTAATACATTCACATTTAGACCCAATAATTTCTCTTAGAATGCTGCTGATATGAAATGCACATCGCGATGCTTGACAACTCGCTTGTGTTGTAGCTGTAGCGTTGCAGTGTAGCGATGATGTTACTAATTTTGTTATTGAGCCAGCGTTCTGTGAGCTGACGCCCTTCGACTCTGTTCTATTCATTTAATCAGTTTCACTACAGATGGGAATTCCCCATATCCGCTCCATTCATGTCTCACTTCCCTCCAAAGCACATTGGCGTTGACGAATTATGTTGACAAGGTCGATTCGACTACAATGTGATGACACAAGCGACGGTTCCAAACGATTTCCATTGAATAGAGAGTGCACAACCACTTCCTTACTCAAATTTAATAGAAAACACACATTTAAAACACACATTTAAAACACACATTTAAAACAAACAAAACAAGAGAAACAGTTTAAGCGGCTATGTTAGTGTCTTCAAGAACAGGGCTACATGTAGCCACTTTGCGTTCTTGGTCGTGGCGTTAGCAAAGTCAAACTGAAGCCAAATCGGCTCACTGAGCGACAATTTCAAAACACAACCGAAAAGTGAATGCGCACAGTCACTTTCTGCTCCAATTAACTGAAATTAATCGAAAAAAAATCACATCCAAAACTGTCAAAACACCGAATAACTGTTTTAGTGATGGCACGTCGTGCGTGGTCGTCATCATCTCGCCCTTCGGCTCAAAATAAAACTAACGATCATTATTTGCTAACGGAAATGTGTAATAGTCCAAATCGTTCTATGTTAGTGAATGAAAAATACATCTCTCAAGACAGAAAGTAATACCAGAATGTAGCGCTCTCTTTTTGCATAATCAACTGTTGACAGCTCTATAGCTGAGCTAACAAAATCAGATCTGCCTTTGATAAATAAAGAGCACCTGATTATCTTGGATACAGGCAGAATGGAAGAGAACTGCCCCTACATGTCAAAATAACATCCCCTTGTTTAATTTTAACTCGCATGTTAATTGTCGTGTTTGTATAAACTAGGTAGCAATGTGAACTAGCGATTGCTGTTGAAGTAATCAGGATTTAAATTCAACCGTGGTGCAATTAACCAGGAAAAAAGATTGAGGAGGATATATACAAAGTGCATTTAGCAAACGAAAAAGAAAATAACGTTCCATCATTGTTGGAATGGATGAGTGCACCAAAATGATCAATAATCATTATTTTTCGGAATTAACAGCGAGTAAGTTTAACGTTTTAACATTTCAATGCTTTATGTTTTTTACTTACTGCTTCAATTATTTCGAATTTTTGTTAATTTGTTGTCGGCATTATTTTATTCCAGTGAGTGTTCATTGGACACTATTCCATTTCGCACTTCGCCATCTTTCTTTCCCCCCAAACAATATGTTTCTGGATACACAACGAACCACATGCATGACGTCATTAATCGAACAAGTCGCCCAAATTGATCCTGCCGTGAATTACATAAACCAAAAAAAAACTAATTGCATTAGACTAACCCCAGATCGAGCCTCAAGTTACAACTAAATACATTGTTATGCCCAGTAATGTCAATAAGAAGCAGTAATGTAAGAGGAATTAACTGCAAATAACCAGCTCATTCTAGTATTGTTGTTAAGGTTTTCTTTTATCCATGCACGGTGTGTCAAGATGACCTTGAAGTTTGCTCATTAAAACATGTTTGAGCAAACATGTTGGGCATGTCCTGTTTTACACGATTCCGCTTGTTTATATTTGCTCTGAGAAAAATGTTGACGGCACGAGTTTCGTCTTTAATATTTCTTTAGCTCAGAGCTGGCGATCTTTCTTTCCTACTTTCTTCAATTTTCTATTGGCTAACGAGGAGTGGGTGGAAGCCCGCGGCGATATAGGAGGAAAACCACTAAAAACGTCAATGAGACGAAAAACACCAGAGTGAAATATTCATTTCCTATGTATTTAAAGTTTTATTCTTTACGAGAATATAGATTTTGATCAAAGAATAAATAAAGCTGTAGGAACAAACGTACGTAAATCAATACATATTTAATGCAGGCTCTTATAATCCTGAGTTTTATAGCTATATATATATATATATATATATATATATATATATATATATATATATAGCTTATATATATATATATATATATATATATATATATATATATATAATATATATAAAACTGGACAAAAAAGGACAAGAGATAGGGTTCGATCCCAACCGACGGCTTCCGTTCACTCAGCCTTTAATGGGTACTGGATTTTTTCTGGAAAAGTAAAGCGACACGGTCGTAATACCGACCACATTGCCCCAAAAATTATGTGCCGAAGGTCTGTAAAATATAGGGTCACTAACACTATATTCCCTATACGACACTTGACGTGACGGGGGTACTTTACTTATATATATATATATTCATCTACTGAAATTAGCATGATATTTTTGTTATGTATTATGTTTTGTTTTTTTGTTCTTCAGATTTTAATTCGTCATGGTTTACCACTAACGTGTACATTTAATGTCAGTGTATATTTCTCAAAAACACTTTTATCGTCCATTAAGCTCTCCTTTGATGTGGCATCAATACGATAATGATGTGTTTTATATGACCGGCACTAGAGAGCAACCTCCTGGTTTTATCTATGGTGGCAATTAATATCTGTAAGAACGCAACCCCGTCCACACAAAACTCGCCTTTTATATGTTCATTTTCATTTGTTAAAACTCTCTTCTGGGAATAATTAAACAAGGTCAAAGCATGAAACACCACGGAAAGAATATCGCCATCAAAATAATCAGCTATCTAGTCCCGCTTGCGTTATCCACATGTGGATATATAGAAGAATGGGTATTATTGGATGGAAAGAAAATAAAACAAACGATGAAGTCTTAAAAACAACTAAAAATGAAAAGAGAACTACTAAATACTGTTAATACATGACAAATGCGATTTTTGAGCCATGTTAAAAGACACAACAACCTACTAAAAGTAATCATGAAGGGGAAAATACAAGGTAAAAGAGGCAGACCAACAATAACGTGGACGAGTAACATCAAAAGATGGACAAGTCAGCCTATGACACACCATCAAAGCAAGAGACAGAGCAGAATAGCGCTCCATGGTAGCCAACCTTCGTTGAGGAGATCGCATTTGATGATGATGATGAACTTGTTCTAGTTGGTACTTAGTTTTCTCTTTCGTTCATGGTTTCACCATCGACTACTCCAGATATGCTCAGTTCACATGCAAAATCTTTTACCCGCGAATTTCTTCACCTTCCACCTTCCTTTATCTCTCTGTCACTCTCTTGTGAAACCGGTATTACTCGCTTCATTGTTATCTTCTCCTGGCAATATGATCCAAATATACTTAGTGCATTCAGAAAGTAATGCACCACATCGGTTTTCTTGGCAAGAGCTAATTCAAAAAGTTTGACATTTATATACAATATATATGGATATGCATGTAAACATCGGTATTCAATTTAACACCGTCCACTTGTAGAGTTTACGCCAGCGCGAAACAAGTGCGTGCATTCTGGACCTGTACCAGTCTTTGTCTTGCTCGTGTAGCCATTTCTTCACTGCACAAATCACTCCTTCATCATATTCAAACTTTCTTCACAGAGGACATCTTCAAGTGGACCAAAGAGATGGAAATCAGAGGGTGCCAAATCAGCGCTGTATGATGGATGGGAGAGTACAGCCAACCCTATCTGTTGATTGCTCCTGTGTTGCCAGACTTGTGTGAGGGCGAGAATTGTCGCGAAGGATAAGCAGGTCTGCTGGATTCTTGTGCGGCTGAACTCTGCGAAAACGTTGACTGGGTCTTTTCAACGTCTTAATGTAGACTTGCGAATTGGTTGTTGGTACTCTTGGCATAACATCCACAAGAATCACATCGTCAATGTCCCAAAAGACAGTGACCACGACCTTTCCAGCTGAAGGAGATGTCTTGAATTTCTTTCTTCGTGGTGAGTGTGAACGATGCCACTCCATTGACTGTCTTTTTGTCTCAGGTTCAAAATGATGTGCCCAGGTTACGTCCCCTGTAACGATCTTAGCCAAAAAGTTCTCTCTATCAACATGGAAACTCTCCAACAGTTCAGAAGAAATTGCTTTTCTTTGCAATCAGCGCTTATTTGTAAGATTTCGTGGAACCTATCTTGCACAAACCTTAGCGAATCAGAATGTTTTTATAATTGCGTTTGCATAACCAATGCTGAGTGACAACTTTAAGATCAATTGTTGAGAAGTGATACACCTATCACCAAGAATAATGCCCTCAGAGCATTTTAACATCTCTGCATGTGTCGCTGGTGCAGGCCATCGACAGCGCTGCCGATCAAGAGCTCCGTAACTCTTCCCGATTATTGTATTGTACAAACCCAGCAACTTACTGTGCTCCTGGAGACAGCAAAATTGTCATACACCATCACATAGGCGCTTGTGAATGTTCACAAAAGTTTCGTTCTCTAAAACGAGAAATGCTATCACAATTCGTGACTATCGGGGTGACTCACAAGTCAGAGGCAGAAATTTGTTGCCATAGATAAATCCAGCGTGATCAGACGTGAAAATTAGAAAATACATAGCAAAAGAAATAATGAGTACAGTGTAGACTTTAAAATATACACAGACATCGATTGAAATGGTTTGCCCCCCCCCCCCCCCAGGAGATAATGCTTCCTGGCATCAAGTCATAAAAAGCATTTACAAAAAAGAAAGGATATATAAAAAAGGAGATATACACCGAGATCTCGTATGTAAAAAATAAAAAAAAAGTAAAGAGCCCCCGTCACGCCAAGTGGCGTATAGGGAATATGGTGTTAGTGACCATAAATTTTACAGACCTTCAGCACATGATTTTTGGAGTAATATGGTCGGCATTGCACCCGTGCCGCTTTACTTTCCCAGAAAAAATCCTGCTCCCATTTAAGGCTGGGTGAACCCAGTTGCCGTCGGTTGGGATCGAACTCTACATCTTGCCCTTTGTAGTCCAGTTCACTAAACACTTTGCTATCGCGGCTCCAGATCTCGTATGTGCATGAAGATAATTACATCACCTTTTAAGATAATATTGAGATTATAAAGGGATAATAGCCCCCGCCATAGAATATATAAAGAAACAACATATAAAATGGTTTGGCCACGTGACAAGGCAGAAAGATGAAAACACAACACAACGAGCCTTCAGCAAACGTTGTGAGAATACCAGACCCAATGGTCGACCACGAAAAAAATGGATGGATGGAGTATTAGAAGCACTAGGAAACATAACAGCAGCAGAGGCGAACAGAAGAGCAAAAGACCGCAAATTATATCTCTCCTCGACGCTGAAAGGCAAATGAGGAAGGAAAGAAAAAAGAAGAAGAAGAATAGAAGTCTCCATCTGTTTCTCTTATCAAACTGGTGACGATTTGCTGACTGCAGAAGACTTACATTGATGAAACAGATAGACGTTTGGCTGTGGCCTCCCTGACATCTCATGTGGTACAGTACTTCTGTGCTAGCTCACTTCTGTTCTCCTGACCATAAGGCAGCCGACAACATCCACGTTACTGGCATTATTACATACTTCTTGAATGCCCGTTATCTTTTATTCGCTTCTTTAGAACCTCCCCATAGCCGGCGCCAGCTTTGATTATCTAACTTGGGTGGGACTATTTCTTTCCATTCGTTTCCCTACTGATACATTATATTCTTTTTCATTCGTTTAGTTAAACTTTTTCAGTCTTCTCTAGGTTCATATTTTTAGAACCCCTCTAAATAAACTTTAGATTGCCATATGTTGTCGCTTCTCATGTGTATTTGTATTCAGTATCACCTGAGCTTTGTTGCTCTTTCATTAAGAATCTTGACATTAGTATTTTTTGTGTTTCTGTTTGTCCCTTTCACAGGTGAAACGACAATGTGTTAATATCGTGCTTTTGTCTTTTCCATAAAGCTCAAAAAGATTTAGTTTGTGTTATTGTATCTATACCAGTACTCATGTGTCTCAATTTGGACTACATTATATTTTTATTTACCTGTTTCTTAGATCTCTCTACCTATGTCTGTGCCTTACCACCCTCTATCTCTTTCTCTCTCTCTCTCTCTCTCTCTCTCTCTCTCTCATTCTGTGTTAACTGTTTATGACAATATTTTTTGTTCGTTCTCTCTCATTCTCTCTCTCTCTCTCTCTCTCTCTCTCTCTCTTTCTGTTTCCCTCCCTTTTCCAAAATCATCTCCATCCAAAAAGTCACGTGTCTGAAACATGTATTATATTTTGCATGTGTTTTCTTTATGCTAGTTATGTTTATTTGTGCGCATGTTTTTTCCTGTT
This sequence comes from Megaustenia siamemsis, assembly GCA_032433765.1. Lineage (NCBI taxonomy): Eukaryota > Metazoa > Mollusca > Gastropoda > Stylommatophora > Ariophantidae > Megaustenia > Megaustenia siamemsis. Next base: position 150,978,512 of record JAVIAB010000092.1, read on the forward strand.
GACTCACAGTTAAATAAAGACCTCAAACACTTGCTCTATGCATGAACATGGATGTGAAGCTTTACAGCAACATAAAATAACATTGGCTGAGTTGGTCAGAAAAGCGAGTTGTCGAATTTCCATCTTCCTGGACTCCCTAAGGGGTATCAAAAGAAACAAAGCAAAAGAGGCTGAATATTAACAAAAATAAACTGTTTTGATATCTTATTGCCTAACTCTCTGTTTTCTCGTTTATTCACTGACATATCTTTCTATCGCTCATCATTTCACTCACACTCTCTCTCTCTCTCTTTCTCTCTCTCTCTCTCTCTCTATCTCTCTCTCTCATTTTATTTTCCACCATTTTTTATCATGTTTCGTATTTTAATTTTTGAACCACCACTAAAAAAAATTAAAAATGAAAAATCACACCTCATAAATTCACTAATTAGACAAATAACTGTCCCTGCCATCGACTCTCCTCTCTGCAATGCTCTTTCGGCTGTAAATTCATCTTTACCAGAAGATCAAAAACTGTCGCCTCCTGCTTCCAGTCTGTCAAATCCTTTCTTCCGCTGTCAACAAACATTGATTATTTCTACCACAGTGAACTTAAAATGACAGTTATCTCATGCAAGTATGGGTTACTTATAGAATTTTTCTAACTTTATCACGGTAATAAACTGCGCAGGTTTGGGAAATCTTATTCATTTTAATTACTAATAAATGAATATAAACAGCAATTACGTAGGTTTTATTTGTATTTCTTATGAACACTCAAACTGTAGTGTGTTTCCATAGTTGTATTGTAATAATGCAGACCTTTCTATCGGCTTTTGGATGGGAGAGTGAGAAGCAGAAAATCGTTATTTGAAAAAAAAAATCAGTCACGTTGTAGTGTTGTTTGTATTTGGCTGCACACGTTTTCACGTTATGTCGACTTTTACATAAAGGAACTGACAACAGCAGCAGACAAGTTAATAAGTGCAATAGATTGGATTTTAGATAAGCTTATTTAGAAAACAATGGGCGGAGGATTCGATTTGTGTTGGAATTGTTTACAATGATTTCTAAAGATGCTGTTTATTTGTAGATGTGAAAATAGATGGAAGTTCGGTTGATACTGACGTTCTATGTGCAACCGGTTATTACGTTCTGTAGATGCTGACGTTCTATGTGCAACCGGTTATTACGTTCTGTAGATGCTGATGTTCTAAGTGCAACCGGTTATTACGTTCTGTAGATGCTGATGTTCTAAGTGCAACCGGTTATTACGTTCTGTAGATGCTGATGTTCTAAGTGCAACCGGTTATTACGTTCTGTAGATGCTGATGTTCTAAGCACACCAGTTGTTACAGGCGGTAACAGAACGGCACAGCTGCTGGTTCCTGGTAATGTTGATCAGTGGTTTTTGTTGGGATTAATATAGTGCTGTCTTGCTAAACTAGTAGCTATATCCATTTTAAATGTATTATTTGATTTGGTCAGATAAATATGACAACTGTGATGATTTGGAGGAGAAGCGAGAAGTAAATAAAGATAAAGAAGAGAAAAGGAAATATGAGTAGAATTAAGATAGCAATGATAATGATGATGATTATGTAGGAAGACTTGATTGATAATTATGAACATTAGATACAGTAAAAGGGATAAAATTTTGAAAATAACGAAAATGATGAAAAACAGGGTTATATTTATGATGGTGAGGAAGAAGAGATGAAACAAGCGAACAGTGATGATAATGATGATGAGGAAGAAGAGATGAAACAAGCGAACAGTGATGATAATGATGATGAGGAAGAAGAGATGAAACAAGCGAACAGTGATGATAATGATGATGAGGAAGAAGAGATGAAACAAGCGAACAGTGATGATAATGATGATGAGGAAGAAGAGATGAAACAAGCGAACAGTGATGATAATGATGATGACAATTATGACTGTTGTACGAGGAGAAGAAAAACAGGGACGTAATGAGAAGATAAAGAATGAAGATAATAATAATAATATTGATTACCATGATGACAATGATTTATCGAACGATTATGAAAGGGTCATCGATTTACCTTTTAAAGCAGCCCGTTTATAGAAAAAAAATGATGAGAAATCAATGATCAAAAATAACACGAAGTCAAACAATGAAGTATACAAATCAGCTGGTTATATAATTGTGCATGGCAGGACACGAACTGGAGACGTTTGTGCTTGTGTGGTTCTTAACGTGGAATTGAAAGACTAGATCAGCAATAAAGATGTTTACAGACGAAGTTGAAAGACCTTTAGAGACATCCTTTCAGGCGAGACGATCGCTTATTTAGCCTTCTACGTACATTGTCACACGCAACATTGAGTTATTAGATTGAAAGTAGTGGAAGTCTTCTGAAGTCTTTCTTCACTTTGTTATTAAAGGAGCTGGTGATAGCCACATAAACTACTACCTTTCTCACATTACATCATTTGATTTACAAGCATTCGCTCCACGATTCTCCTTCAAGACTTTTCATGTTTCCTACATTAATCTCAGCATGAGACAATCCATTTACAGCTAACACGCCGTATCGACAATACTGTCACCACTTTCATCAAGTTTATGCCATATGTATATCTAATTGTTACTTGTTTACTTGCAAGCAACCCAATTAATTTATCCTCATATTCTCTTTATGGTAGACTTTCACTATCTCTAGTTGTCGCAGACCATTAAACTTAATAATGCCTCAAATCTTCATTCATTTCAAATTGATTGAAAATAAAACGACTAATTTGACAGAATAAAGAATTAAAATATATACGAATTTTTCAATATAATATTGTTTTAATGGAATCATATTATTAAAATACTCTTACAATTTAAATAGCAAGCACTCGGTACATAAATCTGATTGTAATGAAACAATTTCTATTTCACGTGGCAACGTTCAGACATTATAAGTTTATGTTTGTTTTCCACATACAATTTAATCATTCATATATGATGGCTGTTATATTTAAAAAAAAAAAAGACTGTTTCACATTCCACTTAAAAGTCTTGTTACATCAGAATAAATGACTAAAATGTATGCTCTACGATTGTGACAGTCCATGCATTATATTCTATTATATTATTTTCATGGAATTAGCTTCACTGCAGTCGGGGATCCCCATATCTACTCTACCGCCCGTTCTAGCATTTCTCGAAGCGTATACAGACTGATTGTTCCTGTAAGGTGTTGCATATAGATACAGCTGCTTTTCCCACTTAGCATTCCGGATCGACCAGATCCCTTTTCCAATTTTAGACTTCTCAGTCTCTCAATGTATGCATCATTGTCCCACCCATTCTTCTCCTCTTCTCTAAATGAATGAAGAACAAAGATGGCTATGTCCTCTTTGTCCAGAGTGAGGCCACACTCAGTGCCAGAGCTCGAAGATTATCGGCTATTTCATTGCCATGTACACCAGTGTGATCTGGACAGTACACCCATGTCAATGTGTTCATTTTAGAGTCATCCGAGAGCTGCATCCACTTCTGCTGCAGACCACTTTCTGTCAATCTTCTGTAGCATACTTTGCGAATAAGCAAATAAGACTGTGATAGGACCAGTTGCGTCACTTCTTGCCGACCTGAATAATTTCTACAGAAATTTATGTTTCTTGCCATTCTTTTAAGATCATTCCATGTTTTCCCCATCAACTTTCTTCATTTCTCTCTATCTTCAGTCATTCTTTGGAACTTTGCAGAGTCAAAGCATTTCCATTTTAAAAATAAAATACTATTTCCCTATCTCTTTCGCTGCTTTCACATTTCCTTGTAAAACAATTTCTTCAATTCAGAAATCAATTCATTTTGCGATTGTGATACACTTTTCGCAATAAATATTAAATCTAATCTTTTCTATGTTTTTGGCTAAGTATTATCAATGTTTTGATATCACACTTAATCAATTTTTATTATCCCTACCAATTGTGTTATAGAATTTGTTGTTTCTTCTTGGACCTTACTACTCCCTGTGGAGCGCAGATTTTCAATAAAACATTGTTCAAGCCGTTCTGTTGCTTGTCATTCTTTTAAACTCAATCCATGTCTTCCCATCTTCTTCATCTCTTCTTCCACCTGTCTTCTCCAAGAATATTTTGGTCTTCCTCTTTGTCTCTTCCTCTGGGTATTTCAAAAAAGAGCCTGCTGTGTAAAACTCAGAGTTGGCTTCCGCAGTGTGTATCCTAACGTTCGTTTCATCTTTTTGTCCACTGGTATTTGACTGATACTTTTCCATTTTTCTACGTTAGTGATTTTGTCCTGCCATTTCCATCCTTTTATTCCGCGCAAGCATCCATTAATAAAGGTATGTATCTTTGCGATTGTCATTTTTGTTGTTCTCAATATTTTACAGCCCTATAGTAGGACGAACTTAACATTGGAGTTGACAATTGTTATTTTTGTATTTAACATAATTTCTGTGGATTTCCATGTTTCCCTGTGCAAAGAACGCACCACTTGTTTTGAATCCTTATTTTTGTACCATTCTCTGTTCCTCCTTCTTTGTCCATATTACTGCCCAGATATATGTAAGATTGTACGTCTAGTAAAGGTATTTCTCCTGTTGTTATTTGGTTATTGCCATCTACATTATTATTTCTAATAATTTTGGTTTTTCTCTATTTATTTTCAATCCCAGCTGTTGTGATCTCTCATCAAGTAAGATCATTTTAATTTGCATATGTTGATGATTATGTGATATGAGAGCTATGTCATCAGCAAAGTCTAAATCATTAAGTTGCTTGTTCAGTGACCACTGAATTCCATTTCTGTTGTTTTGAGTTATTTTCATAATCCAATTTATGGCCAGAAGAAATAGAAATGGATATAGAAGCCTGCCTTACTCCTGTTTGTATTTCAAATGCTTATGTAAGCTGTCCTTCGTGCACAAAACTACATTTAATTCCATCATACATTGTTCTTATCAGGTTAATCAACTTTGTGGGGATTCCGTAATGACTTAGCAACTTATGAAGCGTTCCTCTGTCTAAACTACTAAATGCATTTTCGTAATCTATGAATCTGATATAAAGTGGGAGCTGTAGTTCTAAACTTTGTTTAATTATTATACATAATGTAGTTATTTGATCAGTGATCTGTTTGAGAGATATATAAGCGGATACTATGAAAAAAGCAGATGAGAATAATTACTTTGGTTAGCCTCTTTTTCTCCGCTGTTACTGTTATGTAAACCTTCTCTAATGTCATTTAAATCATATCAAATCGTATACGCTCCTCGTTATCATCTCTGCCTCGGCCTTCCAGGATTTTCCACGGCCGAGGCGTTTGCCCATGGTCACACCAAATTCTGAATGCAAGGGATGATTTACGTTCAAATAAGTCCGGACCTGCGCAGATCTATGTCACACTCTAATGCTCAGTAAGTCTAGTAAGGATCTCATTGAATGGAATGGATGCGTGTATCTTTGGTGCACCCAAAAACGGACCGTAGGCCCTAATTGTGAACCTTTTTCCAACCTTGCGATCTGATTTGACCAGAGAGTGAGCATGCCTAAACCATAATCCAGTACTGAGAGAATCGCAGCCTGCATGATCGAGAATAGTAACGATTGTTGGAGACTCGCCCTGGCCATGATCTTCATCTTGCTGACACCTCTCCTTGCCCTTTAAGTGGCATTGTTCACGTGTTAATTGAAAGATCATGCATTCATTTACAATCATTGGAAGCCGAGAACGGTTCTTCGTATTTATAAGCATTTCATCACGAACAATAATCCAAGTTTTCGTAGACATTTTTTTTAATTGAAGGAAATTCTGTAAGTTAACCCAGAAATTAGGTAGGAATTCTTTCATGAACTGCAATCGCCATTATCAGATTTTTGTATGGCCTTCTCTTTTGCTGTAAACCCCAAGAGTATCAGCTGAAAATGGATCTCTAATGGTCGTCGCTGAATTCAGGCAGAAAATCTTTTACATGTCGTGTCCTAAGTGATATCGCCATGTCCGTGGCAGACACAACTATCTCGCCAGAGTGTAAGAAATCTTGTGAAAATTGAATACACCATAGTTTTCATTCGCTGGAGGTACTGCCACATTTCCAAATGTTAAAATCTTTATTTGGTTCCTATTTGTTTCTCCTTGATGATTTCAGTTGATTATAAATGGTGTATCGCTCGTTACAGAACTAGGCTTTTCTTTAAATGTTTTGATGAGGATGTTGCAACGGAAAGTGTTTTCTTAGCGTTCATCGGATAGGTGGACGTAGATCAGTCGTGTCGCTAGTTGACGGCATAGCCACGATATCTGCACCTTTCGGCCCGACAAATCGGTCTTCGGCTTAGATGGGTAGATTTTCATAACAATTGTCTTGGCAACGGCTATTTTTGGCCTGCTCTTTTCGAGTGTGAACTGCCAATGGTTCTTTAACGTGCACTACCTAGAGAAGGGGAGAGTAAAGCTAAGACGAAAATGCAGATTCGACTTTTTTTAAGCTCCGAACACAGGCGGTCACCAGTGCGCTGCCGTGGCCCGAAAGGGGAGTAAAGAATAGTGGCGCTGTACCCTACAAGGCATGTTCGTAAGAGTCGACTAAAGAGGGTTGGGCAATGGGACAGGCTATCCCGTAATGTAAAATAATAAGCCGGAAATACGTCACAAACATGGACAAGTCAAAGAAAAGAATAAAAGGAAATCCACCATCCAGGAATGATAAGGGCTCTCTCTCTCTAAGAAACGTATGACGTAAGTCGGAGAAAGCCGTAAGAGTCCGGGTTGCCGACTCACCTTAAGTCTACCAGGAAATCCTCCAGAATTGGCACTTGGAATGTACGTACTCTAAATGAACAAAGAAAAGCTGCACATGGAGCAGCAGAAATGAGAAATTATAACATATATATTCTTGGAATGTGCGAAACAAGATGGCTAGGAACGTAAAGGATAAAACTAAATACAGGAAAGATGATTGTATCATCAGGACACCAGGAACCTGGAGCACATCATAGTGAAGTGGTAGCTATAATGTTATCAAGGAGTGCACAGAAGACACAGATAGAATGTGAAGCAGTAGGGGCAAGACTAATGAGAGCAACATTTAAAACAACAACAACAAAACAAAATAAAAATACACATTGTCCACTGCTACGCAACGATCAATGATAAGGATGCTTTAGTAAAAGATGAGTTTTGTAAACAGTTGTAATGTCAGATGGATGAAAGACGAACCAAGGATATTATAATCTTCATGGGAGATCTAAATGCAAAACTAGGGTCTGACAACAGAGTTTCGAAGAGATTATGAAAAAACATGGACTTGGAGATGTAAACAAGAATGGAGAGATATTTCGTGAACTTCTGTGCTCTTAATCACGTGAGCCTAGGAGGAATAATCTTCCAATATAAAAGAATACATGAAGCTACATGAGTGTCACCAGATCATAGAACAGAGAATCAAATTGCCCACATATGTATTAATAATACGTTAAAGTTATCCTTACAGGATGTAAAAGTAAATAGAGGAAAAGATGTGGCTCAGGTCATCATCTTCTGATAGCTAAACTTAAACTTAAACTAAAAGAATATACTACAACGAATAAGGGTAAAAAGTATTCCAATGCAGGGCTTCTTAAAGAAGAAGGAATTAAAGATAAATTTGTCACAATATCAAACAGATACTAATTCCTCCAACAACTAGAATATACAATAAATATAAAAGATCATTGGGAACAGGCAAAGGATATATGGAAAGAGACATGCGAAGAAACGCTGGGGAAAAGAGAACGCCAGAATAAGGGATGGATGATAGCAGAGACCCTGGATAAAATTAAAGAAAGAAACAATAAGAAAGCAGACATAAATAAAAGCAAAACGAGAAGTAATATTCACAACACATGAAGCTTACACAGAGGTAAACAAAGAATTGAGAAGATGCATTAAAAGGGATGGGGAGCCGCGATAGCTCAGTGGTTAGTGAACTGGACTGCAAAGGACAAGGGGTAGGGTTCGATCCCAACCGACGGCTTCCGGGTTCACCCAGCCTTAAATGGGTACAGGATTTTTTTCTGGGAAAGTAGAGCGGTACGGGCATAATACCGACCACATTTCCCCAAAAATCATGTGCCGAAGGTCTGTAAAATTTATGGTCACTAACACCATATTCCCTATACGCCACTTGGCGTGACGGGGGCTCTTTACTTTACTTATTAAAAGCGATGAGAGGGAATATATAGATGGACTAGCTAAAGAGGCAGAAGAAGCAGCAAATAAAGGGAATATGGGAGAAGTGTAGAACAGAACAAAGAAATTAAGAGGATATACAAACAGATCAATGCCTTTATTAAAGATAAGAATGGAAATAATCTTAGTAATATAAGGGAACAGATGGAGAGATGGAAAGAGCACTTTGAAGAACTTTTGAACAGACCCGGCCCAAATAACCCTCCAAATATACCACCAGCAGAAGAAGAGTTACAAATCAACTGCGGAAAACCAAGCAAGGAAGAAATAATGAAAGCCATCAAGCTATTAAAAAATAGTAAAGCCACAGGACCAGATGAAATTCCTTCAGAAGCCATCAAAGCAGATATTAACACCTCTACCAAGATGTTACATAATCTAATTAGATACAATTTGGGAGAGGGAGGAAATACCTAAAGACTGGAAAAAAGTTTATATAATTAAAACTACCAAAGAAAGGAAGTTTTACAAGAGTGCACAAATTATAGGATGATACTATCAGTACCAGGAAAAATATTAAGCAGAAACATTCTAGAGAGACTAAAAGAGGCCGTAGATAAACATTTGAGAGATGAACAAGCAGGTTTTAGGAAGAACAGATCAAGTGCTGATCAAATAACTACTTTACCTATAATAGTTGAACAAAGTTTAGAACTACAGCCCCCACTTTATATTCGATTCATAGATTACGAAAAGGTATTTGATAGTTTAGACTGAGGAAGGCTTTGGAAGTTGCTGAGTCATTACGGAATCCCCATAAAGTTTATTAACCTGATAAGAACAAAGTATGAAGGAATTAAATGTAGTGTGGTGCACATAGGGCAGCTTACAGAAGCATTTGAAATAAGAACAAGAGTAAGGCAAGGATGCCTTCTATATCCATTTCTCTTTCTACTGGCCATAGATTGGATTATGAAAATAACTAAAAACAACAGAAATGGAATCCAGTGGTCACTGACCAAACAACTTGATGATTTAGACTTTGCTGATGACATAGCTCTCCTATCACACAACCATCAACAGATGCAAGATAACATGAGCATACTTGATGACAGATCACAACAGATAGGACTAAAAATAAATAGAGATAAAGACTAAATTATGAGAATTAATGCAGTTGGCAATAACCAAATTAAAATATGAGAAATACCTCAACTAGACGTATAATCTTACATATATCTGGGCAGTAATATAGACAAAGAGGGAGAAACAGAAAATGATACCAAAATAAGGATATCAAAAGCAAGAAGAGCATTTATTGCACTGGGAAGCATATGGAAATTCAAAGAAATTAGGTTAAATACTAAAATACAAATTTTCAACTCCAATGTTAAGTCAATCTTATTATTTTATGGCTGCGAAACATGGAGAACAACAAAAATTTAAATCATGATGATACAGACTTTCATTAATGAATGCTTACACAGAATAAAAGGGTTGAAATGGCGGGACAAACTCACTAACATAGAATTATGGAATTGTACCAGTCAAATACCAGTGGATAAAGAAATACAGCGAAGACAATGGCGCTAGATAGGACACACACTGCGGAAGCCAACTGAGAGTATTACACAATAGGCTCTTTTTTGGAATCCCCAAGGAAAAATACAAAGAGGAAGACCAAGGAATTCTTGGAGAAAACAGATGGAAGCAGAGATGAAGATGATGGTGAAGACACGGAATGATCTTAAAAGAATGGCAAGAAACAGAGCGGCTTGGAAAGTGTTTGTTGAAAACCTATGCTCCACAGAGAGCAAAGAAGTTGAAGAACCATAGACGGTGGAAATCGAACCCGCAACCGTCAGGTCCAGATGCCATCGTCTTACCTCTAGACCAAGAAATCCCCAAAGAAATGTAAAGCGGACTCAATTTTGTAAGAAATGTGATGACATCATAACATATGCTGGAAGTGACCTTTTACGTCCAAACAGAAAAACATAATAATTGAGGAAATTCCGGGTTCAGTAGCTAGTAATGGCAACAACTCAATAATCAAAACTCTCTTTAAGTAGGGAAGAAATGTCTTCCCTAAATAAATATTTCTTTGTCTCAATAGGTAAAAGAAAGACAACACATTTTTTCCTGATAGTTAACTAGCTTCAGTTTATCAAAAGTTGGCGATGTTCAGTGATTGCAGCCGTGCACAACTGCTATTACGGCCCTTTCATGTTATGGGATATTTAGATTTATAATTTGAATGTGAATGAAAAGCATACAGTCTGTTTCAGCTCTTCTAGTTTCTTCGGAGTATTAGTTTCATTATGTGTGCTGGAATGATACTTGCTGGGAAGTAATCGACAGTATAATTGTAATAATTCTTGTCTGATATATGTTATTTTCAGTGCATTTTTCAGCCTAACCATTATGTGCAATGCTATAAAGTCGTGAATGCTGTTACATTTAGAAGTACTTTTGTAGGAACGGCGAGGTTGAAATATGTCTTCACTGGCATCCCTACTTTGGTCATAGTGACATAATTTTACAAGATCGTTTGCTAATTATATACTAACGTCCTATAATAGAGCAATATCTGTGAACATTGAAACTCATTTCATTTAATGTTTATTGATTTTGGAAGAGATAACTTCAATTTGTTTATAGATTATTACGTTTCAAAAGGGACATTTTTAAAGCTATTTGACGGATTTATCATTACTCAATGCATATTATAATTTTTGTCACACTTAATATGAGTTCTTCAGCAATTATGTGTGGTATTTAAATTGTTATTAATAGTATAAAAATATAAAATGAGAGTGGCACTACATTTCCATTGCTACAAACTGGGGAGACTTTTTAAAAAATTCAATTTCTTAGTTTTCTTAAGGAATGTTCTTTGATTTGGAAAATATCGATGCTCGTTTTCTGGAAATGTGCACACAACTTTTACAGTGTCTTGTTGACATTTGGTAACTAATCGTAACATAATGCGCTGTCTGTTTAGGGTGAATAATGAAGGTGCTTCATTTTGTTTTGAAACAAAAACCGCCATCAACAATATCTGGGACTGTTGATGCTTAAATCACGTCAGAGCTGTATCGAATAGCAGAAAAATCACTTGCAAACAATTACGATAAAATGCACTAGAAACGTTACAATATTATTTTCTTCAATCAGAAAGTGAAATACGAACAATTCAAATAATGCAGGTACCACGTCAAGATCCCCGACTCTTGCTGATAAGCTTGGAGAGTTTTTTGAATAGAACATTATTGACACTATCACAGAGTTGTGAACAACAATTTCATTTGAGAGAATGTGTTAGAGGAATAGTAACAACTCCAGAGCCGTAAATGTATGTTGAACATATAAAGACATCAACAAGAGAAATGTAATTAATTAATGTATTATTATTAATAGTATTTTACTATCTATCTTATCTTTTTACTATAATCCGAATATTTGTATGTATATGTCTCCTTGTATTTCGTTGTAAGGACATACTCTATCCTCATAGAATTTTAAAACACATTTCAAAAATCACGTTATTGTACATACGTCACTTATTTAACTGTACAAAAAAAAAAAAAAAAAAAAAAAAGTAAAGTGCCCCCGTCACGCCAAGTGGCGTATAGGGAATATGGTGTTAGTGACCATAAATTTTACAGACCTTCGGCACATGATTTTTGGGGTAATGTGGTCGGTATTACGCCCGTGCCGCTTTACTTTCCCAGAAAAGAAAATCCGGTACCCATTAAAGGCTGGGTGAAACTGGTAGCCGTCGGTTGGGATCGAACCCTACCTCTTGTCCTTTGTAGTCCAGTTCACTTACCACTGAGCTATCGCGGCTCCCTTATTTAACTGTGAGTGTGATTTTTTTATTTATAAAAACAGTAATCACTTCGTTAAAAAGCCCATTGTAAGCTAACATGAGATGAACATTACACTTGTTATATTGCATTGTTTTTGTTACAAAATAAAAAAAATAATAATTCAAAGAAAGAATAGTCTTCACCTGAAAATTATTGCCTCGATCCAAAGTGAAAATGCAGCTTGTTACGTTGGAATTAACTGGTAATAAATTAGTCATCACTAAGTAAGAAACAGTTGTTGGCATCACGAAATGCTTCTTTAGTCTAAAAATTAACTAGAGTGTGTGTTTAGTTATACATGTGTTATTTCCATTATTTGCACTGTATTTAACCAATGTCATTTGAACAACATGGAAAGAAAAGTGAGAAAAATGTACCAAACATGACGTACTTTTTTAGATAGTGACTTATTCAAGAGCATTATATTTTAGTAGCACGTTAGAGTTTATGAATACGTTTAGATACTTGGAGCATGACATTCGTCTTTAGGGATTGTGTACACACACACACACACCGCACACACACACACACACAACCACGCGTACACAGACATATATATATATATATATATATATTTATTTATATCCCACCTGTTAAGCAATCGTTTAATGAATATGTATCAGCAGTTTCCTGACTATCTTAACAGTTAAAAGCCCCTTATTTAGTTATTAGCGTGAAGGGGGTACTTTACTTTTTTCTTTTTTTTTCCCTTAGTTATTATGTTTTCAGTTTAGCTCCCTAATTACAATCAATAATAGCAAATCGTCGTGTCAGATATCTTTTCTAATCACAAGAACTCTGGAATTTCCCAACAAACAAAATCCAACCCTGCCTGGACATTTATATATATATATTCATAAAGAGGTCCTCAAAAGAGACAACTAGAATAGAAGAAGCGGGTATTCTGATACAAATTACCACGCTGTACCAACATAATGCGGTTAATAGATGCACGACAGCTTACAACAAAACTACTACAAAGCAAAATTAACTTCCAGAGAGTAAATGAAAAAGAGGCCGACCTAGAGAAACATTTAAAAAGAACACTGAAGTGAGAGGCATCAACAGCAGGCATCAGCTTCTTCTTCGTGGTTGAACAACTCAGAACATTGACACGTGGTGTGATACAATATAAAATGGTATTAAGCAGCTTGACTAACATAAAGACAAGACAAACTACTACAGCGTTTGGGCAAAAACCTTCATCGGGTACATGAGACACAGAAATCCTATTCACAACACAGCTCCAACGAAATGTCAGAAAGAATTACAGTTAAGACCGTGACCAGGATTTACATAGAGTCTGGTTAAAAGATTAACAGACAATAGGGCAGGTAGGATTTCATTATACCAAGGGAACCTAACAATGGAAAAAATAAAAGGAGGTGTCAAACAGGTAAAGGTAAAGTACTAGACTTGAACCGGCGTCTTAGCAAGCGAGTTTCCACCAATATGTGCTGAGATGTTCGGAGACTTCTATATAGTGTCGCCTCAAGCATCGAAACTCAGATTCGAGGCGACATTCCTCACCTTCCCAAGGTAATACCCTGATCCATTTCTTCCAACGGCTGGGTCGACCGTGGGAGTATTTTTTTTGTTCAACCACGAGTACAATCCCCACTGCTTCAGGCGGGAATCGAACACGGGTTGTCCGAGCGTCGGTAGTCCAGTCGGGTGGTTGTCCGAGCGTCGGTAGTCCAGTCGGGTGGTTGTCCGAGCGTCGGTAGTCCAGTCGGGTGGTTGTCCGAGCGTCGATAGTCCAGTCGGGTGGTTGTCCGAGCGTCGGTAGTCCAGTCGGGTGGTTGTCCGAGCGTCGGTAGTCCAGTCGGGTGGTTGTCCGAGCGTCGGTAGTCCAGTCGGGTGTTTGTCCGAGCGTCGGTAGTCCAGTCGGGTGTTTGTCCGAGCGTCGGTAGTCCAGTCGGGTGTTTGTCCGAGCGTCGGTAGTCCAGTCGGGTGTTTGTCCGAGCGTCGGTAGTCCAGTCGGGTGTTTGTCCGAGCGTCGGTAGTCCAGTCGGGTGTTTGTCCGAGCGTCGCTAGTCCAGTCGGGTGTTTTCCCAACTAGGCTACCGAGGCCTCAACAGGGAAAAAAGAAAACGAAAAAGAGAGAGAGAGAGAGAGAGAGAGAGAGAGAGAGAGAGAGGATAGAGGTGAAAAGGGGGAGAAGAACAAGAGAGATAATGGAGATGACGCAGTGAAGAATAGGGACAGGACAGAGAAAAGTATTGTAGAGGAAACCAGTGATTAAAGTAAAGAGTGATATGAATTTAATTAATCCTCGGTGGTGAGTACCAAAGCGAGCGATTAGTGGGTTCTCCAACGCGACTCGGCTACGGGCATCAGGGGAACAAGGGATGATGCCAGTAACTCCGGAAGTCATCAGAGGTATTATGACCTGGCGATCTGAAATGGGAGGAGACAGAAGTGCCAGAATCATGTTTGTTGTTATATAAATGTTCACATATTCTAGACCTAGGCGTCCGTCTGTTTGCCCAATATATATTTTGAGACAACATTGGCAGATGATGGTGTTTATCAAATTCCGGGAATTGCACGTAAAACCTTCCTGGATATCAAAAGGGCTTTTCGAGAACAAGACTTTGTGAATCTGTAGTACGAAAGGGTACGTACTATATGGTCTGTTGCAGCGGGTCGTACCGAGAAGATTCTGGCCAGTTTTGTGGAGGTGGCTCCTAACCAAAATGTCCGCAGGTTCCTATCACGTTTAAGAGCCACCAATGGTGGGTCGAAGAATAGAAGGCAAGGGTCAGAGTTGAGGATAGGTAGGTGTATTTCAGGATCAGGCGAGGAGGAATAGAGGAGATAGGCGTGGGTATCAGTAGTTTAATAGGACAATAGACTGATAGATATAATACTAGAAACCGTTCAGTTAATCAAAGAACATAAGATGATAGAAAACAACTTAACTTATTTTCTTCTGTGACTACACGTTTGTTTTGCAATCTGTCAAAGGCAGGCCAGGAGATCTTGTAACGAAGACGATTCTGAAAGAGCTGAACAAGTCATCTGCAATCAACAAAATGGTTTTGCAATAGGTTCCTACCTCATTGTGATGTAGCCGGTAATGAATTTGCTTACAAACAAGTAAAAGTCATGGCAAATAATGCCTTATCTTTCAATGAGTATCATTAGAGATCTGTTAAACTCTGGTGGTAGATTTACAACAGAAGCGAGATACAAAGTAGCTCAGGTAAAAGCGGCTTTACAGAAAATTAGTAATATTCTTGCAATTCATTGTTGACAATGGAAACAAGAAAAATAATTCTTAAGTGTTATGCAGAGCCAGTCTTTACATACGGATGTGAATCATGGACCATAGTACAACAGACAAGAAAATAACTGGTGGTTGTAGAATTGTGGTTTTATGGAAGAATTTTGAGAATGCCATGGACGGCTAAGAAGAGTAATGAAAACGTTCTGAAAGAGGCCAATACAAAACGAGAGCTAACTTTTATTATTAAGAAAGAACAATCATCATTTTTGTTTGCCATGTAATGAGAATGGAGCAACAAGAATGTATTGTGACAACTTGAAACACTGAAGGGTGAACAGATATATGGAAGCAAAGAGAAAAAGATACCAGACAGCTTAGGAAAATGTAGGGAGCCGCGATAGCTCTGTGGTTAGTGAACTGGACTACAAAGGACAAGGGTTAGGATTCGATCCCAACCGACGGCTCCGGATTCACTCAGTCTTAAATGGGTACCGGGTTTTTTTTCCTGGGGAAAGTAAAGCGGCACGGGTGTAATACCCTCCACATTACCCCAGAAATCATGTGCCGAAGGTCTGTAAAATTGATGGTCACTGACACCATATTCCCTATACCCGGCTGGGTTCGACACTTGGTGTGACGGAGGTACTTTACTTTTAACTTTTTTTAAGAAAGTGGCTTGGCAGAAGATCAACAACAGAAATTATAAAGAACTGACAAGATTCAGAGTTGTGGAGAAACATGATCCCCTACGCCAGCCGGCATGGTACTTGATGATGATCATCATTAAAGAAAAAAAAATACACACTGATGAAGGGTATTTCCAGGTTGAAGTTTCCGTTAATGTTCTCATCTTTCAGTGTGAGACCATCTATCTTCAGCGGCTTCAGTTTTTTGTGTTGGCCTTTCAGTCTTAATTTTATTTTCCCAATGCATAAATTATGATCACTGGTGACATCTGCCCCTCTGTGTACTGTCACGTGCATCAACAATTGTGTCTAAATGACTTTCTAATACACAGGTGGTCAATCTGGTGTCTAGTTCATCACCAAGGAGATAAGCAAGTTGCTTCGTGTATTTCCTTGTGTGGGAATAATGTTCCACCAATTATCAAGCCCTCAGTTAAACATAACTTCTTGCAAACGAGTAAATTCATAGAGGCCACTTGTCTTTCTGTGCAATGTGAAGAGCGTAAAAACAACTGAAAGGTGAAGATGAAGATGGTGAGAAGAAGAACACGAACAAGAAGAGGATAGGATGAAGATAATAAAGAAGAGGATGAGGACGATGATGACGAGAAGACCAAAAAACATGAAGAATAAGAAAAAGGAGAAGTAGGAAAAAAAGGAGAAGAATGATAATAATAAGAAGAAGAAGAGGAAGAAGAATAAAAAAAGAAGTATATTAATATTCGTATATGCTTGTTGATGGTTACAAATATATATCACCAGGTTTTCAATTTGTACAACAAGAAATTCAAATATACAATTGTTCAAGAACATTGCCCTCTGCTTTAAGAGCTGTCTGTTCACAAATTTCAGTCTCGCGATGATTTCTTTTGTTGATTTCCTGTCAAACTATTCTCTGAAATCGTTGGGTTCAATCACCAAATATTCAAATCATTATCAGTTATCCAAGCAAACACAAAACTAAAATACTAAAACGGAGATGTCATTCCGAATAATTTACATTCTGTATAGCAGAAAAGAGGTTAAGGTACGATGCATTGAAAGTGAACGGAAGCGTTTTCAACACATGGCCACTTTTCCAGCGCAGGCACTCAATTTGACAGCAGCCTTTCAGCATTTCCGATAAACTATAATTTTACATTATTATTTGTTTTCTCAAAACCATTTATAATGTCGTCCCTTAAGTGACAAATATCAAATACCTGGTGGCTAAACAACAAACCAACCGCCAGCAAGGGAAACGTTTGACTAATGAACAACCTTCAGTTTAAACACTTGACTCTGGTGAAAAGAATTAAAAGTGCATAACTAGAGAGTGCTAGGCAGGAAGTTCACCCTCTTTCAAGGACAATATTTTGCAGTGTCGAAGAGTTGTGATAGGTAAGGGTTGCTGATGGTGCCAGTGCTTTGGATTCCTAGTAAAAGTAACTATAAATGATGTCCCGGAACATAAATATCTATATATTTCCGTGGGGTGAGTAATATTAAATTAACTGAACTAGATCACCATATTTGAAGGGCAGCGTATTTTCCCTCAATGATGTTACTTTCCTCAGTTTCATGTGTTAGATACTTAGGCTGTGATTGAACCTATCTGGAATCGTTACCTATTATTTCTTCTTCTTTTTCTGTGACTCAGTAGTACATAAAGTTCATGTTATCAATAACAAAGAACTCTTTTTTTGTGTGTGCTAGAAGTTTCAGCAGACGACAGTTACACTCTCTCCTTTTCTTTCTCCCGCCCATTTTTTAACCACCTTCTGAACGTGGATGTACATATCGCTCAAACAAGCCCAATTAAAAATGACCCGAGATCAAATGGGATTTGACTTAATATGTAAATAAATCAATGTTTCTTTCTTCATTTTTACAATCATTTGTGTGCGACAAATATGGCATCATTTCCTCCACTATGAAGCAACAGACACAAACATTCCCCTCAAAACTACAGCGACTTTTCCTGCACGTTTCGTTTTTTACGTTTACCAAATAAATGTTTTACTACATCTGATTACATAATATCCCTTTAGTTGCAGCGCAATTTTGTAACAGTGCATTATTATTGTTGTCCTTTTTTTATCTTATTTTGCGAACGTGGAATTGAGGTCACGTGACATGCTTTTGTTATCTTCAATAATGAAGGGTTGTTTGGACGGAGTGAAATTGAATGTAGAATGCACATAAATTTATATAACAGCAATTATAGCAATATGAATTGTTGAAAGAATTTATTGTTTACCCTGCCTAGCACTCAACTCCAGTAAATCGAGAAAAGGAGGAAAGAAAATATTCCATCGCACCTCGAATGTGGCATGTAGAGAACATAGTTTTAGTGCCCATATTTATCGACAATCTGTACATTTATTTTTTTTTATTTTAGCCAGCACTACGCCAGTTCTATTTACCCGAAGATAGATCCGGTAATTATTTAAGAGTGGGCGCAAATAGTATCCCCTATTGTTCTCAACTGAAGAGGCAACAAACCACTTCTAAAACAGGTTTTCCCAGTTTATAAATTAAGATTAGTAATTGAAGATAATGTTTCATGACATCAAACTCTATCCAATTTAAGGAACTAGAATTAATAACCAAGGAAAATTTTTAAGTCACCAAATTATATCCAGTCTATAACAACAAACTCTATCTAGTTTATAGAACAAAGACTAATAACCGAGGAAAATGTTTTATGACATCAAATTATATTCAGTTTATAACATCAAACTCTATCTATTTAAAGGCATCATCATCATGTGCCTTACCGGTTGGCGTAGGTGATCATGTCCCTCCACAATCTTCTATCTACAGTGCATCGTATGAGTTCTGTTGTTGACTGTTTTCCATGCCATGACACAAAGCTATCCAGTATTTTCTCTCTTTGTCGCCCGCGATCTCTCTTTCCTTTTATTTTGCCAGTTGTAACCAAGTATTCCAACTTTCCTCTTCTCATGATGTGCCCGAAAAATGTTGATTGCTTCTTTCTGATGTTTTTTAAGAGCTGCCTTTTTGTGTTGGCCTCTTTGAGAACTTGCTCATTGGTCTTTTTAGCTGTCCAGGAAACTTTCAACATTCTTCTGAGAAATCCCATCTCTGTGGCCTCTAATCGTCTTTTCATTTGTTTGTCTACTGTCCATGATTCGCTTCCATAGGTCAGAATTGGTTCTATATAGCACCGATGAATTCTCTTTCTCATTTTTATTGACATAGATTTGTTGCATAAGATATTTTTCATTTTCTGAAATGCTATTTTGGCCTGAGCTATTCTGCTTTTTATTTCTGTGGTGCATCTCCCGTCTGATGTTATTATTGTGCCCAAATATTTTATACTACTAAGACTAATAACCAAGGAGATTGTTTCATGGCATCAAACTCTCCCACGTCAACTGTGTTCATACCTAGCTGCTTCACTTCGTTATGTTTCTCTAACGTAGCTAAAAATGTGATAGCGATGATTATTATTTCCTCACTTTTGGCACTAACCTTGAGCTGTTATAATTCAACTATTTGCATGTTCGGTAACGATGCTCGAAAATGTCAGTTTGCATTGACGGAAGCGTGAGACTTGAAATATCTGCATTTATGACGACATTCACTTTGACACCACGTTAAATTATTGACCGTGTGCTGGCATTTTGTGGCTGTCAGCTTTTGTTTCATCACTACATTTTGTGCCGTGTTTAACTATTTATATTACTGTATGTACGCAATACATTTTTAATAATGTAAAATTGAAATTAATTCAGTGTTATGTGAAGCCAGCCCTGACATGGAGAAGTAAAGTTTGGACTATCGAATAACCGACCAGATAATATTTGAAAGCCACAGAAGTGATATCATAAAGAAGAATGTTGGGACTACCATCATCATCATTAAGTGTCGTTTCCACATCGAAGGTTGGCTACCATGGAGCGTCATTCTGCTATGTCTCTTGTCTTGATGTTGCAGGTTGTCACAGGCTGACTTGTCCATTTTTTGATGTTACTCGTCCGCGTTAGTCTCTGTCTGCCTCTGCCTCTTTTACCGTGTATTTTCTCTTCCAAGATTACTTTTAGCAGGCTGCTGTGTCTTTTAACATGCCCCAAAAATCGCATTTGTCTTGTGTGAATTGTATTTAGTAGTTCTCTCTTCATTTTTAGTTGTTTTAAGACATTATCGTTCATGGGAATACAACAGACAGCTGAAAATGAGGATATTCTAAAAGACGTTACGACTGATAGAAACTTTATTGATATCATCAAAGGGAACAATCATTATGTTTGTTTGGGCCATATATTTAGAAGTAAATGATCAAAAAGTAGCTCTTTCCACTACTTGAGGCGTAAAATGAATACGGTGTTAGTGACATATTTTGTTTGTGTGATCAACGGCACATGTTCTGAGTTATGTGGCCACTTGTTAGTCCTGAAAAATTCGGCACTTTAAGGCTGGGTGCAGCTAGAATCGGTCGTGAACGAACTTGACCTCTTGCCCTTAGGAGTTCAGCTCATTAGGCACTGAAATGCTGGGACTCTTATAAAAGCTCAAATTGGGGAGGTGAGAGGTAAATGGAGAAACACAAAGAGGGCAGCTCTAGAGAAATGAGAAGTACGATGTCACCAGTAGAAAGACAAACAACTGATGGAGAGAGAAACTTGTTTAGATGCATGGTCATCTACGTCAGGAAGCACTAAACTTGATGTTCTAAAAGGTGCTTTAATTTACATATACTAAAGGGAGGTCAAAAAGTAATGCACACCAATTTTTTTCTCGGCTAATAATAAAGATAGGAATATGAAATTTTGCACACTTGGAATATGACATGTTCCAATTATGTGCACCAAATTGCACAGCATTCTGAAAAATATTACGCAATCTATGAACCGTTAAAATGGAGCTTGTCAACAATGTCCGTTACAAACAGCGAATTGTCATAGAATTTCTGGTTGCGGAAAAAGAAACTGTGGCAAACATTCATAAACGACTGTGTGCAGTGTACAAATGTTCTGCAGTCGATAGGAGCACAGTTATTCACTGGGTTCATAGAATTAAAGCTGCAGAAAGTGTACGAGTGGAGCTGCATGATTTACCGCGTTCTGGACGTGTTGCCTCGGCTACCAGCACAGACATGTTAAACCGGGCTGATGCCATTATTCGTAAGGATAGGCGTATCACATATCAGCAATTGGCATTGCAGCTTACAGTCAGCAAGGGAAGTGCAATCGCAATTTTTAAAACTCTCGGATATTCAAAGATTTGCGCTCGATGGGTTCCTCGGTGCCTAACAAATGATCACAGAGTTCAAAGGAAAACATTCTGTTCTGAATTGTTGGAGCGTTTCGGTGTTGAAGGAGAAATGTTTTTTGTCAAAAATTGTTACCGGTGACGAAACGTGGGAACATTATTATGAGCCTGAAACAAAAATGCAGTCAATGGAATGGCATCATCCGCAGTCACCAAAAAGAAAAAAATTCAAAACATCTCCATCAGCCGGAAAGGTGATGATCACTGTCTTCTGGGACATTGATGGTGTGATTCTTGTTGATGTAATGACAAGAGGTGAGACAATCAACTCGACAGCTTACATCAATACACTGACAAAACTCAAAAATCGGTTCCACAGAGTTCGGCCTAATAAGCCATCTGCAGATTTGTTGCTTCAACATGACAATGCATGCCCTCACACAAGTCTGGTAACACGGGAAGCAATCAACAAATTTGGTTGGACTGTACTGCCCCATCCTCCTTACAGCCCTGATCTGGCTCCCTCAGATTTCCATCTGTTTGGACCACTCAAAAAATTCCTACGTGGGACACACTTTGACAATGATGAGGATGTGATCCGTGCAGTTAAAAAATGGCTACGCGAGCAGGACAAAACTTGGTACAAACGAGGCATTCATGACCTAGTTTCGCGTTGGCGTACGGCAATACGCTTGGACGGAGATTATGTTGAAAAATAGGTAGTGTCAAGGGGATGTTCAGCTACAATCTGTGAAAATTTCACACATTTTGCCCGAATAGTTTCCGAGAAAAAAATTGGTGTGCATTACTTTTTGACCTCCCTGTACAACTTGGCTGCATGAGAACGTCATTACCACACTACAAGAAATGCTAAAATATTTCTGTTAAATGGGAAGGTGCTTCATAGGAAACTAAGTTGTTAATAGTACCTGCCTTGAGTTCAGTCCGCCATTCTTTAAGTGTTTCACATGATGTTGTCGAGAGTCGCAGTTATTCAGCCTAGACCAAGTGTTTTGCTCTAGAAGATGTTAGTCATAGCCGCTGCAGGGTTTTTGTGAACATTGAATTTCACTGGGATTTATGTTTAAAATGTAACCATTTAAAAATGAAGAAAAACAATTTCTTTGCATTGTTTTCTGAGTTTTTCTTTTATTTATTCAGCTACTTTGATTTTTTGTGTGTGTGCTAAATTCTTTCCCTAAAATATTAAAATGTCGAAGAAAATAAACACCAAAAAAAACGAACAAGAAACACAGATAAAAGTTAAATTAATGAACATTAACAATAGAAAAATAAAATTACTTGTATCAGATGAAAATTCGCAAAAGCATTGTATGTTTGTGTATTAACAAGTGTTGTGTAATAATGATACACATGAAACACATCTGTTAAGCAAGTAGAATAGTAATATACAAAATAATATATAATACTAACAGGCTAAAGCAAAGAAAGCGATATGAAGTTTTTTCAGTAACAGAAAAAAAACATAATATCACAACAGCAGTATTTAAATAGTGTATTTTTATAATAAATGTTGTAGCAATAGTGATAGCAGTAGTAGTAGTAGTAGTAGTAGTAGTAGTAGTAGTAATAGCAATAGTAGTAGTAGTAGTAGTAGTAGTAGTAGTAGTAATAGTAGTAGTAGTAGTAATATTAGTAGTAGTAGTAGTAGTAGTAGTAATATTAGTAGTAGTAGTAGTAATAGTAGTAGTAGTAGTAGTAGTAGTAATAGTAGTAGTTATAGTAGTAGTAGTAATATTAGTAGTAGTAGTAATAGTAGTAGTAGTAGTAATAGTAGTAGTAGTAGTAATATTAGTAGTAGTAGTAGTAGTAGTAATAGTAGTAGTAGTAGTAGTAGTAATAGTAGTAGTAGTAGTAGTAGTTATAGTAGTAGTAGTAGTAGTAGTAGTAGTAATAGTAGTAGTAGTAGTAGTAGTAATAGTAGTAGTAGTAATAATAGTAGTAGTAGTAGTAGTAGTAATAGTAGTAGTAGTAGTAGTAGTAATAGTAGTAGTAGTAATATTAGTAGTAGTAGTAGTAGTAGTAGTAGTAATAGTAGTAGTAGTAGTAGTAGTAGTAATAGTAGTAGTAGTAGTAGTAATAATAGTAGTAGTAGTAGTAGTAGTAATAGTAGTAGTAGTAGTAGTAGTAATAGTAGTAGTAGTAGTAGTAGTAATAATAGTAGTACAGTAAAGTCTCGATTATCCGGAATGCTCGGGGAAGAACCCATTCTGGATAATTGAATTTTTCTGGATAATCGAGAGTAAGAAAACCAAACTCAAAATTTATGAAAAAACATGATTGAAAAATTGCAATGCTCAGAAATATTTAAATTCGTGTGACATTCACTAGCTTTCTCTATCAACATGGGTCCTGATATTGGCATTCCTTTTCTTCTTCTTTCTAAAAACCACACATAAAGGACGTCGTCGAGTTTTTCAAATTTTGGCCGTTTCATACTTCGTCTCTGGTGTATATTGTTGCTGCTTTCAGACTCCGACGCAAACTTAAACAACTCATCTTTTTGATTTCGTATGTCATATAATGTTGAAGAGGCTATGCCAAATTCAGTCATCAAAACGTTGCGATTAACGCCTTTTTCAAGTCTACTAGCGATTTCAATCTTCTGGTTCAGTGTCAATACAGTTCGCTTGCGTTTACCTTTGCGGGAAATTGAGGTGTGGTTTGCACTCGCAGAGGCCATTATTTAACACAAAAATGTATTCCGTTAAAAAGTATGCACACATGCGTTTATAGCATATCATGTATAATTTATACTGATGGAACGAATTTCAGCTTGCACAAATGTCTGAGACAAACTAACGTCAAACTCTGTATCTTACTCTTTTTGAATTTCCAGTCGGTAATTTTTGAACCCCTCCCCCTTTCTTCTCACCATCTCTATGTCACTGCACGCCGGCTGCTCAACCTTTGATTTATAATCATCAAAGTTATGGGCTCTTCAATTTTCACAAACAATACGTCTGCTTCTAATGTTCGGTCAGACTGTCAAACGCCATATTTTTGACAAATTCATGACCAACTTTAGATCTAAAGCAGGCTATGAGAAAATTAAGCAAATTTGTAAAATCATGTAGATAAGTGTTTTTGGCACGACTAAGATTTCCCGACAAAAACATTTAGTCGGGGGAAAAAGTGAAGATATAGACTGTCTGTCGCTTTTACTTGGAATATTTGGAGACACAATGTCTGGATTGAATAAAATATGTTCGCTCCTATTTGAAGTATATTACTGTAAATACACTATTGTAAACGCAATATTGTGTAATGATAGAGCCTGTAGAAGTAAGCGCAGCGCACAAACCGTGTTGTAGCGTTTTCGATTTCCGGATAAAGGCATTTAATTTAACTGAACAAAACATGATTCAAGCTTTCTCCCTATAATAATTAAAAAAAAAAAAGTCCGTTAAATTGAGAATTCCGGATTATTGAGTACCGCATAATCGAGACTTTACTGTAGTTGTAGTTGTAGTAGTAGTAATAATATTAGTAGTAGTAGTAGTACTACCAACAAAAGAAACTTCCGCAGTTGTTCGGATGTCAATAATAATAATAATAATAATCATTTAATAACAAGAATATTCGCTTGTACAAATTTGTACGGCTCAATGCTTCCTGGCGGGTGATATAAAGCACATCCATACAGGCTTGTTAGACCAGGAAGTTTCTCTTTCAAAATAGATGCCGATGTGACACGATGGCTTGAAATAATACTCAGATTAGGTGTTGCAATGGAATTGAGGGGTTTCTAGATGAAGTGAAGTATTGGAATAGAATTGTGAGGCCTCTAGATGAAGTACTGGAATGGAATTGTTAGGCCTCTAATTGAAGTGAAGTATTGGGATGAAATTGTGGGACCTCTAGTTGAAGTGAAGTGTTGGAATGGAATAGTGGAGCCTCTAGTTGAAGTGAAGTATTGGAATGGAATTGTAGGGTCTCTAGTTGAAGTGAAGTATCGGAATGAAATTGTGGAGCCTCTAGTTGAAGTGATGTATTGGAATTGAATAGTGGAGCTTCTAGTTGAAGTGAAGTATTGGAATGAAATTGTAGGCCCTCTAGTTGAAATGAATTATTGGAATTGAATTTTGGAGCTTCTAGTTGAAGTGACATTTAAAATTATTTAAATGTGTTTGTCTTGTGTGCAATTGTGGTTCATGGCCAACATTTGTTGTGTGAAGCAATAGAATTATAGATCGACAGGTTGTAAGAGAGAGGACAAAAAGGCAGAGAAAAACAGAGAAAGAGGGTTGCATAAAAAATTAGAGAAGTTTAGTTTAGTCGACGAATCATCCTAATTGTTACATCGGACATCTCAATAAATACTTATATCTCCTCCTCTGTATGTCAGTCAGTGTAGGGACTGACAACTCCAATTCTTTGTTGATGTTGTTGTTCTTCTGTACCTCAAGCGTAACACTCCATTCTGGCATACCCACTTTTGACCTGATGTTCGGACAGTCTAAACATGGTTGTAGACTAATTATCATTGACGGAGTCCTCATCAGCAAGCCCTGTCTCCCTGATGACATTCACAATATCAGCCCTGCCCTTTGCACGTCCGTCATCTACGGCAGCTGTAACGATAGAGAAGAAGCGTTGTATAAATGGTTAGTGTGGAGATGGCGAAGAAGAGTTGTATAAATGGTTAGTATGGAGATAGCGAAGAAGAGTTGTATAAATGGTTTGCATGGAGATAGCGAGGAAGAGTTGTATAAATGGTTTGTGTGGAGATAGCGAAGAAGAGTTGTATAAATGGTTAGTATGGAGATAGCGAAGAAGAGTTGTATAAATGGTTTGTATGGAGATAGCGAAGAAGAGTTGTATAAATGGTTTGTGTGGAGATAGCGAAGAAGAGTTGTATAAATGGTTAGTATGGAGATAGCGAAGAAGAGTTGTATAAATGGTTAGTGTAGAGATAGCGAAGAAGAGTTGTATAAATGGTTAGTATGGAGATAGCGAAGAAGAGTTGTATAAATGGTTAGTGTAGAGATAGAGAAGAAGAGTTGTATAAATGGTTAGTATGGGGATAGCGAAGAAGAGTTGTATAAATGGTTAGTGTAGAGATAGAGAAGAAGAGTTGTATAAATGGTTAGTATGGAGATAGCGAAGAAGAGTTGTATAAATGGTTAGTGTAGAGATAGAGAAGAAGAGTTGTATAAATGGTTAGTATGGGGATAGCGAAGAAGAGTTGTATAAATGGTTAGTGTAGAGATAGAGAAGAAGAGGTGTATAAATGGTTAGTGTAGAGATAGAGAAGAAGAGTTGTATAAATGGTTAGTATCGAGATAGAGAAGAAGAGTTGTATAAATGGTTAGTGTAGAGATAGAGAAGAAGAGGTGTATAAATGGTTAGTGTAGAGATAGTGAAGAAGAGGTGTATAAATGGTTAGTGTAGAGATAGCGAAGAAGAGTTGTATAAATGGTTAATGTAGAGGTAGAGAAGAAGAGGTGTATAAATGGTTACTTTAGAGATAGAGTAGAAGAGTTGTATAAATGGTTAATGTAGAGATAGAGTAGAAGAGTTGTATAAATGGTTAATGTAGAGATAGAGTAGAAGAGTTGTATAAATAAGAGGTAGGGAAGAAAACAGTGAAACATTATGATGATATAGAGAGAGACATAACTTCAGTGAGATGTATGTACGTACACTGAATGTACACAAAACAGAGAGAGTGAGAGAGGCATTGACAATTTGAAAAAGACAGATAAACAATTACACCAGCAAAGAACGATAACTAAGCGTTCGTTTCATCTGTACAGGAGGTAAGGGAAAGAGAGAGGGACTAAAAAAGAACGGGGACAGCCCCTCACTTTTAGAGTGACTGACGCATCATCAGAACACACCGGGGTTTGTTTCTTTTGATTGCTTGGGGATTTTCAGTTGGCTCTGCTGTAAGTAAATACTTAGTTTGTTAAATCGCGAAGAATTTGAAATAATATCGGAGAAAACAAGAGTTATCACAGAAACTATGACTAGCTGGAACTCTCAGCAAACAGCTTTATTTACAAGAGCTGGGCTATCAACACCATCTATCGAAGTGCTACAATTATACTTTTTTTGGTAAGAACGGGCGATGATTTTAAATATAAAATATTAAGAACAGTAAAGTCTTTAAGCAAAGAACTGAAAGATACAATTGATTAATAAATAAAAACGTTGTGGAAAAGATGGGGGGGGGGGCATTGTAAGAACCGATAATGGCATGCCTAGATCATAGTTGCGAGAGGAAACCAACATTTCTGTTAATTAATAATTATTGACCATTGGTCAGAATATAGAGATCTTCAATGCAGAATATTAAAATTATTTAAATCCATTTGATGGAGGTAGAAGGGTTATCAAAGGTCTATTATGTCAATACACATCATAATTCATTGATCACAGTACTTTTGATACCATTATTAATTTATAGAAAGCTTACGAAAAATGACCTAAACAACACTATGTCTATAGAAAAGCTATTGATAAGGACTGCATTGTTTTGAAAGAGTCCTTACGTTGAAAGACGGTTTGTAAAGTTTTCAAGAAATGATATTAATTGATTGTGAGAAGGTTCACGTTGTCACTTGTTTTGATTGGTTTTGAAAAATGTGGTTTTAAAGATGGAAGTTTTAGCAGTATTTTCGCGAACTTTGCATGACAGATTTGTTGTTAAGTGCAGTGGGGAGCATTAGTACGAGAAATTCGAAGCAGTTTAGTCGCTGCGGCAACATGTGAGAAAATCGAATCGGAATGAGATATGGGAAGTTCATTCAGAATTTGAAAATACTTTAAAAAGTTAGTAGTCACCGTAGACATTTTTTTTTACAATTGGATTTTGCTGCAAAATATGGTTTTATAGAAACTTGGAGACTTATGATAAACTTGATGAGGACTTTGTCATATTTGAAATATTTTAGAGTCGTTTCTGTCACGAAACGTTTGTAAGTGTAAGATTTAAACTTGTATCTGGAATCAAATGAAATGTTATTTGCAAACAATTACTAACACAAGTTACAATCTTTATGCTGGAAAGTTTAAAGTATGAAATAGAATACATCAGTAGAATTGTGAGAAGGCATTTAATCAGAATTAGCATTTCAGACAAACAGTAACACCTAATTAAATTTTAATGGAAGACATTATGAAGCCTTTCTAATCTATTAGGTCCTTTGGAAACAAATGGAACTAACGTGAAATTTTTTCATAATTTGTCTCTATTCTTTCCTTGTTGGTGATGTTTCTTCTGATGATTGTATTTACTAAGGCATAATTTTGTTAGCAGACCAGTTACTATAATAGCAGTTCCTAGTTAAAAACTCATTGTGGGTGGCATCGACATGTCTGTTACAATTTTTGGTCCAATTCATTTTATATGGACATCATTAATAAACCACAGTAGCAAGTATAGGTCAGCAAGAGACCACAGATTTTACTTTACGTTAGCATAATACATGCTGTATTCGATTGTTAGTGCCAATAACTTAGTGTAATTGTGTCCACAATTACGCGTCCTTTAGTCTCTAAAGTGGAAAAATAGCACCTGGCATTTAGTCCGGGAATGAAAGATATTGCGAGAAAGAGAGAGAGAGAGAGAGAGAGAGAGAGAGAGAGAGAGAGAGAGAGAGAGAGAGAAGGAGACCCGATCCACGTTTACCACAAAGTATGTTCCGAGGATAAGTGGATGTCCTATATTGCACTCTCCAATGGCAATCATCTTGTGAGTTAACATTACCGCCCACGTCTACAGTTTAAGAAATGAAGCTACTATTCTATTACAAGGTAGCCTAACCCAGACAAGTAGTAATTTGACTATTGTTAAATGTAGCCATCACTTGAAATCCTCTACTCGTGGTCTTGTAGCCAGCGCTAATTCTGACTTCTGTTAGCACTTGGTAATACACGTCTCGTAGTAGATAACGATATGATCAAGTGAGACAGACTTGACAAGAAAGAACTATACGAACAAGTAATTATTTGAAGTGCGGCTAATTCTTGTTGACCTAGTCGAAGTCGTTGCTTCTTTAAATTGAGTGAAAGTTGGGGGCGGGCGTAAGGAACAGGTCGTTAATCATGTCCAGATTAATTATTTGTTTGGTCCAAAAAAATCTTGTCAGCTGTTGCATGCGTATATAAAAGTTCACTTTCTCTTGGCTTCATATTTAAGTTGGTGATAAACTGGTCTGTTTATTCAACGTTGGTGTTGTAACGATGCATGAACCCTGTAAGTATTAACTATTGTTCTAGAAGTATACAATGAAATATACAAACTAATACTAATGAAATCATAAATGCTTATGTAGAATTTTTTTTAAAGTATCCGTCATGACTTGTTCCTTATAGTGCCCGTATTTTAGTCGATTTGAAACACTCTCCAGTTTCAGTAGCAAAGTCAGCACATCTCATTTGGCTATTACGAAATCACGTACTCAGTAATTTAACGTATGTGTCTTTTCTGTTCATCAACATCTCTAAGTGAATGAACATTTATTGAATCGAACATCTCGGAAACAATCTCCAATAATATAGATTTAAACTCTTAAAGAGAATGTATTCTTCAGCGCGGCAGTACTGTTTGCGACTTGACTTCTTACAGCTTGCAGAATCAGATTACGACTGTCCGCCCCAGACAACACTTAGCTCTTATCGAACTCACGGTCTAGGTTCTTTCGTGTTTTCGCATTTATTTTCTCTCCAATCAGTTTATTGATCTTATTTTCTTTTATGTCAAGGTTAACCCTATCTTAAGGTTTAACATATTTCTACTATTAATTAATTGGTATTTTAATAATTGTCTAAATTACGCCAGATGCAATATCACAAGTAAACTGATTACACCATCAACGACTAAAACGAGAAAGTAACGAGAACGTTACAAGAACGTTACAAAATAGACCAAAGCGAAAAAGAAACTTATTTTCGACATCTGCAGCAAACAATCATCATTTTTAACGTAATCTGAGAAAATAGCTTGAATATATTGTTACGCTTTCTAGCATCTCATTACCAGGTAAGAAACAAATGATAAATATCACTCTCATACAATGTTACCAACGTCAAACACGACCCCTGAACAAAGCTTACGCAGAAGATCACTACTTGCCACATGTAGGTGTTTGAGAAAGACAACAAACAAAACAAAGACAGATTTAAAATCCAATGTGAAAATCAAATAATAGATCGGAACTGTACAGTGTCTGGAACGTGTGTGTAACAAACACACACACACACACTAAAAACAACAAATAAAATGGCGCTCTGTAAGAAAATGAAACTAGACCAAAAACAACAAAAGATATCTACCTCAAAGCATTGGGACAGAGCACAAGAGGAAAAAAATGGACGAAATAAAAGACATGCAAGAACGGAAACATTTCTATCCTAGCAGCCTCTTGATGCACACAAAAACGATGCTATATCTAGAAGAGAAACGACGGTGGACGGAAAACAATACAGCAGTCATCAGATTATCTCATTTATTTATCCTGTCCCTTGCCACGTTTCAAAGCAACAGCAGATGGAAAAAAGAAAGAAAGAAGAAATGATGTGCAAAATGATGCAATAAACGATAGAGGAAAACAGAGAGGACAGATAGGTGGCAGTTTGAATGAATATCTTGGTAGGTCGTTAACACTTGAACTTACAAGTAAATGTAACGACAATCAGCTGCAACGTGACGTCAGCACTTAATCTAGCACGCACGGTAGTAGATGATGATGCCCGCGTTTTTCAATGTTCAATATTTTGTTCGTTTGCGCTGCCAATAACATCCATTCTATTTTTAAAGCATCCATCTCCCTTTATATTTATGAACACTGTTCGCTCTTGTTTTCTCAAATTACTATTTCTCGACATTTGTTTCCATTCATATTTTTACATATTTCCGGCGTCTCTTACTTATATTATGTATCCTTTATTTTTTCACTAATTTTAGACAGTCATTTATTTTATTGGTTTTTGTGTAAATTATTTTTTTTCAGCCACTGAATCAATTCAACCACACAATCTAACGTAAACATATTTTTCAAAGGTCTCAGTTAGTCTCCTGCGAAATGGGTTTTCTCCTTTTCTAGGTCAAAATTAAATATAGTCAATAGTATATATTAATGTAAGAAAATTATATATTATAACATCATCATCATGTGCCGTATAGGTTGGCGATCATGTCCTTCCACAATCTTCTATCTCCAGTGCATCGTATCAGTTCTGTTGACTGTTTTCCATACCATGACACCAAGCTATCCAGTATTTTCTCTCTTTGTCGTCCTCGATCTCTCTTTCCTTTTATTATGCCAGTTGTAACCAAGTATTCCAACTTTCCTCTTCTCATGTTGTGCCCAAAAATTGTTGATTGCTTCTTTCTAATGTTTTTTTAAGAGCTCCCTTTTTGTGTTGGCCTCTTTGAGAACTTTCTCATTGGTCTTTTTATCTGTTCAAGGAACGTCCAACATTCTTCTGAGAAATCCCATCTCTGTGGCCTCTAATCGTCTTTTCATTTGTTTGTCTATTGTCCATGATTCGTTTCCATAGGTCAGAATTGGTTCTATATAGCATCGATGAACTCTCTTTCTCATTTCTACTGTCATAGATTTGTTGCATAAGATATTTTTCATTTTCTGAAATGCTATTTTGGCCTGAACAGGTTTGCATTTCCCCATAGATACAATAATTTAAAGATTATCAAAGTTTTATATAATGTATGATTCAAATTAACCAAACTGATACATTTGTGAACATCTTCATTTATGGATAACAAAAAAAAGTGTATTCATGAGAGCCGGTGAACATTGAAAGCAAGGAAATTTTAAACAAAGATTTGAATATTCGGTAGCTATATCGATATCTGAGGATAATCCTATATGCTGCTGAAGACAAAAATTTATGAAAAATCAAATAGTAGATGAATATTACTCTTTTCACTTCTTCATTCATTTAAAAAAACATTGTTGATAACAACAACGAAAACATAATGAACTGAATTGGGAAAACATGTTTAATTATGCCATATTTTATATGATTCTTGTAGAAATGTGATCTTTCTGTACAATGATTTCTCTTCTAATTCATCAACAGACTCCATCAAGTTATATTCTGTTTTAATAAGGCGGAGATGTTTTGATGGGAATGACGATTAACAGTTATCTTTCTTCCCTTTATTTCAGATTACGACATTCGATCATTCTTAAGTGATCGCTCTTCTGTTCTGCTATTAATTCTGTTGTTGACTTCGATAGAGTCGTTTCTTATTTCTTAAAATAATATGTTTTTCTCTGTATTCTACTATAATTTTTTACAAAACATTTACTTGCCTCTTGTGTGTTCAAACACGCCCATTCTCCTAATGTCCCCGGAAAGTGCTAATTGCTTCTTTCTGATCTGTGTGATAAGCTAGCTCCATGCTAAGACTCTCATCACTCCATGTTCATTTGGATTAAGAGCAATCCCTGAGAATATTAACATCCTTCTTTGTTACTTCTAGTGAGCTTTATATTTGTTTATATATTTTTGTTCCAATAATCGCTTTCACACAACACAATTTGCTGTATTTATCACGAAGGGAGTCTACTTTCTAGTTTTCTTATTTAATGTTTGCCTCAAACAATTTCTTACAAAGTTGTTTTTGTGCAGTGTTTTATTTTATTATGTTAGTTGTTGTGTACACCCAAGAAAGTCGTGTTTCGAGGGCCGGTGTTGATATCTATCAATTGATTTAATAATAATCAGCTAAATTAAATGCATTCCCATTATCGTTTATAATAATTTTATTGTTTATTTGATCGTAATTATTGACTCAAGTATTTTTATTAAAATTACAAAAATAGTTTTTCTTCTTTGTCATTTCTCTCCCTTTATAATTGTATGCATGAATATGAGCGTGTTTTTGTATAACTGTTATATGTAACATTTAATATGTTCTTTTAATAATAGTCAGTCACTGGACTTATTGAGAATCTCGTACAAAATTGGGAGTGGTATTATGTCAGAACGTTAATGTAATACTACTTGGTTTAACGGTTCGTTATGATAACATTAATGATTTTTCTAACATAGACAAGTGAAAGAAAAGAATAAAAGTAAATCCACCATCCAGGAGATATAAAGGTTCTCTGTCTAAGAGACGTATGACACAAGCCCGAGAAGGCCGTAAGGAGTCCGGGTTGCCGACTCACCTTTTGTCTACCAGAAAATCTTCCAGAATTGGCACCTGGAATGTACGTGCCCTAAAAGTCAACAGAGAGTTTTACAGAACAAGCCCCCTTTTTTTGGAATCCCCAGGGGAAAAGACAAAGAGGAAGACCAAGAAATTCTTGGAGAAGACAAACAGAAGCAGAGATGATGGTGATGGGGAAGACATGGAATGATCTTAAAAGAATGGCAAGAAACAGAACGACTTGGAAAGTGTTTGTTGAAGACTTATGCTCCACAGGGAGCTGAAAGTTAGAAGAAGAAGAAGAAGAATTAGTTTTCTTGGTGATCAGCTAAAAGATGAATTGCAGCTTTAATATTTTCTATACAACTTACATTCCTGTGCCAGTCCTCTAGGCCGATGTTCCGTAAATCTTTGTGATCACGAATATACGGTCTCGTTATTACCTACAATCATCAGGCTTCATGTCTTTTGCAGAACATTGTATTCACCACCGCTCATCTGCAAAAATCTGTCTCTAGCCACTCTCTTGTTGCTGTGCTCAAGGTCTCTTTGATGTCTTGAAATCACCTTCTTCTTGGTCTGCCCCTGTCTCGTCTTCCTGAAGCCACGCCTACCATTATTGTTTTGTTTTCAGCCCGCTGTGTGTTTTGACGTGGCCATAGTATTGTAACTTCCGGTGTAGAATAGTGTCTATGAGCCAGTTATTTCTATTACACACAATCAGCCTCTGTTTTATTGGAAGTTAACGGAACAATTATGCTCAATGCTATTGCGGACGGGTAAGACAGTGTTAGACAGCAGTATCTCTCTCAATTATTTTTAGCGCTATTTAAAAATGAACAACATATATAATTGTGCTAAATTCTACTTCTGCTTTGC
The DNA here is from genome assembly GCA_032433765.1 of Megaustenia siamemsis. Taxonomy (NCBI): domain Eukaryota; kingdom Metazoa; phylum Mollusca; class Gastropoda; order Stylommatophora; family Ariophantidae; genus Megaustenia; species Megaustenia siamemsis. Next base: position 151,012,677 of record JAVIAB010000092.1, read on the forward strand.
TTCATAGGGATTAATAATATAACATAGCATAACAATATATACACACAAAGACCTCATTTTTAACCCACATTATGTGTCCAGAACCGGGTTTTATTTGGTGGACGTGGCAATTCCATCTTGCCCTTCACTGTTAACTGTCACGCATGTCGTAAGTGGCAACTAACCATCGCTTATACAGTCGAGTAGGACGTTCACGGAGCGACCTTGCCAATGGGATTTACAGATGTATTTTGAGAAATGCTGTGACACGTAGGCCGAACGGATTTAGAGAATTTCTGACTGCAATGAAACTGGGTCAAGAAATAGAATAGAATAGAGCATAAAAGAATAAATATAATAGAATAGAATTGTCGGCATTTATGCCATGTGCACTTTGTGCCCGAAACATTTTGATGGTTAGAATCACATGCTCACTTCTCCGCCTCCATTTTGTTGCACTTATAGTAAATATTGTCGATAAACTGTATTGCTGTTAGAAGGGGTGAGATACAAGACCATGGTTTAGATGGTTAGTCAATAGGTTGTACACAGGTCTCGCCCGTGTGGTTACCGGGATCCTGACCACGAACAGGGAAGAAAGAGAACAGAGCCATTGTCATATGCCAAGCATGTCGTAAGAGGCGACTAAAGCTAGGGATAAGGTCTTAGCGGGTACTACAGAGCTGAAGGGCATCAGTGCTTTTGCTGGTGTTTGTCGTGTGTACTGAAGAACATACTGGAGAACATGCTGAGGATAGGATATGAGCAATGTGGAGTTAGTCTGTTGTTCAGTTAAGGAGATCTGTTAATGAAACTAAGTTAAACTGAATTAATCTACACCGGCCTGGAATGTGACATGTCGGATGAACAACTTCAGCCTTGTCATTTCCGGTTAAAATACTTTAGATCATCTGAAAGTGACTCATTTTGACACGTCAGAAGAGATGGTGAAGAGCTCTAACCACAAACAGTTGACACTGATCCCGCTTAAAAAAAAAAATAGGAAAAGAACAATTAAAAAGTTAAAAGATATTTTCAAATTAATTTAGTCATCGTATGCAGAAGTCGATCGTTATAATCACAGCCAGGCTTCACTAAAAAGTTCCCATTGCTGTGTAATGAGATTACGTCATCACAGACACACACACACACACACACACACACCACATAAGCACGTGCACACTGACGTACCAAAAACTCACATAAGGTTTTGTCATGTGTTATTGCACATAAAGTTCCAATATGGCAGCTTTAAATATCTCATTGAGATATCTCGTGACGCCCTAGAGCAGTGCTCCATGAACAACACCGTCTTCTATTGGGCGATTTCTGCACTTAGGTGGGCTGTTCAAGAATTATTATTACAAGCGATATAGAAAACGCTCACATTACTCAAAATCAATTTTGTGAGATAATTGATAGTAATACTTGTATTACATTACATTTTACATTTGTTCAATTAATTTCTAACTTAATTCGAGTATTAAGTGTTGGTCAAATAACTATCTTCAACCTGTTAATCAGCATTTATTTCCAACACCAGATTCAAGGATCTTATTAAAGTAAATATGGGTTCAATTAAAGTATAGTTTTTTTGCAGGAAATTTAGATTTTGTTTATAAATTTAACAATTTAAATATTAGCGGGCGGTAAGGAAATACTACCCTTAAATGGAGATAGAAAAAAGGGGTGGGGGCGGAGGGGGCTTAGTATAAGAAAGTTTGAAGAGCGCCGGTTTGAAAAGTTGAAAACTCACTGTCACCTCAACAGATACATCATTACAACATGACTACAGCAAGCGAGGAAAATAAACGAATGTATTTTAAAATGTAATTCTCTTAAAAGCGCTGAAAGACATCTCAGTTTCACAAAAACAGCTAACGAATATTACATTACTTTCACATAATTTTTGTGCAATTCGGATCAAATTTTACTGGAACTCATTTGTTTTATACTTATGATTTATTCAATTCAAGATTGCTGATTTGTTGATAAAAACAATACAGCCATTTTAAAATTCCTTCCTTCGAAATGTCAAGGTATAGTTTTTTAATCACAATTATCGCAACTATATGAAGCGTGAGACAGCAGCTAAAAAATGTTTTCTATAACTTGTGTATTGACAACAAATGTTTCGCCATTGTTGATTTCCGGCTATTGAATGATAACCATGCGGCAGGAAATGACATTCCTTTACTCCTGCGACTAGAAGCAGAACTTTAGAGCAACGGCTCTCAAGATGTATCCTGGTCACATCCTTTGTGACTTATTCTCACGTTAAAATCTTTCTTTAAACTAATCCTCGCTGTTTCCATATTTCTATGAACTCACCGCTACTACAAACGTCTTTCAACTGTCGCAGCTTAATCGTCCTCTGATTGCTATAAATTCTAATTATGGTTCATAAATTAGTAATAAACAACTCGCAATATGATTCCATAGACTCAACAACCCTATCTTCAACGCCGTATTTTGTTGCATATGTTCCCCCCCCCCCCCCCCCCCGCCATCTGCACACAGTGTTACGTAGCAACCATTAATCACCAATAATAATGTGTGGGCTACTGGAGTTTTAGTGGTAGACACACGGCTGAGCCAGACACACAGTCGAGCCAGACACACGGCTGAGCCAGACACACGGCCGAGCCAGACACACGGCTGAGCCAGACACACGGCTGAGCCAGACACACGGCTGAGCCAGACACACGGCCGAGCCAGACACACGGCTGAACCAGACACACGGCCGAGCCAGACACACGGCTGAGCCAGACACACGGCCGAGCCAGACACACGGCTGAGCCAGACACACGGCCAAGCCAGACACACGGCTGAGCCATACATTGACGTTCTCGTGATATCAATCAAAGATAGTGAACTGCTTTCGCTCTATATCCGTCCAGCGCCAACTCGGTAATTCCAATGCCCACTTGTCACAGTTTGAAAACCAGTCCTTAGGCCGAGTTTAAAAAACGATGACGTCGGTATACATTCTGGGGGCTTTAGAGAAGTATCGGTATAGAAAATATTATAACGATCACTTTGTAAGGTGTAATATTGAAAAAAAAAAAAAAATCTGCGTGTGACGTAATCTTTCTGTATGGCTGCAGATACCAGCAACACTGCCCGATGTTAGCTCGTGACATTACTAATCTGCAATATTGCTTATTTTTTTTTTAAAATAGATCTTCCTTGCCCTCAGATGCCAGATCATTGACTGTTTGTACTTCCAGGAAACCAGTTTAGATAGAGTTATTACCCTTTGAAATGAAATAATCTAATAGTAAGTTTAACTCTCTCAGCGGAAACTATTTTTTTTCCCTTTATCATGACATTGTTAAGTTATGCTATTTTAATAGTCTACAACGTTAAGTTGTTCTAAACATCTAGACTGAAATTTTAAAATCATATCTTTAATTAGAAACAGCGAATAGAAAACACAAATAAACGTATTATTTACACAATCTCATATTTTCATCACTTGTTATAGAATATTATAGAAATAAAATCGTTGATGAAAATGATTCTTATTGTAAGAAGTTTCCATATAGTCAATGCCAATCAGAAGAACGTCCTTGTATTATTTTGAAATTCCTCTACAGGAATGTAATCATCAACATTGAGTTCCGTCTCCGCATCGAAGGTTGGCTACCATGGAGCGCCATCCCGCTCTGTCTCTTGCTTTGATGGTGCAGTTTGTGATAGCCTGACTCGTCCATCTTTTGATGTTACTCGTCCATGTTAGTCTCGGTCTGCCTCTGTCTTTTTTACGTTGTATTTTCCCTTCCAAGCCAACTTTTAGTAGGATGTTGTGTCTATAACAGATCCCGAAATATGTCATGTCTTGTTTGAAATTGTGTTTGGTAGTCCTTTTTTCATTTTAAGTAGTCCTAAAACTTCATCGTTTGTTTTTCTTTCCATCTAATTCTTCCCATTCTTCTAGAAATCCACATTTCAAAGGCTTGAATTTTCTGTTTTATTTACTTGTCTAATTTCCATGTTTCTGAATGTTGAAGAGATATAACATTTTGCTATTCTTAGTTTTAGCCCTGGAGATATCTATTTTGATGTTAGTATATTTTTGATGGCATTAAAATTACTTTTTGCCATCCATATTCTTTTGTTTATTTCAGTTTTATATTTTCTATTACTGGTTATAGCCATGCTCACGGCTTAACCATCGCTTACAAAAAAGTACAAAGTTAGCAGTCATATGTATATATATATATATATATATATATATATATATATATATATATATATATATATATATATATATATATATTTGTATATATATACATATGAACATCATAAACTAAAATGAATACATTGGACCAATAAAAATAGTCACAATATTTCAAGTCATTTTGAGAAAGATAGTGCAAGGCAAATTAGGCTTACACAAGCAGTGACTGAAGTGTAGTCATCAAGTAGTGAATTGGACAATTAATCAATTATTTTGAAATCATAGTTAAGACAAAAGACAGTAAAATTGTTAGTCAACTTTTGCTGTCCAGTCGATAGGAGAAACGACATCCTTTTGAATAAAGAGTTGTCAGTTAAACGAAGGAATAAACGTTTTGTTGCTTAATAATTTAATATTCAAACATATACTGATAGAAACTGCAGGACATTTTAATATACACTTCAAGTGAAATGTAGATATTAATTACATGCTATATTTTTCTAAGTGACAAAAGGATTAAGTTAACTTTACAGCTAATGTCTTTCAGCAGAACAATTTCAAATGATCATTTCCTGCGCGCAAATATTTTATTTTCACAAAAGTAACCATCATAGATATACGATGCAATACGGCAAACCAAATATTAGGACAGCTATCTCCTATACTTTAACATAGAAGCAATACCTATTACCACTTAAAAAAACGTATGCATTCTAACATTGTGCTAACAATGTCAAATATGACCACTTAACATCTAAACACAAAAGAAATCTTGTCACTACAGAAATGTGATGTCTGAGTAAAGCACTTGGAGTAACCAGAAATGTGATGTCTGAGAATAGCACTTAGAGTAACCAGAAATGTGATGTGTTAGAAAAGCACTTAGAGTAACCAGAAATGTGATGTCTGAGAAAAGTACTTAGAGTAACCAGAAATCTGATGTGTTAGAAAAGCACTTGCAGTAACCAGAAATGTGATGTCTGACAAAAGCACTTGGAGTAACCAGAAATGTGATGTCTGAGAAAAGCCTTGGTGTAACCAGAAATGTGATGTCTGAGAAAAGCCTTGGTGTAACCAGAAATGTGATGTCTGAGAAAAGCACTTGGAGTAACTAGAAATGACATTATAAGAGAAAGAGTAGACATTAAGCCAATGCAAAGCTAATTACAGAAACAACAAATAAACTAATTTGCCCATCTGGAAAGAATGTCGTGTGATTCCTTACCATACAAAGCATATATTAAAAGAGAAGGCGGGAGAAAAGCATGAGTAAGATGGAAAAAAAAACAGCGAAGAAACGTTGAATTGTTGTGGGGTCAGGTTTATGTACCACTGATCATGGCTCAGGGTCAAACTAAGGATAACTGTCACATTAATAGCGTTTATTTATTTCACTAAGTGAAGCCGATATAAGGGCAAGAACCAGAATCGTGTATCTCCGTCTCTCAAATGGAACTGAAGAAAGAAAGAAAGACAGAAAGAATGAAAGAAAGAAAGTAAGAAAGTAAGAAAGAAAGAAAGAAAGAAAGACAGAAAGAATGAAAGAAAGAAAGTAAGAAAATAAGAAAGAAAGAAAGAAAGAAAGAAAGAAGAATCATGAATATTGTTCATCGGTTATGCTTGGTATATTTCAAACAGGACGGTTGCCCTGCTGCCTTGCAGGTATGCTCGGGAGAGTAAAAGGCGAAGGAAGGGTACCCTGAAGTAAAACAACCCCACTGTCTTGTGGGTGAGACTTTCAGTCAAAGGCTAGCGGAGCCAACCGTAAACAAATCGACAGAAAGCAACAGAAAACCACCATCGTAATTTCTTTGTACAATCATTATTCGCCGCAATAACGACAACAACGTTAAGGGGGATTCCAATGGAAAACCCTCGTTCTGAAGGGAACATCACGTGCTACAGGCAATACCCGATCGTCATCAAGCAACTGTAAGCAAAATAAAGATACAACTGACTCTAAAGATAAGTACTTGCAGCGTGAGAACACTCATGCAGAAGGGTAAACTAGAAAACATCAAACAGGAAATGAAAAGAATGGGCTTACATTTATTGGGGCTTTGCGAAATGAGATACACTGAATCGGGGGAGATATATTATGATGATCATAAAATAATCTATTCTGGAGGTACTGAACACTAAAGATGAGTAGATATCATCTTGGATGCAGAAAGAGCAAGAACAGTGAAAGGCTTTTACCCAATATCTGACAGAGTCCTTTTACTGAAATTGAATGGAAAACCAATAGATATAAATCTCATACAACTTTATGCACCAACAGCAGACAGTCTAGAGGATACAATTGATACATTTTACGACGAGTTAAATAAGGCACTTCGTGAATGCAAACCACACGAAGACACTATAGTTCTAGGTGATCTTAATGCAAAAGAATGCAAAGAAAGAATCGAGGAAGGTGTTGGTAATTATGGCTTAGGTGAGAGGAATGAAAGAGGTGACAAACATATTGACTGGGCAAGAACACGCAACATGATAATAGGAAGCACCTAGTTTAAGCAACATCCAAGACGTCTGTGGACATGGAAAAGCCCAGGAGACAACGCACGTAATCAGATTGATTACATAATGATAAACAATAATTTAGAAACAGTCTGGTATGTGTGAAAACTAGACCAAGGACTGATTGCAATAGTGATCATGAACCAGCTGTGGGAAAGAGTAGAGTAAAATTAAAAGCAACAAAACGATCCTCAGTTAACATCAAGTTAAATTTAGATTTACTCAAATCAGACAAGAAGTTGCAAGACATATATAACATCACAATTCCAAACCGGTACAAGCAATAGAGAAGATACAAAACATTGATGAACAGTAGGAAATGCTAAAAGAATCAATGCAACAAACATCAAAAGAGTTCATACCACCAGTGAGGATAAATTCAAGAATGAAATGGATGACAGATATTTTGCAACTAATGGATACAAGAAGAAGAAATAAAGAAAATAAACATGTGTATAAAAGATTGAATAAAGAAATTGTAATAAAATGCAATGAAGCAAAAGAAGCATGGCTAGAAGAGAGATGCAAAGAGATTGAAATGCAACAAAACGGAGATGCCAAGGCTATATACAAACAAATTGAAGAATTAACAGGAAGAAAAACGCAATGAAAAACGTGATGTTTAAGATCAAAGGAAGGAGAATTGTTGATTGAACAAGAAAACATAAGGAGACGATGGACAAAATAAATTAAAGATCATTATAATGTTGAACGAACAGAAGTAAATATTAGAATAATGGAGAAGGACCAGAAATACTCAAAGAAGAAGTGGAAGACGTCTTGCGGAATATGAAAGCAGGAAAAGCTCTTGGAACATATAATATAACGAAAGAAGAGATTGAAGCTACGGGTGATTTTGGAATAGAAAAAAATAACAAAAATATTGAATGATATCTACAACAGCGGGTATATACCAGACGACCTACTCAAATCAATATTCATAGCCCTACCAACGAAAACTGGTGTGATTGAATGCGATGATCATCGCACAATAAGCCTTATGAGTCACATGACTAAGATATTACTAAGAATAATCATGCGAAGAGTGCGAAACAAAATCAGTCCAGAAATTAGCGATGAACAGTGTGGTTTTGTTAGAGGTAAAGGAACGAGCAATGCCATATATATCATAAGATCTTTAGCAGAAAGAACCATAGAGGTTAAAACAGATCTATACCTATGTTTCATAGATTATACCAAAGCATTTAACAACGTAGAGCACCAAGAAATAATCACAATTTTAGAAAGCATAAGCGTAGACAGGAAAGATCTAAGAAAAAATAAAGAACATGCACTGGCAACAGACAGCGGCCATAAGAACTGGAAATCAATTTGGAATGTTTCAACAAATAAATCAGGGTGTTAGGCAAGGTTTAGTGCCGTCACCAGATTTGTTTTATATTTATTTTGAGAATATTTTAAGATCCAGAAGGGACACGACTGGAATAACAATCGGAGGTCATAATATAAATAATCTAACGTAAAGGACCCAGCCTTAATAGCAAAAAGACAGAAGTAATGGTAACAACAAAGAAAGAGACATCACCTTAGTGTAAAATAAAGACAAGTGGGACTATATTAAAACAGTTAAATGAATTTAAATATTTGGGAACTTCGTTAACCTCAGACGGAAGATGTACAACAGATGTGAGATGCAAAATGGCTCAGACAAAAGCAGCTTTCCAAAAAATGAGGAAGATACTGTGCAATCCATTTTTGACAATAAAAACAAGAAAACGCGTTCTTAAATGTTACGTAGAGGCAGTCTTAACAAATGGATACGAATCATGGACAATAGGACAACAGCAAAGGAAATCACTGGAGTCTGTAGAAATGTGGTTTTACAGAAGAATGTTGAGAATACCATGGACAGCTAAGAAGAGTAATGAGAATGTTCTGAAAGAGGTCAAAGCAAAAAGAGAGCTAATTTTAAATATTAGGAAGAAAATATCATAATTTGTTGGCCATGTAATGAGAAGAGAACAACTGGAATATATTGTAACAACTGGGAAAATTGATGGACGAAGAGTTAGAGGGAATCAAAGAGAAAAGATAATAGACAGCTTAAGAGAATGGCTTGGCAGAAGGTCAACAACAGAAATAATAAATAACTGTCGAGATGGAAGGTTGTCGTGAGACATGATCACCTACGCCAGCAGACCCTGTACTTAATGCTGATTTGTCAAACTCAACTCTCGATTTGTAAGGACACAAATCGTGTTTGGTATTTCTTGGTTTTTGAAACTGTTAACAAACCGTCACAGCAAAGCTGCATTTGCATTTTATTTTTTTGTTCTATTCTTGTCTCCGAGCTGAACAGTAAATTGTAGAACTGTAGATGCATTGTTTCACATGAGTTGCACACTTATTTTTAATGATGCCACACGTGTCTCCTTCAAATAGGTCAGGAGATGGAATACAAAGGATTGGCTTATTCAAAAACATCGTGACTGTGGATGCGAAGAAACCCTACACACAAAACAAAAGTGTTGCAACCGTGCCACTTAGCTTAAGACAAACTTCTATGCTTAAACTGTTTGTTAGTACAGCTTTCATACCTGGTAGCTATGGGCTATTACAATAACTTTTAACGGTTAGCTCTTTGTTAGTACAACTTTAAAAACTGCTATCTCTGGGTTATTACAACTTTTAAACGGTTAGATCTGGGTAATTACAACAACTTTTAAACGGTTAGCTCTTTGTTAGTACAACTTTAAAAACTGCTAGCTCTGCGTAATTACAACTTTTAAACGATTAGATCTTGGTTAGTACAACTTTCAAAACTGCTAGCTCTGGGTTATTGCAACAACTTTTAAACGGTTAGATCTGGATAATTACAACAACTTTTAAATGGTTAGATCTTGGTTAGTACAACTTTAAAAACTGCTAGCTCTGGGTAATTACAACAACTTTTAAACGGTTAGATCTTGGTTAGTACAACTTTCAAAACTGCTAGCTGTGGGTTAGTACAGCTTTCAAAACTACTAGCTCTGGGTTAGTACAACTTTCAAAACTACTAGCTCTGGGTAATTACAACAACTTTTAAACGGTTAGATCTTGGTTACTTATAACTTTCTAAACTGCTAGCTCTGAGTTAGTACAACTTTAAAAACTGCTAGCTCTGGGTTAGTACATCTTTCATACCTGGTAGCTATGGGCTATTACAATAACTTTTAAACGGTTTGGTCTGGGTTAGAACAACACTATTTCTATACTACAGATTTCTGATCTTATCTCTAAGACTGTTTCCTGTCCTTTGTCTAACACATTTAATCTCACTAGAGGTTATTTTTCTTATTGTTCTTGCATCTAGCATCCAGGACTGGCATTGGAAGCACAATGTTGGGATGAAGATTGTATTATAGAGTGCCTGTTTTCCCTCTATAGTTATTTCCTTGTTGGACAATAGTGGTGATAACTGTCAAATGATTTGACAAGCTTTGTTGCATCTTGAGTCTATTTCTGCTGTTTGTCAAATTGTCATGTGTCACTAAACATCCTAGGTATTTTAACTCCTCTTCTTGTTTTAGTTTTCTGCCGTCTATAATTATGATGATGTTCTGTTTCTCTAGACGGCAGACAACTAACACAATAAAAACATTGAATTAACTTGGACTCTGATACAATTTTTTGTTCTTGTATTGGACCGAATATAAAGTTACACTCAGACCAACATTTTCAGTAAAGAATTTATGATTTGTACCTGTCACGCTTTCTGGCGTATGGGATAAAATACGGTATCATTTTTTTAAATAACAATCGATACATTTATGAGTGAGGTGGTATCACGTCCGTCCGTCCTTTACGACAAACATTACCCAATGTCGATTTATTTGAAAATGAGTGAAACTTGCGAAATTGTGTTGATGGAATAAAAGCCGGCAGCAGATAATTCAATCCAGACCTCCTGGTTAGTAGATGATTGTAGTAACTATTTCGGCGCCGTGAATTCGAGACGAAAGACCAACAGAAAATACACTTCGAGGGGGAGGGGCAGATGCGAAAATATAAATACAACTTTAGAGGTGAAAAGTAAGACTTTCAGAACGGACAAATAGATTATAAAACAGCCGTCAAAGTGAGAAATCGGTTGATAAAATATGATTTAATAGGAAACCTTTATAACTTCAGGGCGAGAAAGATTTGGCCGGTTATATATAATTTTCTATGATGTATTGATAAAGTTAACATCTGCCTAGTAGAGCTGAACATTGCCGCTGGTTGAAAAGTTATAATTCCAAATGCATGCATCCGTTACATCATTATCCTAGTTTTGAAGTCTGCTATCTGCTAGGGAATAAAGGTCACATGCTCAGTCTAGTCGCAACGTAGTGTATAGGTTATATTTTTATTCTACCGCCCCCGCCCCTGCCCCGCCCCCGCCCCTGCCCTCCACCCCTCTAGACACCCCCCCCCCCCACCCAACCGTTCCGCGAAGGTACCATCTGAACTCTAATTGAACAGACGTCACCACCTGATAAACAACAGGATTAATCAAATCCGCTGTTGACCAAGCGCTCCCCACACATACACGTGCAGTTAAAGAGAGTATGAGGTAGATAGACACGCAGGATGAATATAGTGATTCTAGAGACATTGTCAGAGGGACGCAATTATTTAAATATCGTTAGAAAAAGTCTGTCCTAGGTTTGTTTTTTTTATTATTATTATGAAAAGTGGTAAGCTCGGGAGAGTTAAAGGCTAAGGGAGCCCCGAAGTAAAACAACCCCACTGCCTTGTGGGTGAGACTTTTTAGTCAAAGACTAGCGGAGCCAACCGTAAACAAACCGACGGAAGGCAACAGAAAACCACCGTCGTAATTTCTTTGTACAATCATGAATCGCCACAACAATAGAAATAACGACAACAACGTTAAGGGGGATTCCAATGGAAAACCCTCTTTCAGTAGGGGACATCATGCGCTACAGGTGATGCCCGATCGTCATCAAGCTACTGTATGTAAAATAAAGGCATAAACGTAGACAGCAAAGATCTAAGAATAATAAAGAACATGTACTGGCAACAAACAACGACCATAAGAACTGGAAACCAATTGGGAATGTTTCAACAAATAAAACAGAGTGTTAGACAAGGTTGTGTGCTGTCACCAGATTTGTTTAATATTTATAGTGAGATTATTTTAAGATCCATAAGGGACATGCCTGGAATAACAATTGGAGGTCATAATATAAATAATCTAAGGTATGCTGATGATACAGTCTTAATCGCTAAAAGTGAAAATGATTTACAAGAAATGTTGGACATTATAGTGAAAGAAAGCAAAAATAAAGGACTCAGCCTTAAAAGCAAAAAGACAGAGGTAATGGTAACAATAAAGAAAAAGACATAATCTCAGTGCAAAATAAAGACAAGTGGAACAATATTAAAACAGGTAAATGAATTTAAATATTTGGGAACTTTGTTAACCTCAGACGGAAGATGTACAAAAGAGGTGAAATGCAAAATGGCTCAGGCAAAAGCAGCTTTCCAAAAAATGAGGAAGGTACTATGCAATCCATTTTTGACAATAGAAACAAGAAAAAGAGTTCTTAAATGTTATGTAGAGCCAGTCTTAACATATGGATGCGAAACATGGACAATAGGACAACAGACAAGAAAATCACTGGGGTCTGTAGAAATGTGGTTTACAGAAGAATATTGAGAGTACCATGAACAGCTAAGAAGAGTAATGAAGATGTTCTGAGAGAGGTCAAAGCAAAAAGAGAGCTAATTTCCAATATTAGGAAAAAACAATCATAATTTTTTGGCCATGTAATGAGAAGAGAACAACTGGAATATATCGTAAACACTGGAAAAATTGAGGGACGAAGAGATAGAGGGAAGCAAAGAGAAAAATAACAGACAGCTTAAGAGAATGGCTTGGCAGAAGGTCAACAACAGAAATGATAAATAGCTGCCGAGATCGAAAGTTGTGGAGAGACATGATCACCTACGCCAGTAGGCCCGGAACTTGATGATGATGATGATGATGATGAAAAGTGACGAGCACATTATCAGAAAAATTAGAAGCAAAGGAAAGAAGATGGAAACCGTGAAAAGAATATCTAATGGGATTATCTAGATCAGTGCCCTTCAACCTGGACGTTATCGCTCACTAGTGGGCGATTTTGGATTGTAGATGTGCAGGAGCAAAATAGTAACATGTTTTATTAATGTAAACTAATATACACAATCTGGTTGATTGAGGAACTTGATTCTCTCTCTAAACTTTCTAAAATATCAATAGACAAAACATTTGGTCTCTGAGCGCAAACTAAATTAAATTGATAGGGCCGGCCCATCTGGTTTGGGTCAGAAGAGTGTCCATTACAGTGACTGCTTTACACCTACCTTTACATTTTATTGATGACAACCGACCTACCTACATATCTTCAGTTAGTATCATCCTGTTAACACCAACAAATACCCCTCTCTTGTTGAAGGTCTCATCTTCTCTTTCTTCTTCTGTCAATCATATATTGACAGCTAACATTATTATTTAGTAAGTTAGTATCATCCTGTTAACACCAACAAATACCCCTCTCTTGTTGAAGGTCTCATCTTCTCTTTCTTCTTCTGTCAATCCTATATTGACAGCTAACATTATTATTTAGTATGCGATTGTTCTACAACAACTATAATCTATTCATCATCCGATGCTGTTGGATAAGTGATTGAAGCGCTGTACATGTGACTCCTCATTTGTTCAAACCATTTTTACTGATTTGTATCTTTAACAAATTGAAACCAGGTCTCCAAATAAAAAAAAATATTATCGTGGCTATTTACCTGGATATCTAAAGATGGAATTCATTGAATCTATTGCAAACTGCTTCCAATGTGTTTAGGGTTAAGGCATCAAAATGCGAAGCTGCAGTAAAGCTGAATATGAGGAAAAATAAAAAAAATAAAAAAATGGTATGTAAGAAGCTTTACGTGATAAGCGGACGACACAGACTAAACAACGTTTCGGCTCAATAGGCCTTCACCAGGAACAAACAAAAAAACACACACACAAAACTAATAACGAAACAACCAAAACAAAAACAATCGAAATGTGTTAAAGAAAACAAAATAAATAAAACTATCCTGTCAAACCCAAAATGAAATCGTAACCAAGTGCGGCTGTCGTGAACGTCGAGAAACGTGCAAAAAAGTGCGTAAATGTACACAGAACCAGAGGAGTTCACACAGGGGTCAGTGTGCAATCACAAAGGAGAAAGAATCGAATAGTAGACTAACAGGTGTAAAATGTGTTTACTAGGCCACAAAATATTTTTCTAATGAAGCGATGAAGCCAAGTCGATTGCAAGAACATCCAAAAGATAAAAGATAAGTCCTTGAAATATTTTCAAGAATTGTTTAAAAGATTTCATAATCGTCGTACAGTAGTAACACCCATTCAAAAAACAAAATGCAAAGAACCAAGATAAACTTCATCTTAACGTATATCACAATTAATTGCAAGAAGTGGTAAAAAGTCATTCATAACATTAAAAACACGTTGATAATGCTATATATCAATGACTGTACTAAACTGTACTTGCATTAGGAGACGAATGGTATTTATAAAGGATTTGCCCTCAGCAATACTACAGAAATGTGACGTATTAATGAAACGGCGGTTAATGTTGAGAATAAGCTTTTAAATATTCTCAAAAACTCATGCTCCATGCAGTTGGATCAGTCTACTATTGCATATAGTAATGCTTTATTGATTGCATATTCGAGGTGTCTTGATGAAAACAATATATAGCAGAAGGAAAGGTTATTCCTTGCGAGTAGGGGCAACAGGTGAATCATTTTTTACTTCTGAGATATCGTACATTGCAAAACATAATACACCCTTTAGAAACATTGTAGCTTGTGCCATTGACGAGGCGCCATCAGTGATTGGCCACTGTTGTAGGCTGCTTGAGTTATAGAGTCATTGAGTTATTTGCAGGTCATCATCACTGCAGTTCGAACATGTCCATAGGTGATCAGATCCCCTCCTCAGCAAGTCTCTCAATGTCCAGCGACTGACGACTCCGGTTCGGTGTTGGTTGATAAATCCTCTTACACGCCCACTAAGTTTCTCGTTTCTGGTTGTGTCCATCTTAACTCCCATCTCTTTCATCCGAAGAACTGACGTGGACTTTAGGTTGTCGAAGTCCTGTGTTCTTCCCAATTCCTGGAGGACATTGATAATCTCCGCCCGATCCATTGGTTGACCGTCCTCAACAACAGAATAGCTAGCAAACCTGTCCGCTCTTTCATTTCCCCGTACACCCGCATGTCCTGGGACGTAGACAAAGGTGACCTTACGTATTTTTGACTTCTGCAATGACTATAACCATTGCATGCGTACAGAGCCCGTGTCCACTATTTTATCATACTCATCACTCAGTATGCATGCGTGGGTGTAGTCTTGTGACTCTAACCAGATGAATAACCTGGTCACTGCCATCACCTCCCTCGTCATGCTACTCATGATCATAACGCATTCACCACTGTCTTCCTTGACTATTCTGCCTGCCAAGCGTTCTGTAAATGCCGATGCACTTCTTTGGTGTCGTATTACAGATCCGTCTGTATAGATGACTGCATCTTTCTCATTGGGGTTATCTCAGATGAGATCTTCGCATTGACCACGACTGAGTTCTGTTCCCTACATTTCCTGTCGTACATTGACAATACACTTTAATATCCCTCAGAATGATGTAGGCACCGGAATCCACTCCTCGTCAGTGTTGATGTTCGTAAACCCACACACATGTTTCATGACAACATCTGCTCGGCCCACCCATGATTTGCCTCTTTTTAGCCTGACACCTTTCCCTGTGTTGAGCTCGTGGTGTTATTAATGCTCTGAATCTGCACTTATCCTCAGGTATGCTCGTGCCCAATCTTGATTCTGTCATCCATGGTTGGAAAGTCAGGAAGATACCTCATTGCTACACAGAGAGTGTCCCTCGTACACCCCAAGATAATGCGCATAGCTTCATTCTGTATTTTCTCCAGCTTGTCAATTTGCGTCGTACTGACAGTAAGAATTTCCAGGGCATACTCGATTGGTGCGAGGACTAGTCCCTGGAACAGAATGGCAAGTAGCCTCTGCTCGATGTTGGCAGCTGCCATGACCTTCAAGGCGGCTAATCCTTTGCGGTCTTTTGTTATCACATGGTCGGCGTGGTCCTGAAAGCACAGGCTGCGATCAAACTTAACTCCGAAGTATGTCATCAACCTGTCCCTGGTCACCTCATCAGCTCCCATTCGTACCATCGGTGTTTCTGTGTTAACCGTGCAAGTTGGTTATTTGAAGGAAGACGTATTAAATGTTTTGTGTGTTCATTGTGTGATACAAAGACATCTTGGCAAACATTTGAGAACAAACCTGCAATCTTCATTATTCGAGCTATTAAACAGTTCATATTTAATGCAAAAAATTATAGAATATTTCAACAACTGTTCCAGGACAAAAGTGAGCAATATATTACGTTACTGTTACACACAGAAGTGGGTTGGCTTTCAAAGGACACATGCTCGACTCGTTTTGCTGAATTGTATGGGAGTGTCACACAGTTTTTGTACAGTGAATATGAGACAGGACTCTTATAACATATACAAACAATAAAGCATGAGATGCATTGTAATTGGCAGGGATTTTTAGGAAATTTAATTAAATTTATTTACAAGTTCAAGGTGCCAATACAACATTGTTTAATTGAAAAGCTGCTGTGTCATTATTTATAGAAAAAAAATTCCCTTTTCCACATAATATTCAGAAAACGGAATTTCATCAGTTTGCTGAATTGCTGTCAATAAAAGATGATGTGATTCCAGATGAGATAGAAAGTAGTCACCTTAATGAACATAAATCAAATATGGAGAAACGATTTAGCGATATTTTGGACTTGAAAGTATATGTATGGCCCTTTTCGTCTTGTCAGACTTCTAGTAAGTCTATATAGTAAGTGTCAGACGGTCTTGAACGTATATCTCTCTCTCTCTCTCTCTCTGCGATCAGGACTCATTCACAGTAGGATTCCAGACTCCCACATGGAGTCAGCTGTCAGGCTAAGTGTGTTGATCGCCCCCACAGACAGAACATCACAAGTAGAGTTCGCCAGATCCACTCTGATTGAACACCCGTTAATACGTTGTACTGTGTTCTGCGCCAGTGGCCCAGTGCATCCGATTTCAGCCAGCATTTTATTCGGGTTTGCTTTCCCTAGCCTTTGATTGTCCCCAATCTTCCTGCAAGGCAGCAGGTTGTCTTTTATGTAGGGGAATTCTGCCCTTAGATGGTCGGCCCTCCCAGGTTTACGAGCACCATCTGCCCGAGTCACTAGAGGTGACTAACACAGACATGCACACACATAGATATGAGATGTGACTAACACAGACATACACACACAAAGATGTGAGATGTGACTAACACAGACACGCACGCACAAAGATGTGACATGTGACTAACACAGACATGCACACAGCGATACGAGGCATGACTAACACTGACACACATCAAGATATATGACACATGACTAACATAAACATGTACATAAAGATATGAGATATAACTGACATAGACATGCACACACAAAGAAATGACACATGCCTATCATAGACATGCACACAAAGATAAGAGGTATGACTAACATAGATATGCACACACAAAGACATGAGATGGGACTAACATAGTCATGCACACACAAGGATATGAGATGTGACAAACCCAGACATGCACACACAAAGATATGACATACGACTAACACTGGTGCACACTAAGATATGAGATATGACTAAACACAGACACACATAAAGATATGAGACATGATTAACACGGACGCACCAAGATATGAGATATCACTAACCCAGACATGCACACACAAAGATATGACATACGACTTACACTGGTGCACACTAAGATATGAGATATGACTAAACACAGACACACATAAAGATATGAGACATGATTAACACGGACGCACCAAGATATGAGATATGACTAACATGACACACACCAACATATGAGCCATGGCCAGCACACACAAGCCAAGATATGAGCCATGGCTAGCACAGAAACACATCAAGATATGAGCCATGGCTTCACGGAAAAACACCAAGAAATGAACCATGTCTAGCACAGAAACACATTAAAGTGTCCATATGCTTGGGCTTGTTGTAGTCGGCAGACTCTTCTGAACGTGGGAATCACAGGTTTCGTTCAAACAGTTGTCCGGAGATTTGAGAGTGCAGTCTGGCCCATAGAACGTTCTCTTGCATGTATAGTTCCCGTTTGACTGTTTACAGGTGTCGTTGAAACAGTTGTCCGGACATTTAAGAGTGCAATATGACTCGTAGTACATTTCCTTGCACGTACAGTCTGCACTTTCCGGGTCACATATGATGTCACAGCCATCAGATTCACACTGTATCCCAAAATTTCCATCGGGACAAGTGTCATTACAGGTATAGCCAGGATGTTTACATAGTATGCATTTTCCGAATTTTTCCTCAAATAAAGGACAGACACAAAGACAAGACCCGGAACAGTCGTGTCCATAGATCCCATGTGAACAGTTGCCGTGACACATACCGATGATGGCGTTGCAGCCTTTACTACACCCATTAGACATTGCACAAAACGACCAAGAATGCTCGTCCAGACAATAGGTGTCTATATATGTTTGCACCTCACATACCGTCAGTGCACTGTCGTCCTGCGAAATGGTCGGTGAGAACTCAATCTTAATGTGTGCCATTGGCGTTTGTGTGTTGACTACAATAGTGCTCACAGAAATATTAGGGTATGATATATCATTATACTGGAACACTACGCCGCCACTGTCAGAGAAAGCCCTTAGAGTGGCATTCTCTACCCGAATCATATTGCTAGCTCGATGATAGATTCGAATGGTGTGAGTCTTCTGGGGCGTGGCAAAGTTCAGATACCAGTAAACAAAATTGGTTCCACTTCTTCATTGTGTGTGTGTGCAGTCATTGGTCTTTGTTTTGCCATTAACTGCGGCCTCTGGTCCACATCCGTCTCCTGTATAACAAGCATCAAATATGTCTATCTGGTTTGTGATCTGTTTGAGAGCCACATTCCGACTCCCCGCCAATGTAGATGGAACAGATATTTGCAACTATCGCCCCTTCAATCTGTAACTTGTTGATTAGACCAGCCCCAGAGCAAAAGACATCAATCTCGTGCGGACTAACTACAAACCTTGATACATTGTTACATGAGGCAGAACCATTCAGATTTACCGTGAAACTGTCCGTATCTGTTAAGTCATTCACATAAATCCTAAACCAGGAGTGCGGCAAAGATTGATTGAGAGTTGCCTCAACTGATGTAGAAACTGTGTCCGGATTACATGTGGTGTCGTTGTTATCAAACAGGAAAGTAGGTTCACATTTTTGGGCATATTTGTAAACAAAATCCAAGTACTGACACTGAGATCAGAAATATTCGTGCTGACAACTGTCATTGTTTGGGCATGTCCCTGTAGTTTTGTCACAAACTACGTAATTATAGCAGTGTGAGTGGCATTGTAACGTACAATTTGCCCCAAACAACCGTTTGCACAAGTAAGGTCATTAGCTTCCAAGGTCGCGAGCGGAGCCAGCGAATAAAGACTTGATTTACAGCGATGGTTCACGAACTGTGTACAAACATTTATTATCAACCCACCATTACATTTATAAAAATCCGCAAACTCGCTGTGATAACAGATAGCATGACATTATCTAATAGAATGAGATAAATCGTTGGAGACAAGGAAAGTCAACATTGTTTACATGGCTTGAACGCAGGTAGCGTCCATCTTGGTGAACGTATATGATTGACCCTATTCGTCTTGTCAGACTGTCTAATAGGTCTAGTAAGTGTCAGACGGTCTTGAAAGTATATGTATGGCCCTTTTCGTCTTGTCAGACTGTCTAGTAAGTCTAGTAAGTGTCAGACGGTCTTGAAAGTATATGTATGGCCCTTTTCGTCTTGTCAGACTGTCTAGTAAGTCTAGTAAGTGTCAGACGGTCTTGAAAGTATATGTATGGCCCTTTTCGTCTTGTCAGACTGTCTAGTAAGTCTAGTAAGTGTCAGACGGTCTTGAAAGTATATGTATGGCCCTTTTCGTCTTGTCAGACTGTCTAGTAAGTCTAGTAAGTGTCAGACGGTCTTGAAAGTATATGTATGGCCCTTTTCGTCTTGTCAGACTGTCTAGTAAGTCTAGTAAGTGTCAGACGGTCTTGAAAGTATATGTATGGCCCTTTTCGTCTTGTCAGACTGTCTAGTAAGTCTAGTAAGTGTCAGACGGTCTTGAAAGTATATGTATGGCCCTTTTCGTCTTGTCAGACTGTCTAGTAAGTCTAGTAAGTGTCAGACGGTCTTGAAAGTATATAGGTGGATGGTAAATCCTTTTACTGTAAATGTTATTGAGACATAATGTGTCAAGAAGAACTATTGCATCTTATATGATGATGAACAGAGCAAATACATTTACAAAAATGATGGACACCTAAAAGTGTGGCACAATTAAGAAAAATGCCTGCCTTATGTCTAAACATGTGGAAAGTAATATCACATTTACGGCTACCAGTCCCTAAGTCATGTCTAGTGCAATCAGGTTTTTGTGCTGTGGATCATATTGTCACCAAACACAGACACATTTTAAAAGTCACTGAAAGAGGTGGCCTACACTTATTCCTAACAAAAATAGAATAAAATATCCCAGATTTAGCAGCTCAGTATCAGGCTCAATCAATGATCTCTTTAAATGAGAAGTAGGTGACATTGATTTTTATTTCTTCAATTAATGAAGTGTCTTTAGTTTATATTTTAGTGGGCCGTAAGGAAAGTATATCCGTGAAAAAAATACATAAGTGGGTTCTGGGCATAACAAGGTTGAAAGGCACTGATCTAGATGGTACAATAACAAATGAGGCGACTATTATAAATAGGGAAGCTTGATTGTCGGTGCCATGATACAACACGGAACTAATTGACTGATCGATTTATAGAGAGAGGTAGAGAGGAAGGAAGGTAGGATTATTTGACAACGGTGGTGACCTTGTAGGAATTCTCCCAGTGAGCTCGTGTGAGGAAGCTAATTATTGTTAGAAAAATAACGAACCAGTCAAATTAACGCTTGTTATAAAGGCAGAACATAATATCAGTGAGTTACAAGGGGCCAGGATTAAACTCGAATGAACACATTTTGTACACACGTGGACACTTCTGTAACAACATTGTAGTATTTGTCATAATCTCTGCCTTAAAAGGACATTGATTTGATTGATTTAAAAAGTAAAAAAATAGCTCATGACATAATCATAAAGAGTATTGTGTTATAAGCTATATTTTTTACCATCAGCACATTTTGGCTAGTGTGAACAGTAATACGTCAGAGCTATTATCTAGCATCCATTTAAGGTTAGGAGAACCTTCATGATTTCGTTCCATACCCACTGCTCTACCATGACTCCCTCACTTGGCTGTTGTTCCAGATAATGCTCCACCTTTTAAGCATAAAACGTTGCATGTCATTTGAAGGCTGGAATTTTTCAGAATATCTCATGTTAAACATAGCAATATAGACAAGAATAAAGACAATGTATTGTATCTACATAGTTTAACGTCACCCATACAACAATATATGAAGTTATACTGAAGTCGCTTCAAATATTGTGCGTGCTTGGCTTCTTGTTAATCGACTTTCTTTCCTAAAGTGAACCAAAATAATGAACTTAAAGTAGCAAAATAATGAACTTAAAGTAGCAAAATAATGAACTTAAAGTAGCAAAATAATGAACTTAAAGTAGCAAAATAATGAACTTAAAGTAGCAAAATAATGAACTTAATACATAAAGTAGCAAAATAATGAACTTATTACATAAAGTAGCAAAATAATCATAGCAATAAAGATATATTTCTTCTTCTCTAATTCTTGTTATACCATTTCAGTTGCCATGGGAGAGTATCAGGGTGTAAATGCACTCCTACTGACAGCTTTACAAAAGAGGATAAAAAAATAATGAAGTTTCAGCCTACATGCGGCCTTCTTCAGAAAACAAAAACACTCAAACGCACAACGAAATGAAGATAAACTCTACTACATGTTTTAGAGTAACAACAACTATTTGCTCAATGAGAAATAAACATAAACTAGAAAATTAAATGATAAGACAAACCAAAAGGGAAATATGTTAGAAGTAAATAATTAAAAAATTAAAATAAAACACTTAGCCTGGAAATCAACACAGACCGACGTGCTGACGGACAGTCATGTGAGAGGGAGGGAGGGACGAGATGAGACGAAAAGTTTGATAACAGTAGATGGAGCCTGAGAGTAGACAGAGGAAGTGGAGAGTTTGTTGAAAGGGGGTATGATGTCTATGCTGTATTAAGGCATTTAGGTGGGAACAATAAGTGGAAATCCAGGGGCAGACGGGTACCTGTTAGACAGGGAAATATAGATATTTTATATTGCATATTTATATATTTCTATTTTTTATATTACAGTGTGTCAGTCCACCATGAATGACATAGGCGTGAACAAACAAAGGTAACCATAAACCGGGCCACAGCGTATGTGTTGATGGATCACAGGAAACTAGGTGTCCCAAATTGAACATATCCATTATTTGCCTGTTCCCTGCCGAGGGAGATTCAAAGCTCTAGGGTTCGCTTCTATTCCAGCTGCAACAACTATTATCATGTCATGCTGCCACAGACTTCCATGATATTGTCATTTCAACTTTCTCTGGATCTCACTTGCTCGTCCTTTTGTAAAGGTCTTCTATGACACCGAGTCGTAAATAGATTTGCTTCATGTAGACAAACTATTAAAAAAATTACTTCAAGAGCAGCAGCACAAAAAGTCGATCCAATATAATGGGAACGCATTCACCGCAAAGACAATTCTGCTTACTGTATGATTCCAGAAGAGTAGCAACTACATTGCGACTTGATAGCAATTGTCTTTATTTTGTCTTCTTCTTGCACTGTTGGTATCGTCTATCAAGTTGATGTTAATGCGTCTATTAATGCTACTTTTAATTGTGAATGATGTCGTTTACTTTCCCTTCTTTTAAAATTTTACCGATGTTGTTTACTTTCCCTTCTTTTAAAATTTTACCGATGTTGTTTACTTTCCCTTCTTTTAAAATTTTACCGATGTCGTTTACTTTCCCTTCTTTTAAAATTTTACCGATGTCGTTTACTTTCCCTTCTTTTAAAATTTTACCGATGTTGTTTACTTTACCTTCTTTTAAAATTTTACCGATGTCGTTTACTTTCCCTTCTTTTAAAATTTTACCGATGTCGTTTACTTTCCCTTCTTTTAAAATTTTACCGATGTTGTTTACTTTCCCTTCTTTTAAAATTTTACCGATGTCGTTTACTTTCCCTTCTTTTAAAATTTTACCGATGTCGTTTACTTTCCCTTCTTTTAAAATTTTACCGATGTTATTTACTGTCCTCTGTGTCTTCAACAGGCTACCTTTAACATAACCTTCATCATTGTGTTTTGTTCCATATGTCTAAAGCATATCAATCATCCGATTTTCGCCTCCATCAACGTATCCCATTTCATTCCCATTCCCAGCGTTTCCATGTTCTACTTATCTTACAAGCTTTCATCTAAAGCACGTATCTTGTTAACTCATTTATCTCGATGTTAACGACTCTTATCTTGCAATCTATCTGCGGTTTCATTGTGGCAAAACTACTTCATAGTAACGTTGAGCAAATATAAAGCTTGTAGATATCTCTTTATTTCACTTCCTCTTGTACGCGTGTGGGTGTCCAGGAAGATACAAAGTTCTGGCTATCGCTCTTTTCACGGCTTCAATCATTGTCAATTTGTAGATGGATGTGGCGTTTCTTTGATCTTGTCTGTCCATCATACTCTGGACCTGCCACTTGCTCTTCTGCCTTCTCTTTCAATATGTGCTTTATATGGTAAAGTATCGTACGACATTCTAGATAGATAAACCAGTTTATTTTTTGTTTCTGAAAGTAGCTTCCGATTAGTTCAATGTTTTCTATTTATTTTATATAACATTTTTTTTCTGATTCTGTCTTTTCTGCTCACCCCAAGCGCTTTTTATAGTTGTAGCTATAACAATTTAATATCAAACATATTATAACATTTCTAAGTCATGTTTTAAGGTGTAGGTATAACAATTTAATATCAAACCTATTATAACACTTCTAAAACCACGTGTATTAAATAGATCCTCATACATGATCTTCAAACCCCTATTGAGAAATATCGCCCAAGTCAGCAAGAGCAGCAGCATAGGTTTATTGACTTTCAAATAATTGTGACACAGTTTGGCATCCTACTTAATGGATAGCTTCGCGATTACATCAAATTGACAGCACAGCTGGCCATCGAAATCCACAGAAACTACTGATCTTCATTTTCAATGATTTCATTGGTGTCCTGCGAGAGCGTGCATCAGAGTTAAGGGCGCTGTGAGTATTGGAGGTATAAAGATGACCACGCTTTGCTTTGCGGAAGAAATTGACTGGTACGTAGATAATAGACAGCGACAGTGACATACAGGCTCGCTAATACTAAAAACAGTTTAAAATCAAATAAATTAGTTTGATTTTTCTGTATCACGACACCACAACTGAGTAGATAGAAAACACAAACCACAGTAACCCTGGTAATCCTTATTCAAGTTAGGAACATAACAATTATACCTAAAATTATATTCATACTATCTCTTAGTACGTCCGCTTGACAAACACTGACTTAGCGACAAAATTACAGCTAAAACATGAAACACCTGAGGCTTCTGTAACATTATGTGTTTTTTTTAGGCATTAACAACATACAGTCCAGTACAACATTTAAAAATAAAATGCTCTATATATGACCCAATAACCTAAGAAACGAAAGTTTTGATCGTGCGACCGAATACAAGTTACACTTGTTTTAAGGTCAGGATTAACAATCATCATGCAAGGAACGCCAAATTGTGAAACTCAATGTGGACAGATCAAGAACTGGAATGATAAAAGCAATGATTGCATCTGTGTGGATGTCATGAAATCATGGACAGAAGCTAGAAACAGAGAAAAATGAAGATCAGTAATTGCTTTTCTTGCATCTTGCGTCAATGACTCAAAAAGCATCGGCATAAGTCAGCAGAGATGAGGTACGCAATACAGATAGCAATGCATAATGGAAGGGCATAGTTTCTTCCCATATCGTAATGTGTATGGTGCATATGTTGTTACTGTTCATATCTTTCTTTGATCTACACAATTTATGGAAGATGTGGTCGGAATTACGCCAGGCCACTTTAATTTCCCAGATAAAAATATGGTACCAATTTAAGCTTGGCACCGAGGTGCCGTCGATGTGTATCGAAACCAACCTCTCATCTAATAATGCACTTCTCTAACTATTAAGCTGGTACTGTTCAACAACATGCTAGGGTATAACCAAATCTTCTTTACAATACATACTATAATAGTTTTCTTACTTTTAATTCACTCAAATATGTGGCATATTAAAAAAAAAACAATTTTTTTAATTAATTATCATAAATTTGTGTGATCATCTAGATAACAAATTACAATGAATGTAGTACCGACTAGATAACACATTACAATGAATGTAGTGTCGATAAATAGTAATGAGTTAAATAAGTAATAACAAATCACGGTAGTGGTGAATAATAGAAAGACTCTTTTCATAGCATTAACAAAACACTTTAAACAAGACTAGATAGATCTCAGAAGAACTGAAAAGAGAGGAATGCGTCCTGATCTCCAAGATTATTCAACATATGGGCTCGGGAGATAGTGAGTGCGGGTATAAAATATAACAACATATAAAAGTGGCGATCGATAAATCAACAGCCAAAAATAACGAATGTTCGGGACAGAATAGACCATCACAATGTCACGATCCACATCAAATACTTTTCTGTGGACGTACATAAAGAGCACAAATTCTTTAAACGTACAAAGATGTATTTGAAGAAAACTGAAACTACTTTGAACGATGGATACAAAACGGGATATCGATAGCCGTACAATCGTCCTTGGTTAACGATCTGAAGTTTTACCTATCCGGTATTTGATAAAACAAGATAACTCGGCAGCTTCTGTTCGAGTTTACCTGATCTGTGTGGTTATTGTCTGTCTGTACAGTCCTGGTTTCGTTAGGAGTAGTCCAGCTGCAAGTTAAAGATGATCAAGTAGAATTATGCGTTATTGATAGATCTCTGACGGAGACATGAAATCGTTAGTCACTGCAGGAGACATACGATAGTTAGTAATGGTAGAGGCGGTTGGCGGGTATGTTATTATTAGAAATATTATGTAGCTGGATTCGTCAATATTGGAAGTTACGATGGTACAGAAATTATATATATATATATACATATGTATAAAAAAAATATATATATGTACATATATGTATTAATTACGAAGTGTCTTCAAATCTACCTTAACTTTGATTTTCTTCGTTTTTCATTTGTCTTCCAGCGTCGGGAATATATAGTATATATTGTCTGCGGATCTTTGCTCTTCTGTTAATCTCTCCTTCTGTTATATTCTCTAGTTTTTCTAATAATTCATCAGTGCATCTTTTTTCGTGAAAGATCCTTTCGTGTGGTGTTCTCTTACCGTTTGTTGAAGACTCATTGTGATGTATTTTGATCTGTCTGTCTTATCATGTAACCAAACCATTTAAACTGTTGCTTCTCTTTAAGCGTTCTTCTTTCGTTCCTCATTTGCCTTTCAGCGTCGAGGGGATATATAATTTGCGGTCTTCTGCTCTTCTGTGCGCTCGTGCTGCTGTTTCCTAGTGCTTCTAATATTCTGTCAATCAATTGCATTCGGTCCTTGGGTGTGGTTGTTTATTGAAAGCTCGTTGTGTTATGCTTTTTGTTCTCTCTGCCTTGTCACGTGGCTGAATTTATGCATTCAGTGACATGAATTATTCGCAGTTTTTTTTATTTCAAAGCTCATTACTTCTGACTTATCTCCCAAGCTGTTTCCTATTATGTGTTTAATACATTTCATTTCGGTAGTGGTTATTATTCTTATTATTCTTGAGTCTAGCGTCCAGGTTGGAATAAACATTATGTTGTTTAGTGTCTGATTTTCCGTTCGACAGTAATGATAATATCTGCCCAATGATATAACAAGGTTTCTTTCCATCTGAAGTCTATATTTGTCACGATTAGTCCAGGCAATATAAGAAGGTAGTTTGCCATTCCTTTCCTTTTTGGCAGTGACTGTACTAGTCGGAGATCGCAGCCATTGTCTCTATACATGAGATCCTCTGCCTGCCATCGCGGTGTGGGGACCATAACCGGCACTACTTGTCGGCTGCTCCCACAACACCATCCACCACCTGCTCCAATGACTTCACATAACCCTGATAGGGGGCTAAACGGGAGCTCCACCTTGCCCCGGGTGGCCCGAAAACTAGCGGAGAAAAGGAGACGAATCATCACCATCATGCAGCATAAAAATAAACGAGACAAATCTGAAACAAGTGCAACGTTTCAAATACTTGGGCACAGTAATAACATCAGATGGGAGATGCACCACAGAAATAAAAAGCAGAATAGTTCAGGCCAAAATAGCGTTTCAGAAAATGAAAAATATCTTATGCAACAAATCTATGTCAATATAAATGAGAAAGAGTGTTCATCGGTGCTATATAGAACCAATTCTGACCTATGGAAACGAATCATGGACAATAGACAAACAAATGAAAAGAAGATTAGAGGCCACAGAGATGGGATTTCTCAGAAGAATGTTGAAAGTTCCCTGGACAGATAAAAAGACCAATGAGGAAGTTCTCAAAGAGGCCAACACAAAAAGGGAGCTCTTAAAAACATCAGAAAGAAGCAATCAACATTTTTCGGGCACATCATGAGAAGAGGAAAGTTGGAATACTTGGTTACAACTGGCAAAATAAAAGGAAAGAGAGATCGCGGAAGACAAAGAGAGAAAATACTGGATAGCTTGGTGTCATGGCATGGAAAACAGTAAACAACAGAACTGATACGATGCACTGCAGATAGAAGATTGTGGAGGGACATGATCACCTACGCCAACCGCTATGGCACATGATGATGATGAAGTCTATATTTGCTGTTCTTGAATTATCGTTTGTCATTAGACATCCTACGTATTTAACCTCATCTACATGTTTTAAATGTTTGCCTTCTATCGTTATGTTCATGTTATGTAATGGGAATAAAAAGTGAAAATGTGGAAATAATGAAGACAAAAAGAACATAAATATTACCGATCATTCCGATAATTCATGAAATCCTTTTTAATACAACCACCACAGTGGTGTGTGGCATAGTGAACTAAAACTAATACAATTATTTGTGAATGGGACAATCTCGTAAGCGAGGCCATTTGTAAACTAAATTAACCTTGCAAACATGGCAAGTATATTAAAGACATCTATCTGCTATTGTACGAGGAGCGTTCAAAAGATCACCACATCAGCTTCCTCAGTTAATAGTAACACATAAAAGCATACAATTTTCCGCAATTTAAATCTAGCTGGTGTCGATTGTGTGCACCAAATTGCACTGAAATCGGACAAATTTAACGACTGCAATAAACCTTTGAAATGGAGCATGTTTGCAAGTTGCGTTATACACAGAGAATTGACAGAATTTCTCGTTTTAGAGAAGGAAACTATTGTGAACATTCACCAGCGCATATGTGATGTGTATGGAAGTTTTAATCAAATTGATTTTATACTGGTACAGAGAAGATTCAGGAATGGGCTAACATCTGTTAAAACAAGGCCAGGGGCAGATTGCAATATTGACCATGTACCAGTAGTTGGAAAATAAGAATAAAACTGCGGAAGACACAGAAATCACCAAGAAATATAAAATTAGAACTAGGTATGCTAAGAGTAGATACACAGATGAGTGATAAGTACAGCACGATTGTACGAAATAGATATAATGCTATTGAGAAAATACAGGATATCCAGGAGCAGTGGGAAATGCTCTAACAATCGATTCAACAAACATCAAAAGAAGTAATACCAGTGACTAAAAGAATCAACAAAAAGAAATGGATGACAGAAGAAATATTACAACTAATGGACGAAAGAAGAAAACATAAGAAAGAAGAACGGACATACAAAATATTGCACAAAGAGATCCAAAACAAATGCAGAGAAGCAAAGGAAGGATGGTTAAAACAGAAATGTGAAGAAGTGGAAAAACAACAAAAGAAAGACTCAAAATTTATGCACAATCAGTTAAATGAATTAACAGGAAGAAAAGAAGTCAAAGTTTCAGGATGTGTAAAGTCAAAGAAAGGAAATATAATAATGGGACAGGAGAAGACAATAGAAAGATGAACAGAATATATCAGTCAACTCAATGATGATGAAAGACCAGAATTAAACAATTCAAATGAAGACACAGGACAAACAATAATGCAGAGTCAAGTGGAGGACGCAATTCAACACATGAAAAGCGGCCAAGCTCCAGGTCCCGACAATATAACAATCGAAGAGATAAATGCATTAGGAGAGCTGGGAGTTATTGTTATTGGTTATTGTTATTGGTTATGGAAGGCCTCGGCATCACAGCAAACGAATTAAAATCCATAATTGCTCAACCGCCCGTGCCAGTGGAATCATCCGAATTACCAACTCATCTCCCAAACAAAGAAAGGTAACTGTAGTCCCCATCGTAGCAGTCTCAGCACACGCCAAAAGACATAAGGCGAAACCGCGCAGAAAGTGAACACAGCCAACTGTTCTCTGTCATACGATATCATCATTCATCGTAAACAAGCGGGATATCGAAGCAGGATCAAAACGGATGAGACACACAGCTCACGGTGTGCACAGAGCACTTAACTCAGTAGCTCCTGCAACAAGCCGGACTTGGAATATGATGAAACTGCAAGAAGGAACACTTTTCAGACATAGCCTTCAATGGTTCCTGCCGCCTATCCACCATATACCATGGGAGTTCACGTCCTCCCGAAAATGATGATCGTCATAGCACTTGATGATGTTAGGCCGTCATTGATGACTCCAATTCCAAACATATAGACACACAGTGGTGGTAATTTGTCATTTCCAATCCAACAGAAGCCACATGACCTGTAGTTAGTAAAACCACAGAGAGAATATGATTTTGTGACCTTCACTGATTCACTCTTAGATGTGAATGTGTAGTTTACACAAGAGGAGAAGTTTTCAACTACAGTGATTCCATTTAAGGCAATTCTGGGATAGCAAGGCAAGTCTCCTTTATAGCAGCAGAACTTGATGTTCTCCACTTCTTGTAGCCGCCGCCACACGATTCTGATGTCTCACTAACTTGGACATCATGCAAGAACAATGTCAGATTAACATTCCATAGATATGGCTCTGCTGATGAAGTGCTTGGTGCAACAGTTGTATCAATCATACTGGAGGCTCCTGGTCTGTGGTCATTAATATCGCAGACAGCACATGGTGTTGTTATATTCAGTATTTCTTTCTGGGGTGTAAATATGTGGCACACACATGGAGAGTGGTTTGTGGTCACAGTAATCCCATTAAAGGCAATTCCAGGGTAGCATGGCATAGCTGTTTCAGAACAGCACAATCCTGTGATGCCTTCTGTGCTCGCTATAAAGCTGCTGCTGCCACACAATCCTGACCAATTATAGGTGTGGACATTATTCACTTGCAATGACAAAACTGCTTTGTTTACTACATCATAAACCTCTGGAAGCGAATCATTTATGGGACCAATAGTACAATTTATTCTTCCATCGGAGATATCTGCATTGAGTCCCCCCCAAAAAAAGGTCTTTGGATAAAAAGCACATATGCGTTTGAGTTAAACACACAATGAGCCTACTTCATAGATTCAAAATGATCCTTGCCAATGCCATCTGCTTGCACAAGTTAGGTCCTTAGCTACCAACGTCTAAAATGTCTGAAACGAAGCCATCCAATTAACGACTTTTATCTACAGCGAAGGTTAACGAACTGTGAACAAACATTTATGTTCAAACCCCTGAAAACATTTTCAAAAATCTGCCAACTCGCAGCAATAACATTTATTGTGTTGTTCAATGCAAACATTGCTTGGTCCATAGCTCGAATATAAATAAGCTGCCATTTTGGTGCGTCCCATGACGTCCGAGCTGGGAGTACAGGTCATAACAAAACTACTCAATGACATATATAACACTGGACACATACCTGAAGATCTAAAATCTATCTTTGTAACCATACCGAAGAAGTCAGGAGCCACTGATTGTGACGACCATCGCACTATTAGTCTCATGAGCCATATGACTAAAATATTACTAACAATCATCATGAGACGTGTAAGGAACAAAATAAAACCAGAAATAAGTGAGGAACAATGTGGATTTGTGGAAGGAAAGGGCACCAATAATGAAATATACATCTTAAGAACATTGATAGAAAGATCTATAGAGGTAAAGAAAGATCTATATATGTGCTTTATAGACTACTTGCTTTGACAAAGTAAAGCACATGGAAATAATAAATACGCTGGAGAAATTAAACATTGATGGCAAGGATCTGCGAATCATAAAAAACATGTAATGGCAACAAACAGCAGCTATGTGAATTAACAACCAAACAGGACAATTTCAATATATAAAACAAGGAGTCAGACAAGGCTGTGTTCTGTCACCGGATTTGTTTTCAATTTACAGCGAACATATTATGAGATCAATAGTAGACAAAAAAGGATTTGAAGTCAACGGTCACAACATAAATAATTTACGATATGCGGATGACACAGTCTTAATAGCAGAGACAGAGAATGAGCTACAAGAAATGATAGATATAAAGCAACAAGAAAGGTCTCAGTCTGAATAGTAAGAAAAAGAAGTAATGGTTATATCGAAGAAACAATCATCACCAGCATGCAGCATAAAAATAAACAAGACAAATCTGAAACAAGTGCAACGTTTGAAATACTTGGGGACAGTGATAACATCAGATGGAAGATGCAACACAGAAATAAAAAGCAGAACAGCTCAGGCCAATATAGCACTTCAGAAAATGAAAACTATCTTATGCAACAAATCTATGTCAATAGAAATGAGGAAGAGAGTACATAGATGCTATATAGAACCAATTCTGACCTATGGAAACGAATCATGGACAATAGACAAACACATGAAAAGACGATTATAGGCCACAGAGATGGTATTTCTCAGACGAATGTTGAAAGTTTCCTGGACAGCTAAAAAGACCAATGAGAAGGTTCTCAAAGAGGCCAACACCAAAAGGGAGGTCTTAAAAAACATCAGAAAGAAGCCATCAACATTTTTTGTGCACATCATAAGAAGAGGAAAGTTGGAATACTTGGTTACAACTGGCAAAATAAAAGGAAAGAGAGATCGCGGACGACAAAGAGAGAAAATACTGGATAGCTTGGTGTCATGGCTTCGAAAACAGTCAACAACAGAACTCATACGATGCACTGTGGATAGAAGATTGTGAAAGGACATGATCGCCAACGCCAATCGGTACGGTACATGATGATGATGATGATGATGGAAGTTTTGCAATCGACAGGAGCACAGTAAGTCGAAGAGTTCAGAGAATAAAGGAATCGGAAAGCAGGACTACAGAACATCTTGATCGACCGCTGTGGACGGCTTGCCACAGCCACCAAAGCAGAAATGCTCATTATTCTATCCGATAGGTGCATCACTATTCAATAATGGGCCTTAACGTTATCAGTGAGCTTTGGTAGTGCAAATGCAATAATAAAACCTCTCGGATTCTCTAAGGTTTGAAGAGCAAGATGGGCTCCGCGAAGTCTCACAAATGAGCACCGATTGCAAAGAAAAGCAATTTCTTCTGAAATGTTGGAGCGTTTCAGTGTTGATGGAGAGAACATTTTGGCTAAGATTGTTACAGATGACGAAACCTGGGCACATCATTTTGAACCTTAGAAAAAAACAGTCAATGGAGTGGCATCATTCACACTCACCACGAAGAAAGTAATTCAAGACACCTCCTTCAGCTGGAAAGCTCATGGTCACTATTTTGTGGGACATTGAAGGTGTGATTCTTTTGGATGTTATACCAATCGGAGAGACAACCAATTCGCAAGCTTACATTAAGACATTGAAAAGACAAAATCAACGTTTTGCAGAGTTTGGCCGCACAAGAATCCAGCAGACCTTCTCCTTCACGACAATGCGCGCCCTCACACAAGTCTGGCAACACGGGAAGCAACCACCAGACTGGGTTGGACTGTGCTCCCCCATCTACCATACATTCCTGATTTGGCACTTTTTGATTTCTATTTCTTTAGTCCACTTGAAGATGCCCTTCGTGAAACAAAGTTTGAATATAATAAAGGAGTGATTCATGCAGCGAAGAAATGACTACACGATGAAGACAAAGACTGGTACAGGATAGGAATACATGCACTTGTTTCGCCTGGCGTAAAGCTGAGCTAGTGGACGGGATTATATTGGATTCTATCGATGTTTACATGCATCATCATCATCAAGTACCGGGCCTACTGGCGTAGGTGATCATGTCTCTCCACAACTTTCGATCTCGGCAGCTATTTATCATTTCTGTTGTTGACCTTCTGCCAAGCCATTCTCTTAAGCTGTCTGTTATTTTTCTCTTTGCTTCCCTCTATCTCTTCGTCCCTCAATTTTTTCCAGTTTTTACGATATGTTCCAGTTGTTCTCTTCTCATTACATGGCCAAAAAATTATGATTGTCTCTTCCTAATATTGGAAATTAGCTCTCTTTTTGCTTTGACCTCTCTCAGAACATCTTCATTACTCTTCTTTGCTGTTCATGGTACTCTCAACATTCTTCTGTAAACCACATTTCTACAGACTCCAGTGATTTTCTTGTCTGTTGTCCTATTGTCCATGTTTCGCATCCATATGTTAAGACTGGCTCTACATAAAATTTAAGAACTCTTTTTCTTGTTTTCTATTGTCAAAAATGGATTGCATAGTACCTTCCTCATTTTTTGGAAAACTGCTTTTGCCTGGGCCATTTTGCATCTCACCTCTTTTGTATATCTTCCGTCTGATGTTAACAAGGTTCCCAAATATTTAAATTCATTTACCTGTTTTAATATTGTTCCATTTGTCTTTATTTTGAACTGATGTGATGTCTTTTTCTTTGTTGTTACCATTGCCTCTGTATTTTTGCTATTAAGGCTGGGTCCTTTATTTTTGCTTTCTTTCACTATAATGTCCAGCATTTCTTGTAACTATAAAGTTAGTTAGTTTATAAAGCCATATCTATGGAATGTTCATCTGACATTGTTCTTGAATGATGTCCAAGTTAATGAGACATCAGAATCGTATGGCGGCAGCTACAAGAAGGGAGCGGAGAACATCATCAATTGTGTTTTTACTAACTACAGGTCATGTGGCTTCTGTTGGATTGGAAATGATAACTTACCACCACTGTGTGTCTATATGTTTGGAATTGGAGTCATCAATGATGGCCTAACATCATAAAGTGCTACGACGATCATCATTTTCGGGAGGACGTAAACTCCCATGGTATATGGTGAATAGGCGGCAGGAACCATTGAAGGCTATGTCTGAAAAGTGTTCCTTCTTGCAGCTTCCTCATATTCCAAGTCCGGCTTGTTGCAGGAGCTACTGAGTTAAGTGCTCTGTGCACACCGTGAGCTGTGTGTCTCATCCGTTTTGATCCTGCTTCGATATCCCGCTTGTTTACGATGAATGATGATATCGTATGACGGGGAACAGTTGGCTGTGTTCACTTTCTGCGCGGTTTCACCTTATGTCTTTTGGCGTGTGCTGAGACTGCTACGATGGGGACTACAGTTACCTTTCTTTGTTTGGGAGATGAGTTAGTAATTCGGATGATTCCACTGGCACGGGCGGTTGAGCAATTAAGGATTTTAATTCGTTTGCTGTGAGACCGAGGCCTTCCATAGTAAATAACAATAATTTCTTGTAACTCATTTTCACTCTTAGCGATTAAGACTGTATGGATATGACGTCATGGGACGCACCAAGATGGAAGTTCGTCCGAGTTCTGGCCGTTGTGTATACAATGCTGATCTTGAACATCGCGCTGTCTGTTGTCACAGCGAGTTGGCGGATTGTTAGAATTGTAACAACGGGTTTGAAATAATTGTTTGTGCACATTTCTTTAACCACCGCTGTAGATCAAGTCTTTATTCTGCTGGCTTTGTTTGCGACATTGGAAGCTAATGACCTAACCGCCTAACTTGTGTAGACGGCTGGTTCGGGGCAAATTGTGCGTTGCAGTGTCACTGCTAAAATCGCTCAGTTTGTGACAGGACTACAGGGACATGCACAAACGGTGACAGTTGTCGGCGAGAGCGTTTCGGACCCCAGTGTCAGTACTTTGATCTAGTTTGCAAATACGCCTAGGGATCTGGACCTACAGATCCGGGCAGTTTCATGGTCTAATCAACATGTTACGGATTGAAGGGGCGATAGTTGCAAATATCTGCTCCATCTACATTGGCGGGGGTCGGAATGTGGCTCTCAAACAGAACGCAAACCAGACCGACACATTTAATGCTTGATATACAGTGGACGGATGTGGACCAGAGACCGCAGTTAATGGCAAAACAAAGACCAATCTTTATGACAATGACTGCACACACACACACAATTGAGAAGTGGAACCACATCTGTTTACTGGTATCTGAACTTTGCCACGTCCCAGAAGACTCACACCATTCGAATTTATCATCCAGCTAGCACTATGATTCGGGTAAAGAATGACACCCCAAAGGCTTTCTCTGACAGTGGCGGTGTAGTGTTCCAGTATAATGATATATCATACCCAAATATTTCTGTGAACACTATTGTAGTCACCATACATGCGACAATGGCATACAGTAAGTTTGAGTTCTCACCGACCTTTTCG
Organism: Megaustenia siamemsis; assembly: GCA_032433765.1. Taxonomy (NCBI): domain Eukaryota; kingdom Metazoa; phylum Mollusca; class Gastropoda; order Stylommatophora; family Ariophantidae; genus Megaustenia; species Megaustenia siamemsis. Next base: position 151,048,283 of record JAVIAB010000092.1, read on the forward strand.
CAGGACGGGAGTGCACTGACGGTGTGTGAGGTGCAAACATTTACAGACACCTATTGTCTGGACGGGCATTCTTGGTCGTTTTGTACAGTGTGTGGTGGGAGTAGCAAAGGCTGCACCGTCATCATCGGTACGTGTCACGGCAACTGTTCACATGGGATCTATGGACACGACTGCTCCGGGTCTTGTCTTAGTGTCAAGTTCTTTATGTGAGGAAAATCCGGAAAATGCCAACATTGCAAACATCCTGGCTATACCTGTGATGACACTTGTCCTGATGGTAATTTTGGGCTACAGTGCAAACAGACGTGTTCTGATGGCTGTGACATCATATGTGACACAGAAAGAGCAGACTGTGCGCGCAAGGAAGCGTACTACGGGCCAGACTGCACTCTTAAATGTCCTGACCACTGTTTCAACGACACCTGTGAACAGTCAACCGGGATCTGTTCATACAAGGGAACGATCTACGGGTCAGACTGCACTCTCAAATCTCCGTACAACTGTTTGGACGATATCTGTTAACAGTTCATGGGGGCCGGCGTCTCGTATGTCGATGATTCCCACGTTAAGAAGGGTCTGCCGACTACAACAAACCCAAGTATATGGATACCTTAAAGTGTACTGGATATTTTCTTTCTGTGCTGGACATGGTTCATTTCTTGGTGTGTTTCATTGCTAGCCAAGGCTCATATCTTGGCTTGTGTGTGTGTGTGTGTGTGTGTGTGTGTGTGTGTGTGTGTGTGTGTGTGTGTGTGTGTGTGTGTGTGTGTGTGTGTGTGTGTGTGTGTGTGTGTGTGTGTGCGTGTGTGTGTGCTGGCCATGGCTCATATCTTGGTGTGTGTCATGTTAGTCATATCTCATATTTTGGAGTTTCCGTGTTAATCATGTCTCATATATTTAAGTGTGTATGTGTTTAGTCATATCTCATATCTTAGTGTGTATCTGTGTTAGTCATGTGTCATATCTTTGTGTGTGCATGTTTGGGCTAGTGATATCTCATATCTCTGTGTGTATGTTTATGTTAGTCATATCTCATATCTTTGTGTGTGTGTATGTCTGTGTATGTCACATCTCATATCCTTGTGTTTGCATGGCTATGCTAGTCACATCTCATATCATTGTGTGTGCCTATCTATGTTGGTCATATCTCATATCTTTGTGTGCATGTCCATGTTAGACATGTGTAATTTCTTTGTAGGGGTATGTCTATGTCAGTCAGATCTCATATCTTTATGTGCATGTTTATGTTAGTCATGTGTCATATATCTTGATGTATGTCAGTGTTAGTCATGCCTCGTATCGTTATGTGCATGTCTGTGTTTGTCACATCTCATATTGTTGTGTATCCATGTCTGTGTTAGTCACCTCTAGTGACTCGGGCAGATGGTGCTCGTAAACCTGGGAGGGCCGACCATCTAAGGGCAGAATCCCCCTACAGATAAGATCACCTGCTGCCTTGCAGGAAGATTGGGGACAATCAAAGGCTAGGGAAAGCAAACCTGAATAAAATGCTGGCTGAAATCGGATGCACTGGGCCACTGGCGCAGAACACAGTGCAACGTTTTTAACGGGTGTTCAATCAGAGTGGATCTGGCAGACTCTAATTGTGATGTTCTTTTTGTAACACACCTAACCTGACAGCTGAGTTCATGTGAGGAGCTGGAATCCTACTCTGATTGGGTCCTGATCGTAGAGAGAGAGAGAGACTGTATCATCAGAATATCTTAGATTATTTATATTATGACCTCCAATTGTTATTCCAGGCATGCCCCTTATGGATCTTAAAATAATCTCACTATAAATATTTAATCTGGTGACAGCACATAACCTTGTCTAACACCCTGTTTTATTTGTTGAAACATTCCCAATTGGTTTCCAGTTCTTATGGCCGTTGTTTGTTGCCAGTATATGTTCTTTATTATTCTTAGACCTTTGCTGTCTACGTTTATGCTTTCTAAAATTGTGATTATTTCTTGGTGCTTTTCTTTGTCAAATGCCTTGGTGAAATCTATGAAACAAAGGTATAGATCTGTTTTCACCTCTATGGCCCTTTCTACTAAAGATCTTATTAAATAAATGGCATTGCTTGTTCCTCTATCTCTAACAAAACCACACTGTTCATCGTTATTTTCTGGACTGATTGGTTCGCATGCATACATGCATACCCATAGATATTGTACACAAGTGTCATACTTTTTGAATTTGCGGTTTCCAAGAAAACCGATGTGGTGCAATACGTTCTGAATTCACTAAGTACTTTCCAAAATGAGAGAGCGTATGACTGAAGAACAAGTATATAGACAAAATAAATACAACTAATACATTTGTGAATCCAAAAGGAACGTTAAATTTGCAATAGCTGTTTCAAATACACTGCCACTGCCCTGTAAGATGACGACAATATCATTACCATTAGCAGTTTTAAAATATTCTATGGCTGGAAGTAAAAAAGCAATAAGCCATTTTAGTGGCAGTGGAAATATGGCCGTCTTACATGAGACATGTACTAAAAGAGAAGTAGTGTTTAGGCATCGATTTCTTTGAGTTTTGTCTTTTTTAGAGGCATGAGTAAGCAATGCATGACAAGCAGAATATCCACAAACTGAATATAATGCCATATATTGCACTGAATCAAAAAGGTAAAAGCGGCAAGACATTTAGAGAACAAAGTGAACAAGCAATTAACAAAGCAAACACTAGAAAATCAAATACATTCTTTATACGACTTCTTTAAAAGCAGGGCAAGATACAAAACGAATAATAAAATAACAAAACAAAAATAATAAAATGGAACATGTGACTGATGAGTAAGACAAATTCTTCTTCATTCTGATAATGTTAAGGAGAATAAAATTGATTGAAACAAGTAAGTGGTTCAAAAGTAAGATAACTTCTAACAAAGGTCTGCTATATGCATCATCAGTTTTTGATATTTCTGAAGGTCAAAGAGCAAGAAGCTAAGCATCAAATGTAGAAATGCGGTTAGTGAGCATGAAGTCAAAGTTCAGAGTAACACATCCAATAAGATCAGTTTGAGAACAACAAAACACCGTAAACTTCGTTCGTTTTTAGTTCGTTATTGATTTTGAAACAAGAAAGTCGGTTTTAAAAAACAGTCAAAATTAAGAGGAGGATTCTTGCATAATTTAAGTTTTTTAAAGATTAAAAAAAAAATCTATTTGCTTGCGTATTTACACTCCGCTTTATGATTCTAAGTAAAATTTTGCTTTAGACGACGAACAGCGAACAAATGATGTTCAGCGCCTGATATCTTCAGATAATAGGTTAGTCAGCGTTTGCTTGTTTTCTTTAAATTTAGAGAGCTTGTAGTCGTTGAGTTATTCCAATGATTGCTTCTCGACTTTGATCCCTCACTGGCGCCAATTAGATGAGAGTTGCAATGTTGTCGTTTGAGTTAGCCCAAAGATTGCTTCTCGACTGTGATCTCCCACTGGCGCTAATTAGATGAGAGTTGCAATGTAGTCGTTTGAGTTAGCCCAGTGATTGCTTCTCAACTTCGATCTCCCACTGGCGCTAATTAGATGAAAGTGACGATGTGTCATGTTAATGAAGAATGTGCTTTATGGGACTATCGCCCAGTACATCCGAACTGAGCACCGTATGTTTCAATATCTCGTTTGCCTTCTTTCTTCAATCAATATTCGTTTAGTTTGCTGTTTCCAAGAATACTTGGTGTTGTGGAGTATAATCTTGATCACTGCACGGATGATTGTTTTGAACTAAAAGTAGACATTTTAGCAAAAATCGTGTAAATGTGGGTTAATCTATCCTAGGTTAGCTATATTTTCCGCAATCTTAAAATTGATATTTCAAGGGAATGGTTTCAGTTTGTGACTCCATACAAAAATTATGAAATTGATGAATATACCAGTACTAGTAGAAGTTATATCTTTCAAGCCCTCCTGCTATGGTAATACCAAATATCTTTGATATAAGATTAGCTATATTCTTTATTCTAAATCTTTAAGATATTTCACAAAACACGCATCCTTAAATTCAATGCTTCTTCACTCGTCGCTGCTCTGTGCCACGCCAGTGGACCGTGAAATAAGCCTAGTTCGATAAAAGGTTCAGTAACAAACGTTTACAGCAAGATATGCTAACAAACTGCCCTGGGACTTCAGTTCGTGTGTTCGTTTTTAGTGTGTCCGGAGGATATTGTACTCGTTTACTTTGATGTTAGCGTGAATCATACTAGACCGTGTATGACATTTGAGGTCAAGTTTCATCTCTTAATGTTGGCAGGCCTTAAACCTGTTGTTTCTACAGGTTTTTTTCTCGTTCATTCCTGATGTACTGGTGTCATTAACATTTAAGGCCGATGAGTCATATCTCTCCGTCGTTGAAAACTACTGCAGAAATTCTTCAACATGGATGTGATCAATATATTACAATTTCATAGCATATTTGTTGTCAGAGCAGTTGCATCTGTTTTCGGAGTTTTGTAAAGTTCTTTGTACATCTTTTTTATTTATTTTGTTTTTTACAAAATGCAGGTTCCATATATATATATATATGTATATATATATATATATATATATATATATATATATATATATGTATACACATATAATATAGGTAAACCACATACATACATATAATATAGGTAAACCACACCATATATATATATATATATGGTTATCGTTATGGAAGGCCCCGGTATCACTGCAGACGAATTAAAATCCATAATTGCTCAACCGCCCGTGCCAGTGACATCATCCGAATTACTAACTCCCAAACAGAGAAAGATAGCTGTAGGTCCCATCATAGTAGTCCCAGCACACGCCAAAAGACATAAGGCGAAACCGCACAGAAAGTGAACACAGCAAACTGTTCCTTGTCATGCGATATCATTCATCGTAGACAATTGGAATATCGAAACACGATTAGAAAGGATGAAACACACAGCTCACTGTGTGCACAGAGCACGTAGCTCAGTAGCTCCTGCAACAAGCCGGACTTAGAATATGAGGAAACTGCAACAATGAAGACTTTTCGCACATAGACTTCATTGGTTCCTGCCGCCTATCCACCATATTGACCGGAAGTTCACATCCTCCTGAAAATGATGATCGTCATTTTTTTTTATTTATGTGTAGCGTTTGATGGTGTTAGGACCTTTTTTTAAACTCCAATTCCGAGTTAGTCGTCGGATTATCCTCGTCGCACATCAAACAGACCGTAAGATCTTCCCGCAATGTGAATTTGTGAAATTATAAACCACATATTGAAATTATAAAATCACATGTCTACCCGGAGGCGAAGGCGCACCTCACAGTACCAAAGCTGAAAGTTGTCAACGACCCACAGTGATGGCCTGCGCCAATATATATATATATATATATATATATATATATATATATATATATATATATATATATATATATATTACCCATATTGTTATTGCTTTCTGATAAAGTGTATAGAGGCAGTAGTGTTCTAAGCCATGAAGATCTAATTTTTTGGTCAGGTACTTTATCTAATGTTAAAGGACAAAAGCAACTCGTTTAGAAGTGATTAAAATAGTTGTGATTTCCTTTAAAAGATCAAAGAACACTTCAGCGCTATATAGTTTCACTGAATGTAGAAAACGATTCCATTCTTACCAACGTAACTTTCTGCAGCTGCTCCTGATCTGCAGTTTTGTAACTGACATCAGAATATGTGTCCAATGTTCTGATGTGCATACTGAGTGTAAAGGGATAGCAGTGGAAATACTGGGTATTAAATCACGTGTGTGTGTGTGTGCGCGCGCGTCGATAGCAAGACTAAGACTCACTTGCAGTAAGACATCGACACACAATAGTTAGGATTACTTGATCTCATTTTGTCGTGAGGAAACAATCATCAGAATTAACATCAGTTAATTACTTAATAACTGTCTTACACGTGATAATTTTGTCTTCATTTCTCGGAATTACTTGTTAATGTAATAGTACTTTTACTTTCGATTGTCCATTATTAATACTTATTATCTGATGTTTCTCTCTCTCTCTCCCCCCCCTCTCTCTCTCTCTCTCTCTCTCTCTCTTTCTCTTTTCTATGTACGCGTGTGTGTCTAAATTATTCGCTCATCTTCATTAATCATTAAGTACATCAGTTCTGAGCTGCACCTCCCTAATTTGCTTACGTAAGAGAATATGAGAAGCCGAGAGAACATAAGATTGTACATGCTAAATACACTTCATTATGATCATCCTTGAAATATTGTTTCTGTCTGTTCTTCAACTTCTGATGAACTGACAAAAGAAAAAAGTCACAATCAAAAGACTCCTGACAATCAAGAACTGAGAAAAGACAATGCCCATAACATGGGTCGGCCAGTAATAAACTCCACAGACGCTCTCATGGTAACAGGATGAAAAGTTCTTTTCAGGACATATTGTTGACTTGTTCACTCATTAATGACTATTGTAAAGATGAAAAATGTAAGCCTTAAGTACTATCATATTAACCAATCAACAAACAAATGAAGATGAATTAACATGTAAACATTTTGTGTGTATCATTTCTATCTTCATTAACTGTGACATCCACAATTGTTAATGTTTTTTTTTTTTTTTGTCTATTACAGAAAAGAGGATCACTAAAAACAATGCCATGAGACGCTCTACAGAACGATTATAAACAATGCAAATTATATTACAACAAACATACATGAAGTTAAATCTCGTCTGACAAAGAACAATTAATCTCTTCAGAAGTGTTAAAGTGTGTCTAAGAAATGAAACCACAATGATAACAAATTGGAATAAACACAATCAGCTTTGTCACGAACATCATTGTCACGAGAATGCCACTTTATTTGTTTTTAATGGCTTGCACAACCCAGTCAGGTACGAAAAGAAATAATCAAAAACATAGATCTTTACAATGTACAGAACTCGTGTTACACTGATGGACGAAATCTTTGTATCTGTCGAAAAAAAAACGCATGTTTATAATTATAATTGGATGGATTACTAGTATATATAAATGTAAATGAACAATTCATTAAAAGTTCTTAGTCATAAGTTGTCATTCTTCAGCTACATGGATGATCTACGCAACAAATTATCATGATCTGAAAGAAACAGCTGTGAATTATTAAGGCAGATTCTAGAATTTCATGACTGGCAACTGGCAATTACAACTGACAACCGGCAACTGATATCTGGCAACTGGCAACTTCAGTCACATGGATGACGACCTGAACCTGACAGTCCCGTCTTACACCGTGACCTTCATGACAGCAGCCACGCTCAACGTCACTAACAGCTCATCGGAAAATGTGGCTCTTGAGGGTGAACTAGGGAGAAAGGTGACTCTTGGAATCTTTTTTGCGTTCTCTATTCTCACCGCAATTGGGGGCAATATTCTAGTCTGCACAGCGGTGTTCACAGACCGACGACTGAAGAGGTTCAAGAATAACTACTTTATCGTCTCCCTGGCTGTTGCTGATCTTCTTGTTTCAGGTGTGGTCATGATCTTTGCTATGGCCAACGACATCCAACAAAAATGGATCTTTGGTGGAATTTTCTGTCGGATTTGGATTTCCTTCGACGTCATGTGCTCCACCGCCTCCATTTTGAACCTGTGCGTCATCAGTTTTGACCGTTACAAGCATATCCAGAATGCAATGTATTACGACATGTGGATGACTACCAGAAAGGCGTTGACGTTTATAGCTTCCGTGTGGTTCCTCTCTGCCCTTATATCCTTCCTGCCCATCCAGCTGGGCTGGCATGAAGGCTCAATCTACGCCAATGAAACTGTCAGCTCCGACAATGAATGCATCATTAAGCTCAACTTTATCTACGCCATCGTTTCATCAACCATCAGTTTCTATGCACCATGTTTAGTTATGCTTGTGCTGTATTTCCGTCTGTTTTTGTTTGCTAGAAGTCACGCCATTAGTATCAAAAGCCAAAAACTGCCGGTGCTATCCTCCCCTGGAGAACGCAGAAACAACATCAGTAATGGTTCCAACAAGAACTCCCTGAAGACATCTGACCACAAAGCTGCCTTCACGCTTGGGGTCATCACAGGGGTCTTTCTCTGTTGCTGGCTTCCTTTCTTTATCATTAACCCTATAAACGCCTATGACCCAGACCTAGTTCACCCCGACATCTTTGCGGTGTCAACGTGGCTAGGCTATGTGAACTCGTGTCTTAATCCTATCATATACAGCATTTTCAACACTGAGTTTAGGGAAGCTTTCAAACGAATTCTTTGTCTACGAACATGTCGGAAGAATGAGATTTATCTCCCTTCCGTCGCCAGAGTAAATAGTACACGAACGAAATTTAAAAAGACGGAATATGAACCCAAACCTTCTGGAGACAACGGATCAAATTTGCGAAAAACTAGCAAAGACCATTTGTTTACTGAAAAGATTACCCGTTTGTGAAGTTTGCTTTTTTCAATATATTTCACCAAATTAAAAGTGCATGTTATTGGTCATACGACCTTCCTTAACTATGACTAAATAGCATAGGGTGTGTTATTTTAAATCTACTTGCTATTAATTGTTACATTGCACATCAACTGTATATCATGAATTGTCTGTAACTACTTCAACTATTGTGAGAGGTTTCCTCTGAATTTGTCTGCTGATTGTTGCACTACAGACGCACACTCTTTATAAGTTCTGTAAGAGCATGTTTTAATTTTGAAAAGATATGTTAGTGAATCCGTGAAGTGGATTTTGAATCGAATTAGCTAAGTTTACACATTAGATAAGTTAAACTGGTAGAGCTCGTAATTCCTACATTAAAGGTAATGTATTATTCCAGTTAAAAGAAGTGAGGGTGGATTTCATGAATGAGTTAAGTTATGTAAAAAAAAACCGTTAAGAGCGCAAAGTGACGTATAGTGAATATGGTGTTAGTGACCATACATTGTACAGACCTTCAGGACATGATTTTTGGGGTAATGTGGTCATTATTATGCCCGTGCCGCTTTACTTTCCCAGAAATAAATCCGGTACCCATTCAGGCTGGGTGAACCAAGAAGCCGTCGTTTGTGATCGAGCCCTACCTCTTATTCTTTGTTGTCCAGTTCACTAATCACTGAGCTATCGCGGCTCCAGTTAAGTTATTTGCTGTCAACATATTTATTCTCATATGTTCTTATATAGTGCATTGCAAATAAATAAATACCGTTGTAAAGTAACATTTATGTATCAAATCCTACTATCCTCATATTGTGCAGTAATTTATTAATTGATTCATAGCGAAATATAATTTATAAGGAGTATAACAAATAAGAATAATAACAATTAATGGGAATTATGTTGATTTTATTACAAACAGCAACCGGGTTATGGAGTAGTTCCACACATAATCCAGAAATTTAGTTTAGGTTACCCGACAGGTCATCCTCATTGCACATTGGATACACCCGTAAGTGCTCTGACCTCCTCTCATTGCTCAACATTCATCGATTCATCTTGTGGTGACACGTCCTGTACAGAACCTTGTACTGCACTTCTTCTGTTCTCATGTTCAAGGTCTGTCTTATGACTTCACCTTCTTCGTGGACTGCCCTTGCCTTGTCTTCCATTATTGTTTTTATTTCCAAGCTGTACCTTTTGACGTGGCGGCAGTATTTTAGTTTCCCCTGTAGGATGTTGCTAGTTGCTCTAAATGTTTAGTGTTTTTTTTTTATTTCTTCATTGCTCTTTTTCGTGATGCTAGTTACCCTTAGGGCTTTTCTGCGGTATTTTGTTTCGAATGAACCATATTTAGTTATTTGAGAGAGTGGCCATAATTCACAACCATATTACTTATCATATTGTAGGGACTAACAACAGCAATAGTTAGTTGTTTTACAAGCGACCTTTGGCTTCCAGCGTAGCGCTCCAATATGGCATCTCCCACCTTGACATAATATTCGTGCAGTGAGTTCAAGGTTGCAAAGTTAGAGGTTTTTTTTTTTTATTGTGTCTTTCGTCCAGCATCCCTGAGTACATTCAGAATGTCATATCGCGTAAACATGCCAACTCATCGGTTCACCGCGGCTTTTGCTCCCAACGTTTCATTATGCACTTGTGAATACTGAGCCTGTCACGCCTTATTTTTCACACAATAACTTGACCTGAGTTGTCATAAAGAACTGTGTTCTTGGTCTTTGTTTCCTGGATCCATCCTCCGCCAGATTGCTGCAAAGGCGATGATTCCTTCAATGATGTCCTAGAAGACTCTGGCATGCTAGAGTGTGAGTGAAGCGGATACTATTGCCACGTCAATAACATTGTCCTTATTTACATGTTAGCTCGCTATTCTGGTGACAAACCCACGATTGATGCAAAGCAGGCCAATACTTTCAATGCATATTCCAGTTCCACGCTTTGATATTTTTGAGAACATGTTACCCCATGATTTGCCTTTTGCATTGAAGTCACCACAGAAAATGACACTTCTGTCTTTAGAATTAAATCCACCCAAGCAGTGCCATCTATGTGAGTTCAGTTTAGCATTGCATGCGTGGACATATACTAAAACATGACCTTGCTTGGACTAGATCTTAAGACCTGGAGTTGTGTATTTTGACAATTCCAGAGAGAGATGCTAATCACAACAGACACCAAAGTACCATTATGTTTGAGGATGGCTAGTCTTAAATGTCGCCTGATGTAAAGAACAGATAGGACCGGTCATCAGAAGCACATCATCACAGTGACGCGTCCCCCGGTGGCAAAATGGATAAGCACTGTGTGCTGGCTCACGATGCTTGACTTACAATAGAAAACTGAAGACTGTTCAAGCCTACATGTGTGTATAAACTGAAGACCATTCAAGCCTACATGTGTGTATAAACTGAAGACTGTTCAAGCCTACAAGTGTGTATAAACTGAAGACCATTCAAGCCTACATGTGTGTATAAACTGAAGACCATTCAAGCCTACATGTGTGTATAAACTGAAGACGGCTCAGCCTACATGTGTGTATAAACTGAAGACGGCTCAGCCTACATGTGTGTATAAACTGAAGACGGTTCAGCCTACATGTGTGTATAAACTGAAGACCATCCAAGCCTACATGTGTGTACTTGAATCGGAACTTCCTGGCTCCAGCACGACTTCTATATCTGATGCGCCTGTCGCATTTACCTCGAAAGGACTTTTTTTTTATCTTTATCACTTGATAGGCACAGTTCACACACAAGGAATCCCTCATAGTGATAGAGTAACACAAATGGCTGCTTCACTCGTTGAGGAATAAACTCAAAAAGGTATTTCAGCACAGATGCACTAAACTCCATTGCGCTGGATAAGACTTTAGAGAGGACATCCGGTTAAGTTATGGGCACAATCCACCACATGTTAGAAATGAATATATCTATATTCTGTTCGTCTGATGTATTTTCTATATCTGCAATGTCGCTTGTTTCTTGTTTAAATTTTACTGTTTTTTTGTGGTGGTCCATATCATTTTGCCAGTAGTGCCATCTATAGGCCAATGGGATTTCCTCAGTGTTCTACGCTCGTGTACTCAGTGCAGTCTTGAAGTGTGTGTTCAGCAGTCTGGGGCGTCTATCATCATGTACATGTGGTTCAGGTACCAATCTTTAATTTTATATACATGCGGTTATTGAGTCGATTGTGTACAGTTCTGAGACGTATAATGATAAATTGTTCCCATCTATTCGTGTTATGTTAGACACTTTGCTTTGGAGTTTCTGGTCTTTTAATGTATTTGGTTGTTTCCCTACTGCGCTTTCTTCACCAGCTGGTCTGCTTTCTCGAAATGAATAAATTCTTTCATGCAAAAATTTTGATAGTCGAAAAATACAAAACCAGCGCGGCTGCCATTTTCATCTTGAATTCCAAGACCAGAAGTATTAAGATAATCTTTAATTGTGGAAAATCTTAAAAACTGTTGAGGTGTAGTGGCACAGCAAGATGATAGAACTCAGTTAAACAAAATACAGAGACACGATGATGGAAGATTTCCATAATTTTGTTTACAAATTGTGCATTTTTAGTTCGCGTTAATGTGAAAACATCATCGAATTGTGGAGTCTCCGCGTTGAAGGTTGACTACCATGTATCGTTATGTCTCTGACTTGATGACGATATGATATCGTATTGATATCGATTCATATCGTTTGATATGATATCAAATATTAGCATTGAACCCAAATTGTATCTCGCCACATGTCTCTGTTGTGGTCGAGTCTTTCAAATGATGCCTGCTACTGTTGCTTCTCGTCTGAGTGCTTTTTTAAGTGTTTTTCTGGGTCGGCCTCTTTTTCTTTCACTCTCTTTTTCCAATTTGAAAGCCTGCTTTGAGATTATCATGTTGTCTCTTCTCATCACATATTCAACATATGGCCACCTTCTTCTTTTGATTACAGTTGAGACTTGAACTCAATCCACATCATATACGAAGTATTTTCCTGAGGCATTTGTTTTCATTTTTTTAAATGTTTTTTTTTCAAACTCTCGCATGCATAACTTAGGGTGTGTTATTTTTTTAATTTTAAGATCCTAAATTTTGTTTTTGTGCTTAGTAATTTTGATTTCAGCATTATTAGACTACTATTATATATCTAGGTTTATGAAAGTCATTGCTGCCTTTTTCACTATTCTGATTTTAATCTCGTTCTTTGTATCTTCTCTTGATCTCTGCAGCTTCCAAAATTTTCGAAATGATCTATTTTTTCCATTGCAGTATATTTTTGTTGTATTTTTATTTTGTTTGTCTGTTTATAAAGAATATAAAAATACATGATAATTATGTGCTCGGTTGGTTTTTTTAACCGTCTACTACAATCAAAGCTTTATCTGGACTGTGAAACACACGTTGGATGATAGATTTTATTTCACAACTAGAATTATACCTTAGAAGGCGAGTTCTGCTTGGCTACACTGAGATTTATTGTAAAGATTACGACTGTGACAATTTTAAGGGCCCAAGAGTCAGGAGTGAAATGTCATGAGCTGTACAATCCGAGATTATAGGACGAGTGACAAAATTTACATACGAAACACAATGAATACACACAAAGAATATACTTTAATCCCAGGACAGATGGAGCTCTATATCTTTTGTTACCGTCAGGAACACAGAAGTGTACTGGAGGTCAAAACATTCAAGAATAATTGTTTATAAATGTGATGACATTTACTCCGGGACAAAATAATTGTAGTACAGTGAAGTTTACTTAGGGACAAAATAATTGTTGAGTAGAGTGAAGTTTACTTAGCGACAAAATAATTGTTGAGTAGAGGGGAGTTTACTTAGGGACAAAATAATTGTTGAGTAGAGTGGAGTTTACTTAGGGACAAAATAATTGTTGAGTAGAGTAGAGTTTACTTAGGGACAAAATAATTGTAGAGTAGAGTGAAGTTTACTTGGGGACAAAATAATTGTAGGTGGAGTGGAGTTTACTTATGGACAAAATAATTGTAGAGTAGAGGGGAGTTTACTTAGGGACAAAATAATTGTAGAGTACAGTGGAGTTTACTCAGGGACAAAATAATTATAGAGTGAAGTTTACTTAGGGACAAAATAATTGTAGAGTGAAGTTTACTTAGGGACAAAATAATTGTAGGTGTAGTGAAGTTTACTTATGGACAAAATAATTGTAGAGTAGAGTGGAGTTTACTTACAGACAAAATAATTGTAGAGTGGTGTTTACTTACAGACAAAATAATTGTAGAGTGAAGTTTACTTAGGGACAAAATAATTGTAGGTGTAGTGAAGTTTACTTATGGACAAAATAGTTGTAGAGTAGAGTGGAGTTTACTTACAGACAAAATAATTGTAGAGTAGAGTAGAGTTTACTTAGGAACAAAATAATTGTAGAGTAGAGTGGAGTTTACTTAGGGACAAAATAATTGTAGAGTGGACTGGGGTTTACTTAGGGACATAATAATTGTAGCGTGAAGTTTACTTAGGGACAAAATAATTGTAGAGTGGAGTTTACTTAGGGAGAATATAATTGTAGAGTAGAGTGGAGTTTACTTAGAGACAAAATAATTGTAGAGTGGAGTGGGGTTTACTTTGGGACAAAATAATTGTAGAATAGAGTGGAGTTTACTTATAGACAAAATAATTGTAGAGTGGTGTTTACTTAGGGACAAAATAATTGTACAGTAGAGTAGAGTTTAATTAGGGACAAAATAATTGTAGAGTAGAGTAGAGTTTACTTAGAGACAAAATAATTGTAGAGTAGAGTGGAGTATACTTAGGGACAAAATAATTGTAAAGTAGAGTAGAGTTTACTAACAGACAAAATAATTGTAGAGTGAACTTTACTCAGGGACAAAATAATTGTAGAGTAGAGTGGAGTTTACTTAGCGACAAAATAATTGTAGAGTAGAGTAGAGTTTACATAGGGACAAAATAATTGTAGAGTAGAGTAGAGTTTATTTAGTGACAAAATAATTGTAGAGTAGAGTAGAGTTTACTCAGGGACAAAATAATTGTAGAGTAGAGTGGAGTTTACTCATGGACAAAATAGTTGTAGAATAGAGTGGAGTTTACTCATGGACAAAATAATTGTAGAGTAGAGTGGAGTTTACACAGGGACAAAATCATTGTAGATTAGAGTAGAGTTTACTTAGGGACAAAATAATTGTAGAGTAGAGTAGAGTTTACTTAGGGACAAAATAATTGTAGAGTAGAGTGGATTTTACACAGGGATAAAACAATTGTAGAGTAGAGCGGAGTTTACTGTGAGGAAAATTAATTGTAGCATAGCGTTTACACTAGACAAGATCGGTACATAGCAGAAAGGAGCTTACTCACGGACTAAAACATTGAACAGAAAAGTGAAGGCTGCACTTAAACAAAATAACTATAATGTAGAGTGACGCTTACCATGACAAAATCGTTGCGCGTCATAGTGGATTCCTCTGTGGGACAAAATCGTTGCGCGTCATAGTGGATTCCACTGTGGACAAAATCGTTGCATCACATCATAGTGGAGCACACTGTTGGACACAATTGTTACACCACATCATAGTGGAGCCCACTGTGGTACAAAATCATTACACCACATCATAGTGGAACCCACTGTGGGACACAATCATTACAGCACATCATAGTGGAGCCCACTGTTGGACAAAATCATTACAGCACATCATAGTGGAGCACACTGTTGGACAAAATCATTACAGCACATCATAGTGGAGCCCACTGTTGGACAAAATCATTACAGCACATCGTAGTGGAGCCCACTGTTGGACAAAATCATTACAGCACATCATAGTGGAATCAACTGTGGGACAAAATCATTACAGCATATCATAGTGGAACCCTCTGTTGGACAAAATCATTACACCACATCATAGTGGAGCCCACTGTGGGACAAAATCATTACAGCACATCATAGTGGAGCCCACTGTTGGACAAAATCATTACAGCACATCATAGTGGAACCAACTGTGGGACAAAATCATTACAGCATATCATAGTGGAACCCACTGTTGGACAAAATCATTACACCACATCATAGTGGAGCCCACTGTGGGACAAAATCATTACAGCACATCATAGTGGAGCCCACTGTGGGACAAAATCATTACAGCAACTCATAGTGGAGCCCACTGTGGGACAAAATCATTACAACACATCATAGTGGAACCCACTGTGGGACAAAATAATTACAGCACATCATAGTGGAGCCCACTGTTGGACAAAATCATTATAGCACATCATAGTGGAGCCCACTGTGGGACAAAATCATTATAGCACATCATAGTGGAACCCACTGTGGGACAAAATCATTACAGCACATCATAGTGGAGCCCGTTGTGGGACAAAATCATTACAGCACATCATAGTGGAGCCCGTTGTGGGACAAAATCATTACAGCACATCATAGTGGAACCCACTGTGGGACAAAATCATTACAGCACATCATAGTGAAACCCACTGTTGGACAAATCATTACAGCACATCATAGTGGAACCCACTGTGGGACAAAATCATTATAGCACATCATAGTGGAGCCCACTGTGGGACAAAATCATTATAGCACATCATAGTGGAGCCCACTGTGGGACAAAATCATTATAGCACATCATAGTGGAGCCCACTGTTGGACAAAACTATTGCATATCAAATTGAAGTTCCTTCTGGGAAAAAATAATTGCAGTGTAGTGTGGAGCAGCTGAGAAGCAGTATGAGGATGATAACCGAAGCTATTATTGCCGCCTTAAAGTGATTTTTGAAGTACAATCGTTGGGTCAATCTTCGTGACAGACTCAGCCAACGCTTCCAAATGTCCAGAACAAATGTCTCCGCATGCGTGAACGACATTTACAGAAAAAAAAACAAAGTAAAAAGCGTAAAGATACAGTGTTAATGTAACATAGAATGTTTGACAACCCAAACAGTTGAAAAGCTGACCTCACACGCAACTATAATGGCGATAATAGGCAGCCAAAATAACGCCCTCTTGAAGAGACTCACGGACTATATTCCTCAAATTGACTCGATTGTTGATGACAAAAAAGTTATGATACTGCAACAATTAGGAATGCAATGCCTAAAAGTCAATCTACAATGGCATGCTAGATTGTAACAACCAGAGAGCAACTGTAACAAATTATCAGTGTGTAAACATTTCCTTTTCTACTGAAATCGACCGAGCATGCAAGAAGTGCTTCGATGTCAACTCAAACAACGAACAATTAACAAATGATTATATTTACCTTTTTTAATTATTCATCTTGCACTAGCAACTTTTCGATACCATGATATTTAAGTGAATATGTATTCAGTAAAAGAATATGGACATTATGTCAATGTATTTTTAATTCGCGCAACGTGATCATAGTTAGTCGCAGTAGTGTATAAATGTCGACACAGTGGCGGATGTATTACATTCAAAATTTTTGAATTTTTGTCCATCATTCATGTCACACAATGCATCAACATTTTCAATATTCTATTTCAAAAGATCCTTCTTTTTTTATTATTATTATTTACTTTGGTATTTATTGTATCTGTGTGAGCATCATTTTATTAATTCATTTAACGCCTTTCAAAGTAAGAAATGTTTATTCATAGATTGCGAGAATTAATTTTTTTTTTTACCAGATTCGTTGACAATAAACAGTTACATTTATACCAGGGATGGGAGGTACATAATTACGCTCGGAATAGCTTGGAAGAATAGATGACAAGAAAGGCTATATAAGATATGGATAGCAGATATGCAATGGAATATAAAAGTAGTTGTTCAAACAGTCGTCACGCTGAATACCCATTACCTCTGGTCACACTATTCTTAGTTAAGGTGTGCCACGTGACGCGTGTCTTCTAATCAGCCATGAAGGTATACCAATACTATCAGTCTAGAAATACACACAAGTACAGAACGTAAGTTTAAATGTAAGGAAGACAGAGATCCTACTAAATAAGAATTAATTAACACAATTTCCGCGGTGACAGTTCAGGAAGCGCCTCATCAAACGCATGCACAAATCATTGAGATAGCAAGCTTGAATATATATTGAGTGGCATTTTGTCAGTAACAACAGTTACAGTTAGTGTATAAGTTAAGAAGAAAAGAACAATTGTTTCACAAAGATCAGTTAAAATGAAGCATTTAAGTTATAACAGCAGTCGTTTTAACAAGCTCAGACAACTCAAAACTAAGCTTCATTATGTTTGTTACTGCAAACATGCATGACAATCTATTGGGAACCAGAGAGTGTTTCAAGCACACCATCACATTCTATTCGTGATTCTTGTCAGTATAGTCTAGTTTAGCAGGCGGATCATCCTCATTATACGTCGGACATGTACAGACGTGCTCAGAACGCCCCCTTCCCACTCCCCCCACCCCTACAATATGTCTCTTAGTGTTTGAGACTGATGACTCCAGTCTTGCGTCGATTTGTCACTTGTCTGAGTTTCCCCGCGCAGTGCTACTTTCTGGCATACACAGTTTTGACCTGATTTCGTGCAACCTGAACATGGATTTAGATTAATGATCATTGACTGAATCATCAGCATGATTTCTCTTCTGAGGGTATTCGGAGTGTTACGCCGGTCCATTACACGTCCGCCGTACACAGCAGCTGTTCCAGCCAGGCTGTCAGCTCGTTTATTTCCTCTCATATCGATGTGTCCAGAATCGAAGATGAGGCAGATCACAATTAGACTTGAGTTCTTCACTGACCCCAACCTCTGCCTTCGTGCCCAGGCTCTTTCAATTTTTCTGAGCTAACTCATCGAATCACTCAGAAGGTATATTTGAGTAAAAGATTGTGTCTCTAGCGGATCCATTGCTTTAGTTATTGTCATGATCTCCATAGTCAAACTACCAGTAGTTACTGTGAAAACACCGCTTTCCTCCTTTACTGTTCTTCCTCTGAATTGAATCACGAAAATTCTAGCAACGGATCTATCAATGTAAATGACTGCCGCATCCTCAGGTAACTTTTCATAGATTAAGACCTGCACCTCTGTCTACACCACTACATGGTTTCGTTGTCTGCATCCTCTGTTCAAGGTGATGCAAACGAAAAAGGACGTAGAGCACTCCGCTGACACCCCTATCTACTATTCCTTGAGTCCAATGTCCTCAAGTGGACAAATCTGTTGTACAATACCCTCAGCCCTCGCGATCCATGATCTTCCTCTTTTTAGCCTGTTGCTGTAGCTCTTGACCATTTAACTGTGTGGTAAATGTTACCACCGCTGACTCGGAGGTAAGCACGCATTCGGGACATATATATTCTGCCTGCGATGGTGGGAAAATCATAGTGATACCGCTTCACCATGCAGAGTGTGCCTTCCCTGCATCCAAGTATGATGCGCTTGGCCTCATTTTGTATTCTTTCAAGGGCTTCAGTCTGCATGGGTTAAGATTTCGAATAGTCAATGCATACTCGGAGCACAAGAAGACAAGAAGATGCTGTTCACAGTTCGCCGCCGCCGCCGCCATTACCCTTATTGCTGAGAGGCCCCTCCTAGCCTTCATTAACTATTGCCGGTCTAGATGTATAACAACTGTTAAAATACTGAAGAGTTTGGGTGCGAAAACGATTTCTAACTTTGTGAACTGAAGGTAAAATATCTTTTGAGATGAAATGCTACAACAGACGTAGCCTTCAAATATCATGGATAGGCAGGATAACTCATACTGTACAAAAAAATAAGCCGAAAAAACTTCACAAACATGGACAAGTCAAAGAGAAAAAAAGTAAATCCGCCATCCAGGAAAGATAAGGGCTCTCTGTCTAAGAGACGTATGACGCAAGACGGAGAAAGCCGTAAGGAGTCCGGGTTGCCGACTCACCCTTTGTCTACCAGGAAATCCTCCAGAATTGGCACCTGGAATGTATGTACCCTAAACGAACAGGGAAAAGCTGCACATGTAGGAGCAGAAATGACAAACTACAAGATAGATATTCTGGGAATGTGTGAAACAAGATGGCTAGGAACGGAAAGAATACAATTAAATACAGGAGAGATGATTTTATCATCAGGACACCAGGAACCTGGAGAACAACATAGTGAAGATAGAAAAAAAAGTAAAGTACCCCCGTCATGCCAAGTGGCGTATAGGGAATATGGTGTTAGTGACCATAAATTTAACAGACCTTCGGCCCATGATTTTTGGGATAATGTGGTCGGTATTACGCCCGTGCCGCTTTACTTTCCCAGAAAAAAATCCGGTACCCATTAAAGGCTGGAACATAGTGAAGGGGTAGCTATAATGTTATCAAGGAATGCACAGAAGACACTACTAGAATGGGAAGCAGTAGGACTAAGACTAATGAGAGCAACATTTAAAACAACAAAAAACAAAATTAAAATTACACATTATCCAATGCTATGTACCAACCAACGATAAGGATGATTTAGTTAAAGTTGATTTCTATAAACAGCTACAATACCAGATGGATACAAAACGAGCCAAGGATATTATAATCTTGATGGGAGACCTAAATGCTAAAGTAGGATCATACAACAAAGGCTTCGAAGAGGTTATGGGAAAACATGGACTTGGAGATATAAACGAGAATGGAGAGATATTTGTGAATTTCTGCGCCCTTAATCAAGTGAGACTAGGATGAACAATATTCCAACATAAAAGAATACACAAAGCTACATGGGTGTCACCACATCATAAAACGGAAAATCAAATTGATCACATAAAAAAGTAAAGTATCCCCGTCACGCCAAGTGGCGTATAGGGAAATATGGTGTTAGTGACCCTATATTTTACAGACCTTCAGCACGTGAATTTTGGGGTAATGTGGTCGGTATTACGCCCGTGCTGCTTTACTTTCCCAGAAAACATCCGGTACCCATTTAAGGCAGGGTGAACCCGGAAGCCGTCATTGGGATCGAACCCTACCCGTGTTCACTAACCACTGAGCTATCGCGGCTCCCAATTGATCACATATGTATTAATAATAAGTTTAAGTCATCCTTACAGGATGTAAAAGTATATAGAGGGACAGATGTAGCTACTGATCATCATTTTCTGATAACCAAACTTAAAATTAAACTAAAAAGGTATGCTACAACGAATAAGGGTAGAAAGTATTTCAATGTAGGGTTTCTTAAAGAACAAGGAATTAAAGATAAATTCGCAGTCACAATATCAAACAAATACCAAGTCCTCCAACAACTAGAAAATACATTAAATATAGAAGATCATTGGAAACAGGTAAAAGATATATGGAAAGAGACATGCAAAGAAACACTGGGGAAAAGAGAACGCCACAATAAGGCATTGATGACAGCAGAGAACCTGGATAAAATTAAAGAAAGAAAGAACAAGAAAGCAGACATAAATAAAAGCAAAACATGAAGTAATAAAGCCAAGGCACAGGAAGCTTACACAGAGGTGAACAAAGAAGTGAGAAGATGCATTAAAAGGGATAAGAGGAAATATATAGATGAACTAGCTAAAGAGGCAGAAGAAGCGACAACTAAAGGGAATATGAAAGAACTGTACCACAGCACAAAGAAATTAAGTGGAAAATACTATCAGATCAATGCCTTTATTAAAGATAAGAAAGGAATTCTGCTTAGTAATATAAGGGAACAAATGGAGAGATGGAAAGAGCACTTTGAAGAACTTTTGAACAGACCCGACTTAAATAATCCTCCAGGTATGCTACCAGCAGAAGAAGAGTTACACATTAACTGCGGAAAACCAAGCAAGAAAGAAATAATGAAAGCCATCAAACTATTAAAAAAATGGTTAATCCACATGACCAGATGAAACTCCTTCGGAAACCATCAAAGCAGATATTAACACCTCTACCAAGTTGTTACATAACAAATTAGATAAAATTTGGGACAGAGAAGAAATACCTAAAGACTGGAAAGAAGGTTATATGATCAAACTACCAAAGAAAGGAAGTTTACAGGAGTGCACAAATTATAGGGGAATTATTCTGCTATCAGTGCCAGGAAAAATATTAAGCAGAATCATTATGGAGAGAGGGAGCCGCGATAGCTCAGTGTTTAGTGAACTGGACTACCACGGACAAGGGGTAGGGTTCGATCCCAACCGACGGCTTCCGGGTTCACCCAGCCTTAAGTGGGTACCGGATTTTTTTCTGGGAAAGTAAAGCAGCACGGGCGTAATACTGACCACATTACCCCAAAAATCATGGGCTGAAGGTCTGTAAAATATAGGGTCACTAACACCATATTTCCCTACACGCCACTTGGTGTGACGGGGGTACTTTACTTTACTTACATTCTGGAGAGACTAAAATAGGCCATAGAGAAACATTTTAGAGATGAACAAGCAGGTTTTAGGAAGAACAGATAATGTGCTCATGAAATAACTACTTTACGTATAATAGTTGAACACAGTTTAGAACTAAAATCCCAACTTTATATTGGATTCATAGATTACGAAAAGGCATTTGATAGTTTAGACAGAAGAATGCTTTGGAAGTTGCTGGGTCATTACGGAATCGCCATAAAGTTTATTAACCTGATAAAAACAATGTACGAAGGAATGAAACGTAGTGTGGTGCATGGAGGACAGCTTACAGAAGCTTTTGAAATAAGAACAGGTGTAAGGCAGGGATGCCTTCTGTCTCCATTTCTCTTTCTACTGGTCATAGATCGGATTATGAAAATAACTCAAAACAACAGAAATGGAATCCAGTGGTCACTGACCAAACAACTTGATGATTTAGACTTTGCTGATGACATAGCTCTCCTATCACACAGCCATCAACAGATGCAGGATAAAATGAGCATACTTGATGAGAGATCACAACAGCTAGGACTGAAGATTAATAGAGATAAGACCAACATTATGAGAATTAATGCAGTTGGCAATGGGAGAAATACCTCTACTAGACTTACAATCTTACATATATCTGGGCAGTAATATAGATAAAGAGGGAGGAACAGAAAATGATACCAAAATAAGGATATCAAAAGCAAAAGGAGCTTTCATTGCACTGGGAAACATATGGAAATCCAAAGAAATTAGGTTAAATACAAAAATAAAACTTTTCAACTCAATGTTAAGTCGGTCCTATTATATGGCTATTATATTTTGGAATATAAATAATAACAAAAATACTGAATGATATCTACAACAGCGGATATATACCAGACGACCTGCTCAAATCAATATTCATAGCCCTACCAAAGAAATCGGGTGCGATTGAATGCGACGATCATCGCACAATAAGCCTTATGAGTCACATGACTAAGATATTACTAAGAATCATCATGCGAAGAGTGCGAAACAAAATCAGTCCAGAAATTAGTGTTGAACAGTGTGGTTTTGTTAGAGGTAATGGAACGAGCAATGACATATACATCATAGAATCTTTAGAAGAAAGAGCCATAGAGGTTAAAACAGATCAATACCTATGTTTCATACATTATACGAAATCATTTAACAAAGTATAGCTCCAAGAAATAATCAAAATTTTAGAAGGCATAAACGTAGACAGCAAAGATCTAAGAAAAAAAAAAAAGAACATGTACTGGCAACAAACAGCGACCATAAGAGCTAGAAGCTAATTGGGAATGTTTCAACAAATAAAACAGGGTATTAGATAAGGTTGTGTGCTGTCACCAGATTTGTTTAATATTTATAATGAGATTATTTTAAGATCCATAAGGGGCATGTCTGGAATAACAATCGGAGGTCATGATATAAATAATCTAAGGTATGCTGATGATACAGTCTTAATCGCTAAGAGTGAAAATGAATTACAAGAAATGTTGGACATTATAGTGAAAGAAAACAAAAATAAAGGACTCAGCCTTAATAGCAAAAAGACAGAGGTAATGGTAACAACAAAGAAAAAGACATCACCTCAGTGCAAAATAAAGACAAGTGGAGCAATATTAGAACAGGTAAATGAATTTAAATATTTGGGAACTTTGTTAACCTCAGACGTAAAATGTCCAAAATCAGGTGAAATGCAGAATGGCTCAGGCAAAAGCAGCTTTCCAAAAAATGAGGAAGATACTATGCAATCCATTTTTGTCAACAGAAACAAGAAAAAGAGTTCTTAAATGTTACGTAGAGCCAGTCTTAACATATGAATGCGAATCATGGACAATGGGACAACAGACAAGAAAATCACTGGAGTCTGTAGACATATGGTTTTACAGAAGAATGTTGAGAGTACCATGGACAGCTAAGAAGAGAAATGAAGATGTTCTGAGAGAGGTCAAAGCAAAAGAGAGTTAATTTCCAATATTAGGAAGAAACAATCATCATTTTTTGGCCATGTAATGAGAAGAGAATAACTGGAACATATTGTAACAACTGGAAAATTGAGGGACGAAGAGATAGAGGGAAGAAAAGAGAAAAAATAACATACAGCTTAAGAGAATGGCTTGGCAGAAGGTCAACAACAGAAATGAAAAAATAATTGTCGAGATCGAAAGTTGTGGAGAGACATGATCACCTACGCCAGCAGGCCCGGTACTTGATGATGATGATGATGATTATGATTATATGGCTGTGAAACATGGAGAACAACATATTTGACAATCACGAAGATACAAACTTTCATTAATGGATGCTTTCGCAGAATAAAATGATGTAAATGGCAGGACAAAATCACTAACATAGAATTATGGAAATGTACCAGGCAAATACCTATGGATAAAGAGATACAGTTAAGACGATGGCGCTGGATAGGACACACACTACGGAAGCCAACTGAGAGTATTACACAACAGGCCCTTTTTCCGAATCCCCAGGGAAAAGACAAAGAGGAAGACCAAGGAATTCTTGGAGAAGACAGATAGAAGCAGAGATGAAGATGATGGGGAAGACATGGAATGACCTTAAAAGAATGGTAAAAAACAGAATGACTTGGAAAGTGTTTGTTGAAGACCTATGCTCCACTGGGAGCTAAAAACGTTAGATGAAGAAGAGGCTGGATAACTAACACAAGTATCACAGGGAAATGGGATGAGGCTTGGCAAGTGAATGTAAATAAAACAATAGACTGACATATTCTAGATATATCAAACGCAATAACGGTTATGAAATATCAGTACCTGGTTATAGACTTCCGGGGCGATATAAATGGCTTATCAGAGAATAAACTCGTGCCATTAAAGATCCCTTTCATGTCACATTCCCTGAGGAGGGCGGAGCATAGACAACGAGGAACAAATTAGACAGGCGGTATACAACAGTAACGTACTTAACTGGACAAGTTGAATGGTGATTATGATAATAATGATGATGATCAATGAATTAATAAATGACATTTTTGCAGGAAAGTTGATTGTGGGACTAAAGCTGGTATCCCTTTAACTCTGGATTTATGTAAATTATAACTATTGCGATATATTGTTGAACAGTATATTCGACACTAGTCGATGTTTTTGAATAAAGATATTACGCTCTAATGTATAATTAAACTGTCGTCGTAATTAAATTTAATCGTTTTGGGATTACAGTCCAGACAAGTCCACTTCTCAAAGAATTTATTACAAAACTTACCTTATAATATTGTATCATTATTATTTTATTTGTTGATTAATGAAGCAGACTCCATGGCAAATTTTCTTCATATGTTGTATGGGAGATATCATTAGGCTCGGCATTTGATTACTGGTTTGCCTGTTTAAGCTCTTTGGCTTAAAATAAAAATGATATTCTGGCAACTCTGCTTGATTATGATAAGATTCAAGGAAAGAAAATGTTATTTATAGATTATATGGGAAAAGCGAGAAGTCTTTCATTGACAGTCTGGGATGACTACGAATTAATTTCCTGGTACAGTCTCAGTACAGGGAGCCGCGATAGCTCAGTGGTTAGTGAACTGGATTACAAAGGACATGAGGTAGGATTCGATCCAGCTTCACCCAGCCTTTAATGGGTACCAGATTTTATTCTGGGAAAGTAAAGCGGCACGGACGTAATACCGACCACATTACCCCAAAAATCATGTGCCGAAGGTCTGTAAAGTCTATAGTCACTAACACTATATTCCCTATACGCCACTTGGTGTGACGGGGGTACTTTACTTTTTACTTTTTACAGTCTCAGTACAGTTCGACACTGTTATTGTTGACATAACCGAGATTTGTATTGGCAGATCCAGCCAAGAGAGAAGCTGTTCAACGGTGCAGCATCCAGCATAAGACACTAGTGTTTTCACTAGATTACAGCCTTGTCATGATTGCTAGCCAGTCAACCATCTGTCAAGACGCCAAAGGCCATATATATATATATATATATATATAATAATAATAACCGAGATAGCAATGACATAGTAGTGTAGTATAACTTGACATAAATAATAGAAAAACATGTGGCACCTAAGGCATACTGATTGAAACATTAGGAAGTAGCCAAGGTAAATTTAACTGAATAATATGACGTTTAATTGTCTTATAACAAAATGTCACTATAACAAAAGCGTCAACATTGTTATACCACAGCCTGTAGTGTACTTCGAAGTTAAGACACTAACAAAACATGTATGTGTACAATCTCCTCTGTTGTTCACCTCATGCTTGTGCATACAAACAAGACATCATGTCAATCGATTCAAAGGAAAACAATGAATTATATATTCCCAAATGACGAAGCATTAGTCCATGAAAACATACAAAAGCAGCTAAAACACAAAAACAAATGTGACTTTGCAAGCAAAGCATTTGATCAAGATATTAATATTGGTGTAGTCTGTAGGTTTGAAGAACAGACTTGTTTGTGAGAAGGAAAAAATCCTCCTAAAAAATGGTATATGTCAAGTTACTGGAGCATGGGCTGTGTTTGATTGACGTCTATATTTAACATCCGTACCATTTATAGAGAATCGTCTGTAGATATAGGCGAGAATTATTTGCTTTCTATAAAGGTTTATAAAACTCGCATTCATAGACTGCTGAAACCTCAACACCTGATAGCTGCAACACTAATAACAGTAGTTAGAAGTCAAACTCATTGTACATTGTCAGCTGATAGGTGGACTAACTCTTCGCAATAATTCTTAGAAGTAATAAAAGTATTTAAATAAATAATTATAAAAATCGAATAAGTATTGACATTGATTCTCACAATCTAATGAAAATAATTTCACTAACTAGTGAGGATCGCTACACTAACCAGATAACTAAGAAGCAAATAATACAAATCCCTATCTTCTTCAATAACTTAACTACCCAAACAGCAAAGCGATGTCTCAGCAGATAGTGGCTGTAATGTCACCATAGTATTTATGTTATTTTGCCAGTGTATGCCTTGCTTTCAAGTTTACTTTGATTTCTTAAGTGACTCTTCCACATTTGCCCCATCGATCAGCAATGTTGAGTAATTGATGGTACAATGTTATTTATCTTTTACCTAAGGTCACCTTCAAATACACACATGTAAATTACCTTACACGTTCATTATATGTACGATATGCCAATAGATGGTTATTTGTTTTCGAAATAACGGCTTCACGTACGTTTACTGAACAGTTTCAGCGGCCCAGTGATTTATTATGTAAGTACAT
This sequence comes from Megaustenia siamemsis, assembly GCA_032433765.1. Taxonomy (NCBI): domain Eukaryota; kingdom Metazoa; phylum Mollusca; class Gastropoda; order Stylommatophora; family Ariophantidae; genus Megaustenia; species Megaustenia siamemsis. Next base: position 151,075,224 of record JAVIAB010000092.1, read on the forward strand.
TTCATACGTTCATGTTGAATGCCAAATTTCGAGTAACTGTGATCTGCATTTCAACACTATTATCACCATCAGCATCGTCATCGTTATCATCATCAAGTTTAGTGCTGTCACTCCGCAACGTTATGCATCATCTTCTGGTTTTAACTTCAAGAAGTACCGTCACTACAGTCAAGACATTCCCATATCCGCTTCGTTTTTCTTTCGCAAAGCCAGCGTAAAGTGTTTAAAGTGCGTAAAGTGATCGTCCCTCTTACCTTCTGACTGTGAGTTATTACTTTTTTTTCTGTATCTACAATTGTTTATTTATTTTGTTCTTGACTTTTGCTTTACACCTTTCTCTTAAGTTGTCCGGTATAATTTTTCTGTATTTCCGTCTATTTTGTTCCCCCGAATTTCTTAGATGTTACACCATGTATTTGAGCTTTATCTTCTCATTACATGGCAACAGAAGGGTTATTTTCTCTCCAAATGATGCTTATGCGCTTTCTTTCCGAAGCTTCTTTCAGAACATTCGATTTATTTGTTATCCATGCCATTCTCTGCCATTTTTTAAAATACAGCCTCCAGAAATATTGTCTCTTATATGACAGTAAATGATTCACTTCCAAATATTAGGATTGGTTCTACTTCCCATTGAAGAACTATTTTTCTAACATCCATTGTCAAAAATTAATTCCGTAACATCCTTTCTAATTGTATGGATGTTCTCTTTATCAACGATATTCTCCACATCACCTCTGGTGTACATGAGCTACCACATTGGCATTATTTTCATTTTAGATGCTTGAGTTCATTGACCGGTGTTAATTGTCACATGTACTTTATTATTCACTTTCACGCCAATGAGCATTCAATATAAGATGTTATTTTGCCTATGATGATTTGTAAACTTTGCCAATGTATTTGTGAATTGTTGTGAGAGAAATTTACAGAAAACATACTTTTTCAATTTAATGTCCAAGGTCTATGTGACTTCGCATATGATTTGGATCATTGTATTTGTATGTAACATGTCAATTATGGTTGACGTTAATGCATAATGGAAGTCAAGTTGTTTATTTATTAAGTTATTAGAGGAAATCATCTTCGGAATTAGGATGTTAGTGGAAAAGTGTACAGAAATTAGCAACCAATTTATGCATACTTCATTCATTACTCCACGGTTTTTTGACAGAATACACCACAAAAAACCAGTTTAATGACTGAAAGTTATACATCTAGATAGTGTAGAAATAAGACATATGTAATTTATACTGGAAACAAACATATACGATACAATGTAACAGTGAGAACTCTGTACCTATCGATATGAAAAGATAAGTAAGATAAGGCTACACTTTATGTCCATGCTTATTCAACATGTACACGTTCACAAATTTGCAAAGACTTAATGGACATGCTGCAAGATCTAAGCATTAATGGATACATAATTAATAATTAAAGTTATGTTGTTGGCACCGTAGTACTAGCAGAAAATCCAGATCAATCACAACAACTAGTCAACTAAATAAACAAAACAAGCAAAGAGTTGGATTGGATATGAATATTTAAAAGACTAAAGCTATGTTTATATACAGAGATAATACATACAAATTGCAAGTGGATGTGAAGTAGTTGGATAGAACCTAGAAAAGGTTCAAGAATGTAGCCATCTTGGATGTATTGTAGCAAGCGATGGAAAATACAAGACAGAAATAAACAAAAGATTAGGAATTGTAAAACATGTGATTTAACATGAAAAAAATACTCACACCAAAGCAAATAATACTAGAACCAAAACTACGAGTTGTATAATGTTATATTTACACTACATTCGAATCGAAACGGCACCCAATACATGAATGAATGAATTGAAATGTTTATATGCCAAATGCACATATAATTGTGTTTTATTTCATAAATATGTTTGTCTATATGTATAGGTGGACCCTGTACGATGTTGTTTTGTTACTGTATATAATTGCCCTGCTGTTGATGACCGATATCCACTGTGCTACTGGCTACTTCAACATGACGAATTGTGAGACAGGTTCTCTTATTATCCTGAAGTCTTTCCACGGAGAATTAATTGTTTTGTTGTCACAGATGTGTCTATCTATCATTGTCTATAATGTATGCTATTTTATAATTCTAAAGTACATCTTAAATGTCGTCATCCTAGAATAATCACTTCTAATATAAGATGCACATCATAGGACGGTAAGCTTTTTATGAAAAGAAACACCATCAAATTATCATGACACATTTTCTTTATTTCTAGGGTCTATATAACTTGGGGAGTATGAGGATGTAAATCAAATAAATCTTCTGTTAATAAATTTATGTTAAAGTCGTTTACAATGTTTTATTGCTAGTTTATTTTTACACTGAATGTGTTTTATATTTTTGTTCCAGTAATTATGTATTAATTTTTCTGGGAATCTTATAGTTAAATCTTAACAATGTTGTCACTGATAGTTTCAACATGATCATACTCTTACAACATACATAACTACATATATTTATTGGATATTGTCTTCACCTGTTATCCTTACAACAGATTATTATGTTCACATACACAGTAATATTGTTATTGCGAGAAGAAGGCATCATAGAAATCTGTTGGACATTATCATTGAATAACATGAAATCTTCATAAAGATGATCATTGTTTATAACTAAACATATTAGTTTGTCTCTTTGAGTGAGTGATTCAATGCAAGTTACCTGTGTTTGAGCACGTGTGTTAAATTTGTGTAAGCTAATTAGTGATTAATACAGTAAGAGTACTAGAAGGAAGCCAATAGTATGCACACCCATTTCAGAAGAGGTGGAAGTGTTTGCTCTTTGATGAACCCAGTAAATTGCTGGCTTTACACATACTTAGTTCTCCCGTGTTCGCACTTGTAATGTATCATCCACCACGCGTCCATCGTAGACAAAATTACATCCGTGGAGAAATAAAAAAAAAACAATAAAGCAACGGCTTCACTCTCAGCCTTAAGGCATATGAGGAATATAGTTTAGTCCAATTTAATTTAGTTTCGTTGACTGATCTAACTCAATTTGTAAATTTGATGTTGATATACTCTTGATGCTCTTGACGGATTTTACACAGTTGATGCTCACGAAGCCGCTTCGTATATTTTATTCGTTTATATTTGTTTTTCTCTTTCGATCTCTTAGATAACGTCCATGTCTCTCGTACAGTGTTTCTCGCTTGAGGTGTTCTTTAACACGAAAACATATTTATTTATGTAGTGTTTTTTACCACCCTGTAGTCGCAATATATATTAATGCATAGTAATTAAATGGACGACATCAGTTGTAGGTTAAAGTCAATAGCAATACTAATGGGCGGTCTCGACAACCGCTGGACTCGAATACTCATGGAATTATTAAATACATCACAGATTACACGTTTAGGTATGGTTTACAGATTACACGTTTAATTATGGTTTACAGATTACACGTTTAGGTATGGTTTACAGATTACACGTTTAATTATGGTTTACAGATTACACGTTTAGGTATGGTTTACAGATTACACGTTTACACGTTTAGGTTTTACACCAGTCCTGTTGTGGACTAACTACATCTGCTATTTATTAACTTGCTAATGCTACTCTTGTACTTAATCTTTAATTGTTTCTCTGGTTGTCTCTGATGTCTCTGCTTTTTTCTCCCTTCTGTATTTCTCTGTTTCTCTTGTCTCTGCTTGTCTTTATATATATATATATATATATATATATATATATATATATATATATATATATATTAGTCATTCCTTTTCACCCGCCTGAGTGTCTACAACTTTTAACATATATTTTCTTTACGCCCACATCTTTCAAAGGATACACCTAGCTGACCTCGCCTCGTGTCTGTCCTCCGACACCGTCTGGTCTGGTAACTTTAGGCCATTTTTCTGTGAACTATTAAGTGCAATATCTCTTTCACTTCTACAATTCCACATCGAATGTGTCCATAAGTTCTGAAATCTCCTCTCTCAGTTTGTGAAGACTGACGACTCCAGTTCTGTGTTGATATGTTCTTCTTCTGTGCGTCACTGCGTATCACGCCTTTCTGGCATTCCCAGCTTTGACACGATGTTCATGATTATTGAGTCATCACCGCACTCTGCCTCCTTGATGGCAATTAGCATGTCAGTTCGGTCCATTACACATCCGCTATCCACGACAGCTGTTCCAGCCAGGTTGCCTCAGATCGTTCGTTTCCTCTCACACGGAAGCAAACAGGAACGAAGATGAAACAGAGAAATATAGTGTTAGCGACAGTATCTTTCAATGACCAACAGCACACTTTATTGATGATCCGGTTGGTATCACGTCAAGCTGCCGTGGATCATATGCATGTACAGAATCCATATTGGTTATGCCTATGGTTAGTCCAAGGCCCCGGCATCACTACAAACGAATTAAAATCCACAATTGCTCAACCGCCCATGCCAGTGGAATCATTCGAATTAAAACTCATCTCATTGAAGGATCCAAATAAAGAAAGGCAGCTACAGTCCCCATCATAACAGTTACAGAACACGCCAAAAGACATAAGGCCAAGCGTTACCAAAAGTGAACGCAGCTGAACTGATCTTCGTCATACAATATCATCATTCATCGTAAGCAATCGGAATATCGAAACATGATCCGGGTGAAAAACACAGCTCACGGTGTGCACAGAGCACTAAACTTAATAGCTCCGGCAACAAGCCCGACTTGTGATATGAGAAAACTGCAACAAGTAACACTTTTCAGACTGAGCCTCAATGATTCCTGCAAAACATATTGACCGGAAGTCCAGAATCCAGATTACTTCAGACCAACCTAACATCACCAGCTTTTGTCACGAGTGCTTGACTTGGAAAGTATAATCTTTTATGAAAGTGAACTTCTGACATGCCAGCGCAATATACATATCACTTGGAAGTTAGAGGAGAAGTTAGACTCGGATGTTCCTTTGCACTGAATACATCATGAACACCAACATGAAAAAGACAGAAGTCATTAACATGGCAAAAGATAAACAGGAAACCAAACAGTTAAAGCAAGTGGGGGGATTTAAGTCTCTATGAAGTTAAGCAACAGACGATAACTCATAAACAAGAGAAATAGCCTCAAAATGCAGCAAAGCTTGTCAAACCATTGGGCAACTGTCACCATCTCCGTCAAACAAAGAAATAATACTTATGGGTGTCCGTTAGCGCAATCGATAGGCGGTTGGCTTACCACGGCAACAGCCGGGGTTCGTACCCTGGCGAGGACACCTGGGTTTTAATAATTCCCTAACAATTAGTGGGAGCCGCGATAGCTCAGTGGTAGGGTTCGATACCACGGACAAGGGGTAGGGTTCGATCCCAACCGACGGCTTCCGGGTTCACCCAACCTTAAATGGGTACCGGATTTTTCTGGGAAAGTAAAGCAGCACGGGCGTAATACTGACCACATTACCCCAAAAATCATGTGCTGAAGGTCTGTAAAATATAGGGTCACTAACACCATATTTCCCTATACGCCACTTGGCGTGACGGGGGTACTTAAGAAGAAGTATTTTGATGTGATAGCCTTAGAATCGTACTTATTTACCGATCTGGTGACGGTTCACATGCCTGGTATTTGATCAACTCGGCTTATTGAGTTCGAGTTTACAGGTGAGGTTATTGTCTGTCTATGCAATTCTGGTTTTTTATAACATTAGTCCAGATGCAATTTAAAGGTGATCTAGCAGAATTGTCGAGCTACTTTATTTGTAGATCATTGATGGCGTCATCATTAGTTACTACAGGCGACTTATAGTCGTAAGGAATGGCGGTGTCGGACACATGGGTCTTTTGGGATTGTCATCATTAGAAATATTCATTAGGTGAATGCGTCATTATCGGAAGTAACGATGGTAGAAAAAAGATTTGAATGTTTCAAACTGTATTCAAGGTCAGCTCCTTGTCGTGGGGATGCCTTGTCGTGGGGATGGGGCTTAACAGTCACCTGGGACTGAAAACCAAGACTGGCCAGGCATTCCTACAACCGAGCAAGACCACAGTCTGCTCTAGCAAGTTTAAGTGCTGAGGTCGAAGGCAACCAGCCAAAAGGCGCACTAGAAAAATCAGGATATCATGCACTCACGCCAATGGAAAGTTAAATGCACAATGACATGGAAACATCGCGAAAGCAAGTAGAAAATAACCCTTGCCAGGAACACCACAATAACTACCAGCATGCTAAAGCCAAATTTCAATGGGCCAAACTACAAGCCAGACGGAGAAGCTGGAAAGAGAAAACAGAGTCCTTGAATCTTGAACGAGACACAAGAAAAGTGTGGAAGCTTGTAAAACAGCTGAATGATGAGGGTATAGAAAGGAACACTAAAATTACATTGAAGAAGGGTGGAAACATCCTAACAGGTAAGCATGCAGCAAATCACTTTGCAGACTCCTTTGCAAATGACAATAATATTGAAATTAGCCTAGAGAAACGACAAGAGACCGTTTAAAACAACAAAATGCAAGACACGAAGAGACAGCACATGAAGTCATGGAAATACCCATTACACAAAGAGAGGTAGAGCTGGCAATATTCAAATTAAAAATGAAAAAGTCACCAGGCAGTGATGGAGTGTCCAATGAAATGATTAGAACTTGGGAACTGCAGCTAAAGCAAAACTACTGCAGATCTACAACATTTGCTGGATCACAGGTAGAGTGCCACAGGCATGGAGAGAAGCAATTATGATACCATTACTAAAGCCAGGAAAAGATGGTTCAACGACATCCAGCTATAGACAAATCAGCCTTAAAAGCTGTTTTTCTAAAACAATGGAACGTATAATCAATCTCAGACTGCAGTGGCACCTGGAAAGTGAAAATCTCCTTGTCCCACAACAAGCAGGCTTTAGACAGTGTTACTCTACCGAAGATCAGGCAACCTATCTTTCTCAGGAAATTGAGGATGCGTTTCAAGAAAAGAAACTGGTACTAGCAGCATGGATAGACCTAAAGAAAGCATTTGATAAGGTATGGAAGGAAGGGCTTTTGAAGAACTGAGAAATTATGGAGTAAATGGCAGGATGTACAAATGGGTCAAAGCATACCTGCATAACAGGAGCGCCAGAGCGCAACTTGATGGTCTTAAGAGTAAGAAGGTCTTACTGCGCCAGGACGTTCCACAGTGAGGGGTACTATATCCAACACTTTTTCTGATCTACATCAATGACCTAGTTACTGAACTACCACATGGCATCAAAGTGGCAATGTATGTAGATGACTTGGTAATGTGGTGCACAGAGGAGTATGCAACAGTGATCTCCAAATTGCTACAAAGAGCTATGAATGCACTGAATTCACGGAACAAATAGATGGTGTATCAGCATCAATATAGACAAATGCAGTACTACACTCTTCAATCTCTCCCCAAAACAATAAGCAGGAGTCATCTACATAAACAATGAACCTGTGAAAGAAGACATACAAGCTATGTATCTCGGAGTTACATTTGATAACAAACTATCTTGGAAACAGCAGATAAATAAGGCAACCCAAAAAGCAAGGAGAAAATTGGTTATTCTAAGAAAGCTGTGTGGAACCACATGGGGTGCGAGTGGGAAAATACTCAGTAAAGTTTACCAACAGAATATACGCCCACATTTAGAATATGGATCATCTGCATGGTACTCAGTGTCAAACACCACACTACAAGAACTGGATAAAGTACAAAACCAGGCACTTAGGGTCATCACAGGAGCAATGAAATCAACACCAATATTGGAGATGGAGAAATTGGGGAGGATACCAGCACTGAGAGAACGGAGGGACACAAAGGTGCTGATACAAGTACAAAAATGTGCATGCATGCCGAGACATCCAATGAAGGACCGATTCCAAAATCTTGCATTGGGACGACTTAAGAGAAGCGGTTTTTTTCCACCAAGCGTATTAGTAGACAAACACCAGACATGCCAAGAGTTGTTAATCCCCTACTTGCCATACCAGAACAGACTCCCTGGACAGAGGAATCAGGATTATCAATACAAATACGGACAAAGAAGACCAGAATAGTCTACACCGAAAAACAATAACTCTCAGTTTCCTGGATGAAGAATACCCACAAGACCTATGGATTCGTGTGTACACAGATGGATCAGCACAGAATGCGGTTTTAAGAATGGGAGAGCGGGTGCGTACATAGAGTACCCAAATAGCACTAGGGATATGAATAAATTAGCAACAGGGAAATATTGTCACAATCATGATGCAGAATTCCAAGCAAAAAAGTTGGCAATAGAAAAACTGCTGAACAGTCATCTTAGCCCACATCCTGCAGTGTTTTTGACAGATGCAAGATTAGTACTCCAGGCACTACAATCCAGAAAATTACCACATCTGCAGACCTTATTGACTGAACTCTGCAAGTACCACAGGGATGCCCTGCAGTGGATCCCATATCACTGTGGAATACCAGGAAATGAGAAAGCAGATCAGTTGGCAAAGGAAGGTTCAATAGGCACACAACTAGATACACAGGTTACATACCATCATAACAAACAGATAATGAAATCAATCAGTGAACCACAAGACTGCTAAACACATACTTCAAGACTGCACTGAAAATAGTAAACTGAGGAAAATCCATTGGCCCATAGATACAACACTACAGACAAAACTATATGGGCCACTGCAAGAATTACAAAAGACAATACAATTTATACAGGAAACAACATTGCAGATATAGACAATACTTCGGGCGAACGAAGATAGAAACTGTCTTCAAATCTGCAATAACGGGAAATGCTCTATTTTCTCTTTCTTCCCCAATTTACCTTCAGCTTCTAGGGAAGATATATCTCGCGGTCTTATCACGTCGTCAAATTAGTGTATCTATTGTTCCGTTATGTATTCAATTATTCATATCACTCTTTTGGCTCTTCACTTCTAATTTTGTCACTCAAGTTGTTTCTTGACATGCGTTTGATACATTTAATTTCGGAAGTGGTTATTATTCCTTTTATCCTTGCGTCTAGTTTCAAATTCTGACCTTGATAGTACAACATTGTAATGAAAATTATATTGTAGCATGCCTGTTAGTCTCTAGTATTATTTCTATGTTAGGGAGTAGTGGTGATCTATCCAATGATTTGACAAGCTTGTTGCTACCTTTTAGGTTGAAAGCATTGGTTGTTGTCACTAAAGAACTCAGGACTGACTGGTATTTGTTTAGTTTTCGTCACAGGACACTGGAGTGAAAGTAAATGAGGGAGCTCGCAGCTTGGCTAGATCGGCGCACGTGAAATGGACCGGGCTGACATTCTGAATGTACACAGAGTGGTAGAGCGTGCTAATGATTGAGTCATTGATCATGAATCTACAATCATGTCCAGGCTGTCAGAACGAAAGTCGAAATCGTAGATGCCAGAAAGGAGTGTCATGCGGGAGAAACAGAAAAATAATAAATCGACACAGAACTGGAGTCGTTAGTCCCCGCACACTGTCGTACATATTTGGGAGGAGACCTGAGCTCTTATGGAAGTGCCCGTTGTGCAGTGAGGATCATCCTTCGACGAAAATAAACTAAAATGTTGAATTGTGAGTTTATTTCTAATGCTTGTAAGTTATTTATACAGTAAAGTCTCGATTATCCGGAATGCTCGGGGAAGAACCCATTCTGGATAATTGAATTTTTCTGGATAATCGAGAGTAAGAAAACCAAACTCAAAATTTATGAAAAAACATGATTGAAAAATTGCAATGCTCAGAAATATTTAAATTCGTGTGACATTCACTAGCTTTCTCTATCAACATGGGTCCTGATATTGGCATTCCTTTTCTTCTTCTTTCTAAAAACCACACATAAAGGACGTCGTCGAGTTTTTCAAATTTTGGCCGTTTCATACTTCGTCTCTGGTGTATATTGTTGCTGCTTTCAGACTCCGACGCAAACTTAAACAACTCATCTTTTTGATTTCGTATGTCATATAATGTTGAAGAGGCTATGCCAAATTCAGTCATCAAAACGTTGCGATTAACGCCTTTTTCAAGTCTACTAGCGATTTCAATCTTCTGGTTCAGTGTCAATACAGTTCGCTTGCGTTTACCTTTGCGGGAAATTGAGGTGTGGTTTGCACTCGCAAAGGCCATTATTTAACACAAAAATGTATTCCGTTAAAAAGTATGCACACATGCGTTTATAGCATATCATGTATAATTTATACTGATGGAACGAATTTCAGCTTGCACAAATGTCTGAGACAAACTAACGTCAAACTCTGTATCTTACTCTTTTTGAATTTCCAGTCGGTAATTTTTGAACCCCTCCCCCTTTCTTCTCACCATCTCTATGTCACTGCACGCCGGCTGCTCAACCTTTGATTTATAATCATCAAAGTTATGGGCTCTTCAATTTTCACAAACAATACGTCTGCTTCTAATGTTCGGTCAGACTGTCAAACGCCATATTTTTGACAAATTCATGACCAACTTTAGATCTAAAGCAGGCTATGAGAAAATTAAGCAAATTTGTAAAATCATGTAGATAAGTGTTTTTGGCACGACTAAGATTTCCCGACAAAAACATTTAGTCGGGGAAAAAGTGAAGATATAGACTGTCTGTCGCTTTTACTTGGAATATTTGGAGACACAATGTCTGGATTGAATAAAATATGTTCGCTCCTATTTGAAGTATATTACTGTAAATACACTATTGTAAACGCAATATTGTGTAATGATAGAGCCTGTAGAAGTAAGCGCAGCGCACAAACCGTGTTGTAGCGTTTTCGATTTCCGGATAAAGGCATTTAATTTAACTGAACAAAACATGATTCAAGCTTTCTCCCTATAATAATTAAAAAAAAAAAAAGTCCGTTAAATTGAGAATTCCGGATTATTGAGTACCGCATAATCGAGACTTTACTGTATTTGCGGGTCATCATCATTACACTCCAAACATGTCCATATGTGCTCAGATCCCCTCCTCAGACTCCACTTTTGTGTTGGTTGATAAGTCTTCTTACACGCCCACTACGTTTCTCGTTTCTGGCTGTGCCCATCTTAACTCCCTTGTGAGTTATTGTTCGTAACTAGACTTTCTATGTGTTAAAATAAATTCCGCAACATGCTTCCAATATTTTTCCTCTATTGCTATGTTAATGTTCGCAACGCGAAACAAAAGTGAAACTGTAGAAATAATTAAAACAAAAAGAACATAAATATTGGTGACATCTTTCCCATTATTTATGAAATTACTTTCACTAAAGGCTGACATGGCGGTCTGTTTCATAGTAAAAAAGTAAAGTACCCCCCGTCACGCCAAGTGGCGTATAGGGAAATATGGTGTTAGTGACCCTATATTTTACAGACCTTCAGCACATGATTTTTGGGGTAATGTGGTCGGTATTACGCCCGTGCTGCTTTTACTTTCCCAGAAAAAATCCGGTACCCATTTAAGGCTGGGTGAACCCGGAGCCGTCGGTTGGGATCGAACCCTACCCCTTGTCCGTAGTAGTCCAGTTCACTAACCACTGAGCTATCGCGGCTCCTACTAATTTTTAGGGAATTAGTAAAACCCAGGTGTCCTCGCCAGGATTACGAACCCCGGCTGTTGCCGTGGTAAGCCAACCGCCTATCGATTGCGCTAACCGGACACCCGGTCTGTTTCATAGTCAAACACAAATAATCCCCCCCCCCCCCCCCCCCCCCAAAAAAAAAAAAAAAAAAAAAATTCAGGTGTGAATGGGACAATCTCGTAAACGAGGCTGCTTTCAAACTTTATTTAATTTGGAACCTCTGGCTAAAAGAAAATTGTAAAACTAACTATTAGCTTTTGCACACTTATAAAATAGAGCAGATATGACAGATAGGGTAAGAATGAAGAATAAATGTATTGAAAAACAAAATACAATTATTACATGAGTGAATTCATAACTAACGTTAAAATGGCGATAAAGATGGTCTTCTGATGCTCTTCTGGTGCTAAAGGCATGTGTTTTGCATCTTGGTTTTACCGTCTTGCAGCATTCTGTTTGCCTATTAGAATGTTTATTCTACTAATGTTTTTGTAAGTCTCTATCAGTAGATTTGCTGTCCTTTTGTCTGTGAGGATGTTCTCGTTGTGTGCTAATGATATTAAAGGTCGGCAGTTGTTTTCGTCGCTCAGAGCTTTCGCAAGTCTCCATAATTTATGACCATTTTGGTCTAGATTAAGGCTCTCTGTTTTGTCTATCCAGCTCTGTCTTGCTGATATCACGACCTCACGTCTGTATTTGGCCAAGGCTGCTTTGCAGGCAATGCTTCTCTCTGTGCTGTGTGATGTTTCAGCTAGTTCTCTGGAGTGCCAGTTCTTCTTCTAGTCTTTGTATTTCCTTGCTCCAGTATGGCTTGTAGTTTCTTCTTGCTCCTGTAGGAATGGATTCTTTAGCAGCTCTCAGGATTCCATTTGTTAACCGCTCTATCATATTAGTGACCTTCTTTTCGTGGGTGTTGATTGACGCAGTATATGCATCGGTGAGCCTTGCAAACGTTGCCCAATCTGCTCCCTTATAGTTCCAGCGGGGAAGAAGTATTTGCAACTCCGGGTTGTGAGCAAGATCCACTGAAAGTTTGACTGGTCTGTGGTCACTATCTTCGAGTTGGTTCGGCACTTATCTGTTTATTTTGATGGATATGTCTCCAGTTGCAAATGCTAGATCGGGAGTGGAAGTTGTTTTCCATCTTCTTGAGTAGAAGGTTGGGGGGGCCCTCTCTAGATTTTATGAGGAATAGGTTGTTGTCTATTTCCCATTCTTCCACTTCTCCACCTCGAGCATTGGACTCCTTATATCTCCATCTTTCAGAGTGGCTATTAAAGTCTCTTACTACCAGACACTTAGATTGAGTTATTTCCATTGACTCCAGCTTCAGTAATTTGTCATTTGGGCAGTATATGTTAAATATCCTTATACTAGCGGAGTTAATGTATAGGTCTGAACCAGTGATCTCTGCCTCTCCGTTTGTGACTACTTCTATCAGTTTTGCTGGGATGGAATTTTTAATAAGTATAAGGATTCTACCCTTGTGACCTTCCCTGTCCTGTCTAAATGTAACTGAATTAGATTTTGCAATCAAAGAATTGAAGCCCAAAAATTCCCCTGGTAAAGATGTAATCAATAATGAAATGTTCATAAATCTGGGACAGGAAGCCAAAGGCCAGCTTCTAAGGATAATAAATGCTAGCTGGAAGAGAGGTCATGTGCCGGTAATCTGGAAAGAAGCTATAATGGTGCACATCCTCAAGCGTGGAAAAGACCCACTAGACCCAAGTAGCTACAGACCAATTAGCTTACTGAGCTGCCTGAGTAAACTCATTGAAAGGCTGGTTAACAGAAGACTTAAGTGTAATTTGGAAACAAAACAACAAATCGTACCACAACAAAGTGGCTTCTGTCAGCACAGATCAACTGAAGACCTGGTCACCTACATTGCACACGAAATAGAGGATGTTCTACAAGAAAAGAAACACACCGGCAGCGTGGGTCGACATGAAGAAGGCTTTTGATTGGGTACGGGGAGAGGGTTTAAAGAACAAGCTTTTTCGACTTAGCATCCAGGGTCGTTTATTCAATTGGGTCTCTCAATACCGTCAGGATAGAACGGCCAGAGTACAAGTACAAGGTCAACTAAGTAAGAAGGTCACAATCGAACAAGGTGTCCCACAAGGCGGAATCTTGTCCCCAACACTCTTTTTAATTTTCATAAATGACATCGTAATGGACATTCCACCCAGAATACACTCAGCAATATACGCAAATGATCTGGCGTTGTGGGCTCGCGAGGAAAGTATGTCAGTGGCTGGACCCAGGATGCAAGATGACCTAGGTGAACTTGAAAAATGGACGAACACCTATTTCTTACCAATTAACGAAAAAAACTACATATACAATTGTCAGCCTATCAAGAAACACACTCTCTGAAAACTTGAAGATAAAAGACCATACACTCCCTATTGACCAAAACCCAACATATCTTGGCGTCACCATGAATTGCAGAATTACTTGGAAAAATCAGATAGACAGAGCAAGAAAAAAAGCCAGAAAACGAACAAATATTATGAAGAAATTGGCAGGAACGGTCTGGGGAGCAGACAGAATATCTTCAAGCGACTAAACGTAGGAAGAGTCAGACAAGTTCTGAAGTATGGAGTCACAGCCTGGGCTATGGCTTCCAAATCACACCTTAGCAAAATTAACAGAACACAGAACCAAGCTGCCCGTATCATCACTGTTGCTATGAAATCTACACCTATCAAGACTCTAGAAACAGTAACAGGTTTACAACCCATAGATGACAGACGGGTCACTAAAGTATTGCAACAAGCGGACAAATATAGAAGGCTCCATAGCCACCCCATGTACCAAAGAATAACTGGTTTCGGATTTGTACGACTAAAGAGGAGCAACTTCGCTGCAATCGCCAATGAACTAACTACTGGAGACCCAGTACTTTCCCAAACAGAGAGTGTGTTTCTTGATAGGCTGAAAATTGTATGTGTATTTTTTTCTTTGATTGGTTTTAACCAGGTGTTCGTCCATTTTCAAGTTCACCTAGGGCATTTTGCATCCTGGGTCCAGCCACTGACATACTTTCCTCGCGAGCCCATAACGCCAGATCATCTGCGTATATTGCTGAGTGTATTCTGGGTGGAATGTCCATTACGATGTCATTTATGAAAATTAAAAAGAGTGTTGGGGACAAGACTCCGCCTTGTGGGACACCTTGTTCGATTATGACCTTCTTACTTAGTTGACCTTGTACTTGTACTCTGGTCGTTCTATCCTGACGGTATTGAGAGACCCAATTGAATAAACGACCCTAGATGCTAAGCCGAAAAAGCTTGTTCTTTAAACTCTCTCCCCGTACCAAATCAAAAGCCTTCTTCATGTCGACCCACACTGCCGGTGTGTTTCTTTTCTTGTAGAACATCCTCTATTTCCCGTGCAATGTAGGTGACCAGGTCTTCAGTTGATCTGTGCTGACGGAAGCCACTTTGTTGTGGTACGATTTGTTGTTTTATTTTCAAATGCCACTTAAGTCTTCAGTTAACCAGCCTTTCTATGAGAATTATTATTGTTGTGTTTACAGCCATCTGTTGCTGCTACATCGGAGTCTTAAAGACGCGTGTTTATTTTTAAATTGTGGCATGCACAGCAAAGTCCATTAAAAACAGAAAATGAACGCACACATTTTTACTATGTACTGGACGCGTGTTACACTGGCTTCGGATAGGTCCAATAGTTGTATTCGTACTACTATTTATGGCTATCATTGGATGGATTATATGTGTGTTATAATGTAAATAAGCAGTTCATTAAACATATTTAGTCATAAGTCAGCATTCTTCAGCAACCTGAATGATCTACGCATCAAGTTATAACGGTCTATGTTAAGTAGTTTGCCATGCCTGTGTTGGTTTCAATCATTCCAGAGTAGGAAGGAAGCAAAGTTTTCTTCAGATTAAAGTGAATTATTTAAAAGTACGTTCACAAATGATTGCAACTTCTTTTATTTCTCATCAATTACTTATCCTACAAACATGTTTTCATACAAGCGGTCCTGTTTTCGTCCCAACCTTATTATTTGAATCACAAGTGTATCAAATTGGTGTATCAGACATTTAATATTATAGCATTTCATTGTTCATTTTCTATTTCACAAACCAGAGGCGTATATGCAATTGTTCATCAGTATGTAATAGGTTAATTTTATTCCATAAGAAATATTAATTAATCTGTTCAGTCCAGTTATTGCATAAACCCATTCCCTTAATTCTTGATCCTTCCAGCGTCGCTAGACTTCGCATACGGCTCCTAGTGTTTCTGTCACCCATATCTATTACCCAATGAGTCTATGTCTGCCAACTTTGCTTCTCTTATAAATGTTCTCTTCAGTGTCTCTCTAAGTCTTCCTTTTTTCTGTATCATGATGTTTCTCATAGAAGAACCTTGAAATTATGTTGTTGCTTTTCTCAACAAATGCCGACATATGTCGATCTTTTCTCTGCAATTGTAGATGAGATCGTCGGCTGCATGAACGATTTTTTTTACACGTGAGAGCAGTCCAAGCTTTATGTGCATTTGAGTAAATGGGATATGCACCTTTGTTATGGACATTTAAATCTCATCAAGGCCATTCCAACTGAAAAAAAAAATTCAGTTATGAAACGCCTCTGAATACTGTAAACACGAATCCGGAAACCAATTAAAAAAACGTATGCCCGTCCAGAAATTGTGTAATTACATGCAAGCTCGTTTAGGATTTTTTTAAATATAAGCATGAAAAATGTGATTTTGATCTACTTGGTAAATGGTACCACACATTGTAATCGGTAAAAAACTCATAAATAGTAACCACGCGAGTATTCAGATGTATTTCCATTTCTCGAAGAAGAAAAAACCCTTCCAAACTGCATGGTAGGAGAAAAAATATTGACATAGGGTTAACGATGATATAAATATAATAAGTGTTTAGAACAATTTTTACTTCACTAATGGTGGTCATTTTATTTACAACAGCAAACATTTGTGAATGGACTACAGAATGTCATGACAGGCAACAGCCACCTGACTTCATATGGAGAATGGACCTGAACCTGGCAGTTACGTCGTACGTCTTTTCCTACACGACATCAGTACACGTGCGCAACGTCACACACAGCTCATTGAAAAATGTGGCTTTTGAGCGAGTTTTTTGGGCAAAGTTGATTCTTGGAATCTCTTTTGGGTTGACTATTTTCGCCGCAAGCGCGGGAAATCTCATAGTTTGCACATCAGTGTTCACAAACAGACGACTGAGGATGCACAAGACCAACTACTTTATTGTCTCCCTGGCTGTAGCCGATCTTCTTGTTTCAGTATTAGTCATGCCCTTTGCTATGACCAATGTTATTCAACAAAAGTGGATCTTTGGTAAAATCCTCTGTCGAATTTGGATTTTCACCGACGTCATGTGCTCCACCGCCTCCATTTTTAATCTTTGCGTCATCAGTTTTGACCGTTACAAGCATATCCAGAATGCAATGTACTATAATATGTGGATGACTAGAACAAAGGCGTTGACGTTGATAGCTGCCGTGTGGATTTCCGCTGCACTTATCTCCTTTCTGCCCATCCACATGAACTGGTATCAAGGAGCAGGCAACACCAACAATGATGAATGCATCATTCAGTTCAACTTCATCTACGCCTTAGGTTCATCCATCATCTGTTTCTATATACCCTGTGCAGTTATGCTTGCGCTGTATTTTCGTCTGTATTTGTGTGCTAGAAGCCATGCCATGTGTATCAAAAGCCAAAATGTGCGTCCGGCAAACTACTCTGGAGAAAACATATATAATATACGTTACGACTACAGCAAGAACTCATTGAAGGCATCTGACCACAAAGCTGCCATCACGCTTGGGATCATCACAGGGGTTTTTCTCTGTTGCTGGCTCCCTTTCTACATCATTCACCCTATAAATTCATACGATCCCGACCTAGTTCCCGACGACATCTTTGCGTTGTTCGTGTGGCTAGGCTATGTGAACTCATGTCTTAACCCTATTATATACAGCGCCTTCAACAAAGATTTTAGGGTTGCGTTTAAGCGAATTATTTGTCTAAGAACATGCTACAAAGATGAGATTTATTTCTCTAGTCAGGTCAGTTCAACTAGTGTACGGACTAAATTTTAAAATATAACGGAATACTAACACCCCCCCCCCCCCCCGCAGTCTTCTGGTTACAACGAATCAAATTTGCACAAATCTGACACAGACCATTTGTTTACTGAAAGAAGTACTTGTTTGTGTAGTTTGCTTCTGTCAATATATTGAGATAAATAACAAGCTCATGTTATTGGTTTACGACTTTCTATAATGATATATCATAGAATGTGTTATTTTTAACCAACCTCGTTTTCATTATTAATATCAACTGTATATCATGAATTGTATTGAACTACTGCAAACATTCTGTAAAAGCATGCTTTGATTTTGTAACGGTCATTATTCTTTAGTGAATCTGTGTCTGCGAAGTGGAATTTGAATGAAATTAGCTAAACAGACGTATTAGATAAATTAAACTGGTAAATGATAATGCTACTTAGAGCTCGTAGTTCTAATATGGAAAGGTACAAATAGGAGTCCAGTTATGAAGAATAGGAGAGTGTTTCATGCATGTATTTTGTTGCGCACTGGTAAAATATGTTACATTGTGTTCTTATATAATGCATCGCAAATAAATAAACATTTTAAAGTAAAGTTCATAAATCAGATCTTAATATATCTTACAATATTGCTGCACTTAATTAATTTACAGTGGAAAATGTCGATTCGTCATCATGTGCCATACCGGTTGGCGTAGGCGATCATGTCCTTCCACAATCGTATATCTACAGTGCATCGTATCAGTTCTGTTGTTGACTGTTTCCATACCATGACATCAAACTATCCAGTATTTTCTCTCTTTGTCGTCCGCGATCTCTCTTTCCTTTTATTTTGCCAGTTGTAACCAAGTATTCCAACTTTCCTCTTCTCATGATGTGTCCGAAAAATGTTGATTGTTTCTTTCTGATGTTTTTTAGGAGCTCCCTTTTTGTGTTGGCCTCTTTGAGAACTTCATCGTTGGTCTTTTTAGCCGTCCAGGGAACTTTCAACATTAGATATTAAGTTGTGATTAGCCATGATTAGTCTAGGCAATATAAGAAGGTAGTTTGCCATTCAAGAAAGTAAAAATATCCAGCATGCATAACAATCAAAGAAAATTATGTTGCTTTTATTACAATGTGACTGGACTACGGAATTGTTCAGTACAAAATAACAGTAGTCTAGTTTAGGTCATCCTCACTGCACTGCGGATAAAACCCCAAGTGCTCTTTAGTATAACCCACAACGTGCCTCGTCTCGGGGGTGACATGTCTTTAATCGAACCTTGCATTATTCACAGCATTCAGAAAGAATCTTTAGCGCTAGCCAGACCACCCACTTCTTCTGATGATGTCATGTTCAATGTCTTTTTGATGTCTTGAAGCCACGTTCTTCATGGTCTGCGCCTGCACAGTCTTCCTGGAGCCATGCCTTCTATTATTGTTTTCTTTCCAGCCGACAGCGTTTTTTTTTTACCGCGGCTGTAGTAATGTTTATGTCCTCTAAAGAATTTGTTTAGTTATTTTCATTGTTTTGGTTTCTTTATGTTTTCGTTGCTCTTTTTTAATTATCCTAGGTTACTTAGAACTTTTCTGTAGCATTTTGTTACGAATAAATCAATAATTGTATTCACTGTTGATTGTGAGATTAGCCATGTGTGAGACAACAACATCGACTGCTATATTGCATCGACTAACAACAACAATATTACGTTAATTCACAAGACATCTTTGTCTTTAAGCGTATCACTCATGCCTGCATCTGCCATCTTGACATTTATGCAATCTATTTGTGTGTGTGTGTGTGTGTGTGTGTGTGTGTGTGTGTGTGTGTGTGTGTGTGTGTGTGTGTGTGTGTGTGTGTGTGTGTGTGTGTGTGTGTGTGTGTGTGTGTGTGTGTGTGTGTGTGTGTGTGTGTGTGTGTGTGTGTGTGTGTGTGTGAGTGTGTGTGTTTTGCGCGTTAGAGGTAATTTTTCGGTGGGTCCTTTGCAAAGCTTCCCTGATATCATTCAGAATATCACTGAGGTCAACTACTTTTCCGCACTTTATAGGAATAAAAGTTGCAAGCTTGTCATTGCGCTCATTGCCTATTGCGTCTGATTGCTCTGGCTCGAAAATTAAACCAGCTTTTTTGTGGATAAACCTTCCCAGATACTCCAGCCTAGTTGCTCAAATTGGATCTTCAAGACTTGGAGTCGTACTTCATCACAATCCCGGCGAGAAATGCCTCGGACACAAAAGTTCTGTCACGTACGAGGACGGCCAGCCTCAATTGTCGCCTTTTGTAAAAATAGGTGTAGCCGCACATCTAGCGCATCGGCGCCCAGGCACGTTTCTTTGGTGGTAAATAACATCATTCAAGTGCACTAGGTATTTGAGTAATGGCACACGTTGTCTAACATTTGCATTGTTTCAATAAAAAAACAGAAGATTATTCAGGTCTATACCTTTGTATTAAATCGGAATTACCTGGCTCCGATATGTCTTTCATATTTGATGTACCTAACATGTTTCCCTCGAGAGTCTTAGTCTTATTACTACGGCAGAGAGTTAACACGCAAGAAATAGCCATAAAGATATAATTTTTTTAAAAGGTCAGTTGAGAAATAAATTCAAAAAGATGTCAACACAGACCCCCCAAAACTACATGGCAATGATGAAGACCTTAGAGAATGAACCTCCGGTTGCTACAACACGTCACAAGTTTGGAATAAATATATCCGTCATGCGAGATAAGATGGTAGTCGAAAACTACAAAATCTGCAATTTTCAATTTGAAAACCATGACAAGAAGTAGTAGCATAGTCTTTAAACGTGGAAACTATTAAAAGCTGTTCTGGAGTATTGGCACATCCAGATGCCAAAAGTCAGTTCAACAAAAGAGACAAGACATATTAGTGGAAGAATCCACCGTTTTTGTTGTTGTTTTTTTTTTTTTACAAATTGTGCATATTTAGTTCGCATAAATGTGAAAACATTATCTTCTTTTGCTTGTGGTTGATATTTGTCATGCTTTGCCATTTCTCTTATTTCTGCACTAGAACTGAATTGATTCCATGGTACATGAGTTATTTCCTGAGACAATCATTTTCTCTTGTGCTAGTTGTTCCAGCTCTTGCATGCATAAATGAAGTCGAGTAATACATTTAATTTGAAAATCATGTGATTTATGTTTGTGCTTAGTAAATGGGTTTCGATATTTTATTTATGTTTCTGAAAGTCATTGGTGTCTTTGATGTTCTTATTCTAGTCATTTGTGTGTGTGTCCCTTCTTGATTTTTACAGCTGCCAACATGTACGAAATGATCTATTTCTCCTGCTGCAATAAGTTCTGCTTTGTCTACTTCACAAATGATATTACAAAATACATTATAATCATGTGTCCGATTGTTTTATTTTTACACCGTTCATATAGACTGTGTGGATGATAGTTTTATTTGACGACTAGACTTATACCTTTAAATGCAAATTCTGCTTTGCTGCACGGAGATACATCGTACAGATTAGGATAGTTATGTGTTTGGTATTAATTAAATGGAGGCATTCATTTTCTCAGACCGAATCTTAAATTCACTGATGAAATGGGACATTCACTGCCAGAAAACGTGACAATTTTAAGGGTGCACGAGTCGGGAGTGAAAGGTCGCGACGAGCACACGTCGAGAAGATGAAAGGACGAATTGCAAAATAAAAGGATTACGAAAAAGAAATTGTTTAATCCTAAGAAAGATGGAGCGTTAAAATGTTCGTCTGGTCAATGATGCAGATGAGGATGCACTGGAAGTAAACAAATTAACATTAAACAGCTAATTGTTTATAAATTGCATAGTACAAAGGAGCTTTCATAGGGACAATCTTGCACAGTAGTTTGGGGATTACATAGGGAAAAATTATTGTACAGTAGAATGGTGATTAATCATGGACAACATCATTGCATGGTACAGTGGAGCTTTCTCCGAAGAAACATCAATATAAAGTGCAACTTCGGGACGAAATTATTGTTGAGTAGTTAGTATAGTTTAGTTGACTGATCATTCTCATTGACCATCGAATATATCTATCAATCTGTGTATGTAACGAGCAAAGTTTTAAAGACATCATGGACATACCAGGTCTAAACATTAATTGGTACATAACTAATAATTAAATATTTGCATATGCACCGAATTACTAGCAGAAAATTCTAAACAATTACAGAACAAGACAATTAAGAAGTTTAGGAGGACATGTGAGGATACACAATAACTTACTAAAAGCTATATCTTGGGGGTTAAAGTACAAGGTAGACGAGATAGAGGCAAACCAAGATTAAAGTGAACTCATAATATCAACAGATGGATAGATGAACATATGACAGCATCACTCTATGAAATTAAAAAAAAACTGTCCTACGACACATATACTATAGACATCTTATGGTGTATGTCGGGGGGGGGGGGCTGTCGACGGGACCAGATAAATAAAGGCCGCTTGGTCACAACAGTCACACGCAGCAAATCAAATGCATGCCCAGGACCCAAGATCCACATCACGTGCTCACGTCAAGGCAACATCACCAATTTTTCTCATAAATCCCCGTGTGACATGGAAAGTATAACTTTTTTACACACATTTCGTGGATAATGTTGTCAGTATCACACCGTGAAATAATTATCTTAAATATGTGTGATCATCAGAATAACAAATTCAAATTATTGGAGAATCGCTAAATATAAGCAATAACAAAACACGGTATTGAGTTATTTAGTTATGTTCGAGTTATCATCATTGCACTCTGAACATGTCCATGGGTGCTTAGATCCCCTCCTCAGCAAGTCTCACAGTGTTCAGCGATTGACTACTCCAGTTCTGTGTTGGTTGATAAGTCGTCTTATACGGCCAATAAGTTTCTCGTTTCTGGCTGTGCCCACCTTAAATCCTATCTTTTTTATCCGAAGGAGTGACGTGGGCCCATGGTTGTTGAAGTCCTGCGTCCTTCCCACTTCTCAGAGGGCATTAATGACGTCCACCCGTTCCATTCGCTGACCGTCTTCAACGACAGTGCAGCTAGCCAACCTGACTGCCATCCATTTCCCCGTACTTCCACATGTCCAGGGACGTAGACAAAAGGTGACCTTACGTATTTTTAACTTCTGCAATGACTCTACCCATTGCGTGCGTACAATGCCCATTTCCACTTTTTTTATCATGCTCATCGGATCACTTTTTCTGCAGGCGTGGGTGTAGTATTGTGACACTAACCAGATGAATGCCCTGGTCACTACCATCACCTCCATGGTCATGATACTTGTGGTTATGACGTATACACTACTGTCTTCTTTGACTATTCTGCTTGCCGATCGCGCTGTAAATACATATGCCCTTCTTTGGTGTCGTATCACGGATCCGTCTGTTTAGATGACTGCATCTTTCTCATCGGTGATAACCCAGATGAGACTTTGACCTTCGCATTGGCCACGACTGAGTTCTGTTCCTGTCGCTTCCTGTCGAGTGTGACAATACACGAGAATGTATAGCTGAATGGAGTAGGTACCGGTATCTACTCGTCACCAGCGTTGATATTGGTAAGCCGACAGACCTGTTTGATGACATCTCCTGATCGGTCCATTCATGATTTGCCTCTTTTTAGCCTGACACCCTTCCCTGTGTTGAGCTCGTGGTGCAATGGATGCTCTTTATCTGCACTTATCTTCAGGTATGCTCGTGTCCTCCAGATCTTGATTCTGTCATCCATGGTTGGAAAGTCAAAAATATACCTCATTGCTACATAGGGAGTATCCCTCGTGTACCCCAAGATAAGCGCTTGGCTTCATTCTATATTTTATCCAGCATGTCAATTTACGTCGTACTGACTGTAAGAACTGCCAGGGTATGCTCGATTGATGCGAGGTCTAGTCCCTGGAACAGAAGGGTAAGTAGCCTCTGCTCGATGTTGGCAGCTGCTATGACCTTCAAGGCGGCTAATCCTGTGCGGACTTTTGTTATCACATGGTCGACGTGGTCCCTAAAACACAGGCTGCGATCAAACTTAACTCCTAGCTACGTCATCAACCAGCCCCTTGTCACCTCATCATCTCGCATTCGTACCACCGGTGGTTCCGCGTTAACGATGTGATTGTGAAAGGAGAACCATACAACTGAAGCTTGATTAGGAATAACCATGGCACCTGATGCACCACACCTGGAAGAGGTGCGATCCATTCCGTTTTGCAATGTGTTTATGATTGAAGCCGTACCATGCACATTAAAATCGAATACAACTAGTTTATTCAAGAGTTGAGGATAAAGTGGCAGGTGAAAACCAGACCTTCAAACTTTCATATCTACTGGAGCTTGCTTACACTGCCCTCTAGGACAGAAAAAAAAAAACAATACTAGATCAAATGTGAGGAACATGTAATGAAAGGTGGGAGGGGGATCATTGTTTGCACCTAATGATGGCTTGTCGCACTTCAATCAAAAGACAACAGTGGTTAACTTGTTGGATTCCTCCCATTCTGGGTAGGGTGAATTGATTCTGTCTATATCAATAGACTCGCAGATTGCACTATTTTCTAGAAGGAATGGATGTCGAATCAAAAATATTAATATGTAGATAGGTGGCACATTTAGTAGATACAGTTTGTAATATGTAGATAGGTGGCACATTTAGTAGTTACAATTTATAATATGTAGATAGGAAGCTCATTTAGTAGGTACAATTTATAATGTGTAGATAGGTGGCACATTTAGTAGGTACAATTTATAATATGTAGATAGGTGGCACATTTAGTAGGTACAATTTATAATATGTAGATAGGTGGCACATTTAGTAGGTATAATTTATAATATGTAGATAGGTGGCACATTTAGTAGGTACAATTTATAATATGTAGATAGGTGGCACGTTTAGTAGGTACAATTTGTAATATGTAGATAGGTGGCACGTTTAGTAGGTACAATTTGTAATATGTAGATAGGTGGCACGTTTAGTAGGTACAATTTATTTAGCTGCTCCGAATGATTAAAGACAAATGCATGTGGTGATGCCAATCACGAAGAATAATTGTATAAATAATGTTTTCTATGGGAAATGGTTTATGAAACCAGTGTATTGAAATATTTAATGTACTTTTCTAATGAAATACAATGGAATTTCATATTTTTCTTTGCTTTGTACTGTAAAAATATACTGCAATACTGTAAAATAAAATGTTCGATACACCAATAATTAATAAACGGAAAATAATAACACAGAATGTGACTGTTTTGATAATTCTGTGTAGTCTACATGACGTTTGTTATTCAACCATTAAGGTTGGGACAAAAATAGGACCACAAAATAAAGTAGATAACAACATATCTACTAAGATAAATAATTGTTTAGAAATTAATGAAGTTGCAACGACACACATTTGTGAGCGCACTATATAGTATCATTGGGCATGGATTACCTTATTATATAGTAAGTTTTTTCACTGTCAATTAATGTTCAGAAGACAGTAATACTAAATCAAGGTGACTTCAAACCTCTATCTATTACTCTAAAAGACTGCCCACTAGAATCAGTACAGAAATTTACATATCTTGGATCCACAGTTACGCAAACCATCTCTCTTGATGAAGAAATAAACTGTCGAATTGGTAAGGCAGCTACGACCTTCGGCAAACTCACAAAAAGGGCATGGAACAACACGAAACTAACTCGAAAGACTAAACTCCTAATATATCAAACATGTGTGCTTAGCACACTACTATATGGATCCGAAACCTGGACAACATACTCAAACCAGGAAAAAAGACTAAATGTCTTCCACATGCGATGTCTCCGCAAAATAATGCACATCAAATGGCAGGACAAAATAACAACTTAACTGTCCTGCAACGTGCTAAGACCCTAACAATCATGTCGATACTCAGAAGTCGAAGGCTAAGATGGCTGGGGCATGTCCAACGGATGGAAGAAAAACGCATTGCTAGGCAAATACTATATGGCGAGCTAAAACACGGAAAAAGACAAATCGGCAGACCTAAACTACGATATAGAGATATCTGCAAATCATCTCTGAAAGACTTCTCCATCTGTGAAAACGACTGGCAACATCTGGCAAGTGATCGCACATCATGGAGAGCATGTATAAGGAACAGTATAACAACATTTGAGACTGTGCTAAGACAGGACTTAGAAGAGAAGAGACTCATGATAAAGGATGGTAAACCCTGTGGACCAGCGAGCCTGACCTGTTCATTATGTGACCGCGTGTGTTTGTCAAACACTGGTAGAATTAGCCACGAGAGAAGCTGTTCGGCAAAAACAATACCTCAAAAAAAATACGCAATAGCCTCCACTAGACCGTCTGACAAGACGAAAAGGGCCATATATATATATATAGTAATGTTGAGCAAATATAAAGTCTTTATTACAACTTTTTATAAAACATATTATAAAACTTCAAAAATTGTGTGCAATAGATACCTATATTAAAATCATTTACGAGAGTTATCGTCGAACTCAGCAAGAGCTGTAGCATGAATTTATTGGCATAAATTTAGACACAGTTGGACATCCTGCTTGGCTTAATGGACAGATGGCGTTGTAGTTATATATTATAGACATCACAGATGACCATCGAAATCCAAGAGAGGTCGTGTCTAACAAGAACGTGCATCAGAGTTAGGGAACATTGTGAGCATTGGAAGTGTACAGGTGATGACGATTACTTCTCGGAAGAATTTGATGGGGTCGCGGGTAATGAGCTATTCTATTCTATTCTATTCTATTCTATTCTATTCTATTCTATTCTATTCTATTCTATTCTATTCTATCCATGGACTTAGCTTCACTCACAACCATCTGCAGTAGAAAACCAGCGGACAGAGAGGTAAATTCTAAAATAACCCCACAGTTCGCTTTGATTTACTAGAAAAATGTGGTACCAATTTAAGTTGGATGAACTTAGGAGCCGTCGATCTGTATCTGACCCGACCTCTTGTCTAGTAATCCAGCTCTCTAAAAACTGAGGTAGAACGATTCAACAAGTGGTAAGATATACGGCATGTTTAACATAACAAGGGAGCCGCGATAGCTCAGTGGTTAGTGAACTGGACTACCACGGACAAGGGGTAGGGTTCGATCCCAACCGACGGCTTCCGGGTTCACCCAGCCTTAAATGGGTATCGGATTTTTTTCTGGGAAAGTAAAGCAGCACGGGCGTAATACTGACCACATTACCCCAAAAATCATGTGCTGAAGGTCTGTAAAATATAGGGTCACTAACACCATATTTCCCTATACGCCACTTGGCGTGACGGGGGTACTTTACTTTTTTTTTTTTTTTTAACATAACAACATTTTCTTTACTTTACAATCATATTTTTGCTACTGTAAGCATATTGATTCGCTAACATTTGTGGCAAATTTTTCCAAAATCTAAAATAATTACACTATTTTTGTACGATCTTCAGGATAACAAATTCAAATTATTGGATAATACTTAAATATAATTTTAAATATAATCGCTACATAACAAAACAGGCTTATGATGAATAAAAGACAGATAGTATTCGTTCATGTATTGATGAAGCATTGGAAACAGGGAAGATAGATGCCACAGAAATTGAGAAAACAGCAACATGTCCTGATCCACAAAATTATTCAACATCAGCGAGCGAAAAATGGTGCCTGCGAGTGTAAAATGTAACAAAATATAAATTTAGCGATCAATAAATCAACAGCCAAAAACACGATTGGTCGGGACAAAACAGGCTGTCAGGGTGCTACGATCAAGATCAAACATTTCTCTCTTGAAGAACAGAGAAAGCACAAATTCTTTAAAAGAACAAAGGTTTGTCTCAGATAAACAAAAACTTGCTTGAGCTATGAATATAAAACATGATATCGATAGCCTTGATATGATCCTGCATAACAATGTGGTGAAGCTTTGCATGTCCGGTAACTGATTTGAAGACACGAAATTCTATTAGAGTTAAATCCCTTGCGAATGTGGTAGCTTAAAATTTGTATTATTTACTATAACGAAAGAAAATGAAAAATACCATGACAGCTTTTGCTTGGCAAAATGTAAGAAAGTAACCATGACAGCGTTCCCACGGACATTATGAGTTAACGATCTGGTAAAGCTTTACATGTCCGGTATTTGAAAAAAAAACTAGACAACTCGACTGCTTCTGTTCTCGTTTACCTGTGCAGGTGTGGTTATTATTTGTCTGCACAGTCTTGGTTTCAATCAGAGTAGTCTACATGCGTGATATTGACCAGAATTTTAGAACTACTTTATTGGTAGCTCACTGGTCTTTTATCTAGCTGCTGATGACTTTAAGTGTCGTAGAGAATGGAAGTTGTTTTTGTCAATATACTAGGGTGTCTCTAGATATGGATGGGTGGATGTGTTCGGCCGATGACTAAAGTATTCTAGAGTATTCGTAGACTTTAGACTTCCTCTTCGTCATCCGTCCTTAAAAGAACGTTAAGTGGACGTGATTGCGTTGTGTTGCAATTTGCAGTGTAACACTGTGGTATCTGCGCCTTTCGGCCCAACACATCCGACTTCAGCACGACGTTTTTGAGTACCGAGTTGTCTTCCCTCTTCGATCCCTGCTCGCTTGGCCAGACTAGACAGGTTAGTCTGTTACTGGAGGCACCACGAAGAGGTGGAGCAGGGTCTGGATGGTTTTGGTTCACCGATCCTGGCGCAAGCCATAAGCTATGAGTCACTGACAACTTCCAGCTCTGGTGCTGGGAGGCGCGCCTTCGCCTCCGTCTCTAGATATTAGGTTGATTGTTTATTGATTCTCTTTTCATTAAGGGAAAGTCTTTCTTTGGCGTATCTGGATGCTGTTAAAAAGTAAATGTTTTTTCTCTTTGCATATGTCTTTTATTCCATCTATCCATATGTTCATTGGTCTTTCTCTTACCCTCTGTTCTGATCTTCTTAGATAGAATGCTCTTGATGATATTTAGCCTGGTTTCATTTTAAGTCCCCATATCATTTCATTTGTAGTTCGCATATATATTCCAGACATGGTTTTATTTCGATTTCTTCTCTGATTGTAACATTTGACACTCTATCTGTCCTTGTGCAGTTTGTTATTTTCCTCAAGTACCTATTTCGGATGTCGTGATTGTCTCTTTTTGGGCTTTGTTCAATAGCCTTGTTTGACATTGGTAGAATAAAAATTAGATCCATTATGGCCACATGAAATCATTAGTCCCTTTTGGAGACAAACAGTCGTTTGTAACGGTGACGGAGACATGAGGTCTTTGGCAATGTCTCATTAGAAACATTCATTTGTTGGTTTACGTACTCATCACGTGGTCAAACTATTTTATCTGTAGTTTCTTCCTGCGTTCAATGGCAAGAATTATTCCTAACATTCTTCTTAGCTCTACACTTCTGATCTTATTACTCAAACTGTTTCTTGTCATGCGACTAATACATTTAACTTGGGCTATCATTAGGTATTCCGTGTGTTACCGGGGCCTCATTATGAGGGAAGTAAATAATAGTGATACTGTGACCTTCCAGGCATGTCGTAAGAGGCGACTAAGGAGGTTGATCGATGGCTTAACAAGCTATCATTGTAAAAAAGCATTGTTATGGAAACAGAGCCATATATTTTAGAAGCAGCGATTTCTCCAATATGTGCCATTTTGGCACGCAAGGTTTCTGTTTTTGAGATTGTGGTTCTGCCCTAAGTGCCGTCTTCGGCTCGAAAGGACAATAGATAGATAGATCATTAAGTCGCTTGTCTTTTGCAGAACGTTGCATTCTCCACATCCAGTGTGGAAGAACCTCTTTCTCTAGCCACATCTCCCACTACTTCTGGTGTCATCTTCAGGGTTGATATGATGTCTTGAAACCACTTTATTCTTGATCTTCCCCAGGTGCGTCATCCTGGAACCATGCCATCCATTATTGTTCTTTCCAGCAAGCTGTGTCTTTTCACGTGACCATAGTATATTAATGTCCTTTGTAGAATGGGGTTTACAAGCCAGTTATGTTGTATGTTTTAACCTTTTAAAATGTCGTCATTGCAGTCTTTCATTATCCAAGATATCTTAATGATTTTTTGTAGCATTTTGTTTCCAATGAATCTATTTTTTTTCTTACTGTTTGCAAGATTGTTAATTTCGGTAGTGATTATTTTTCCTATTGTGTTTGAGTCTATCTTCCAAATATTGTGTTAGTAGTAAAACATGTGAAAACTGTGAAAGATTGTTTTGTAACCTGCCAGTTTTGTCTCTAGTTTTATTTCTTTGTTTGGTAGTAGTGGTGACATCTATCCGATGATTTGAGAAGCATGTTTTAATTTTGTTGTTCAAAGACAGTGATTAGTGTCACTAATGAACTCAGGACTGACTGATATCTGTTTAATTTTCGTCGTTGGACACTCGGGTAAGAAAATAAATGAACGAGCTCTCGGCTTTGCTGGAACGGCTGACGTGGATGGCAATGTACGGAGATGACACTCTGAATGCACTCAGGGATGTAGGACGAGCTATTGATTCAGTCAATGATCATGAATCTACAATCATATCCAGATGATGGACCACTGTCCACAGAGATGCCAGTAAAAAACAGATTAACACGCAAAATTTTGTTCATAGACTCTAGACCAGGGATGGCCAATTTCTTTCAAATGGAGGGCCACTTTTTTATTATTTTTTTTTGTGGCGGGCCACACACATAACAACATCAATACAAATAAACTTGGCATTTGTTTTAAGGTAATATTTGTGTTATTTATCGGCATTATTTGCTTACATAAATCATTGTATTGCAACAGAGTTAAAAATGCCTAGTTGATTTATAAAAATGAAAAAAAATTTGCTATTTATATTGTTTAACAAACATGTGTTAGTTAGGTCATTTTAAAGTTGACATGTAACAAACCTTAATGAGAAAATGTGGACGTTCATGTGCAGCAACAAGTTCATCAAAGTCAATGTGTAAAGATGATGATGATAATCGTAATAAATCCTGAAGGTGGCCATCAGTGAGTCGGTTTCTTTGTGACGATTTAATCTCCATCATTGTTGAAAAAGCGCATTCACATATACATGTGCTTCCGAACATAGAAGTAATTTTCAAACTGAAATCACTCAATGCGGGATATTTTTCCTGTGGCACAAGTTTCCAAAAGTCAACTCCTATCTCCATCCTTGATTGGAAAAAGGGATCACTTTGGAGGTTACATAACTCCAACTGAAAAGTGTTATTTTGTTGGAAAATGTCACACTTCATAGGGTTGTTAAACAATGCCAGTTCTGGTCGTATACCACTGAAGTCAGAAAATCGTTCATTGAATTGTTCCAATAGTTTGTCTAACATTAATACAGAAAATTTGAAATCAGTGTCACTGCGCTCCTCAATCAATTCTTTGCACGAAGGAAAATGAAAGAAGTTTTCTTTGGCCAGGGTAAATCTAAAAACTTTTAGTTGACTTATAAATCCATCTAGGTGTCCTACCAAATCTGAGACTGTTTGGGAACGTCTCTGTAGCTTTACGTTGAGTTCATTCATGTGTTGGGTGATATCAGTTAAAAAGGCCAATACGCTGTTAAAATGTTTGTTTGGTTGGCCTTTCGAGCCGTAACCGGCCCATAGGGCGTAGACCAAGATACACCTTCTCCTATATGGATTTTTTTGTTCTAGCAGTTTTCTTTTAAAGATATTTTATCAAATCTCGCCATCTGTCTCTGTTCTGTGCAAGCAGTTCTATCTCATTGAGGGAGCCGACTCCTGCTGCTCTTGCCTCTCTCATCAATGTTCTTCTCAGTGTCTCCCTGGGTCTTCCTCTTTTTCTTTTACCTGTTGTTTCCCATATGAGGGCTTGCTTTGCTATTCGGTTATTATCTCTTCTCATCACATGTCCAACGTATGACCATCGTCTTTTCTTTATTACTGAAGATATTAGTGGTTGATTGGCGATTTCTCTAATTTCCTCATTTGTTTTGAATTCGTTCCATGCTATACCAAGTATTTTCCTTAGACATTTATTTTCGAATGCGTTCAACTTTGTTTCTATATCTCTTGTTGTTTTCCAGCTTTCACACGCATACGTAAGGATTGATAGTACATTTGATTTGAATAGCCTAAGTTTTGTGTTTGTGCTGATAAGTTTTGATTTCCACAACTTTTCAAGGCTTCTGAAAGACATTGCTGCTTTAGCTATTCTGATTTTAATTTCTTTGCTCGTATCCCCTTCTCGATCAATGTGACTTCCAAGATAGATAAAGTGATCGATCTCTTCTACTGGTTTGTTTTCCATGTATATTTTGTCACCTGTTGGAATTAAACTAGTCATGACTTTAGTCTTTTCATGATTGATCTCAAGCCCAATTTTGCTGGCTATTGATGATAGTTCATTTGTGTTTTCCTGCATCGTTTTTATCTGACTGCTGATGAGGACTATGTCATCAGCAAAGTCGAGGTCCTCCAAATGGTCTCCTTGTATCCATTCGATGCCTTTATTACCAGTGCAGCATTTCTTCATTATGAAGTCCATAACAATTCCAAATAACAAGGGCGATAAAATACATCCTTGTTTAACCCCAGTTTCTATTGGGAAACATTCGCTCAGTCCTTCCTCTGTTCGAACTGCACATGTGTAACCATCATACATGTCTTTGATAATATTTATGATTTTTGATGGTAAACCATATTGCTTCAGAATTTTCCACAAAGAATCTCTATGAATACTATCAAATGCTTTTTTGAAGTCGATGAAGTTAAGTACAAAAGGTTTTTGCTTTTCAATGTGTTCCTCCAATATAAGTCGTAGAGTGAAAATGTGGTCAATACAGCTTCTCCCTTTTCTAAACCCAGCCTGTTCTTCACGCATTACTGTATCTATTGAATCCTGTATTCTATTTAGGATGATTTTGCAGAATAACTTTGAGGCAACTGACAAAAGTGTCACGCCTCTCCAGTTGTTACAATCTCTAAGATTGCCCTTTTTTGGGATCTTAACAATGATTCCTTTTTTCCATTTATGAGGCGTCTTCTCTGTTTTCCAAATGATGTTGAACATTTTTTGGAGATGTATTAGATTATGGCTATCAATTGCCTTGAGGATCTCAGCTGTTAACTTATCCTCTCCAGCAGCCTTGTTATTGGTCATAAGCTTTAAGGTGGTTTCTATTTCACTCAAGGTGAAGTCATCTAAATTTACATTTAATTCTGCTGCTGGTGTTTCAGTTTCAAAATCTATTAAACTGTGGGGTAGTGGACGGTTAAGAATTTCTTTGAAGTGTTCCGCCCAACGGGCTTTTATGTCTGCGCTTGTTGTTAGCATTGATCCAGATTTGTCTAGAATTGGTGTTCCACTGGATGTATAGGTGTTTGTCAGCATCTTTTGCACAGTATAAAGAGTTCTGCTGTCTCCTGTAATTGCAGCTGTTTCTGCTTTCTCTGCCAAATTGTCTATATAAGCTCTTGTATCTCTTCTTGCTGAACTTTTCACTTTGTTGTCTAATTCTTTGTATGTTGCTTTTGCCAGAACCTTTCCAAGATCTGTCTTTACATTAGTCATGGCTCTCTTCGCTTCTCTTCTTTCTTTCATGTATTTCCACGTGGTGTCTGAGATCCAAGCTCGTTTTTCCATTTTCTTCAGTCCAGCACTTGCTTCTGCTGCTGTCATTAGTATTTTGCTCTGTGAGTCCCACATCTCATTGATATCTAAGTCTATTTCACCGAGTGCTGAATAACAATTACTTAGCTCTATGTTAAACTTTTCCTTTATGGCTTCATCTTTCAGTTTATGACTATCAATTTTATGTGTAATTGACCTCTTCTGTTGGTTTCTAAATTTTAATCTTATTTTCCCAATGCACAGGTTGTGGTCACTATTAACATCAGCACCTCTGTAAGCTCTTACATCTATTAATGATGATCTGAATTGTTGTTTAATACATAGGTGGTCAATTTGATTGGAGGTTCTATCATCAGGAGATATCCATGTTGTTTTGTGAATATTTTTGTGTGGAAATAATGTCCCACCTATAACTAAATTTTCTATTAAACATAATTCTATTAATCTTTCTCCATTCTGACTAGTATTATCACAGCCTTCTCTCCCCATCACATGTTCCACTCCTGCGTTATCTTGTCCTACTTTGGCGTTGAAGTCTCCCATTACAATTAAAAGATCGTGTTTTGGTATTTTGTTTATAAGTTGTTGCAGTTGGTTATAAAAATCGTCCTTAACTTCATCATCAGCTTCGTTAGTAGGCGCATAACATTGAATAATTGAAAGTCTTCCATGTTTTGTTTTGTATCGTGTTCGTATCAGACGGCTATTTACCGGTTCCCATTCTAATGAGTGACACTGTGACCTTCCAGGCATGTCGTAAGAGGCGACTAAGGAGGTTGATCGATGGCTTGACAAGCTGTCATTGTAAAAATCATTGTTATGGAAACAGAACCATAGATTTTAGAAGCAGTGATCTCTGCAATATGTGCCACTTCGGCACGCAGGGGTTTCTGTTTTTGAGATTGTAGTTCTGCCCTATGTGCCGTCTTCGGCTCGAAAGGACAATAGATAGATAGATTCTAATAAACTTCTTGCAGCTATGTCTGTCATCATTATGCCTACTCCTTCACGGTGTTTTCCATCTTCCCTTCCAGAAAAAACTACTATTTTATTATCCACAGATCTCCTACCTGTTCCAAGCCAGCGCATTTCGCTTAATCCTAAAATATCTAGATCGTATCTATCCATCTCGCTCGCGACCTGTGCATGTTTCGTCGGAGCGGCCATTGTTCGAACATTCCAGAATCCTATTTTTGTTGTTGTTTTAGGGCCGAAAAAACTATCACAACTATCTACTGCTAATTTACACATTCTGTATCAGGTCTACGTTTCATTAACAACATCGTTTTTACGATAGCGGCTTGTTAAACCTCTGATCAACGGTTATATACCAAGCCGGAGAAAAATAATTCCTCCATTTTGGAAACAACCGGAAACTCCACTTTAGATTACAGACAAACTGTTAAAATGTGGATCAGACATTTTCTGATCAGCTCTTTGTTGGTATCATGTTTCTCTAAAAACTGCTTTATCTCGTTTCTCAAAGCAAAAAACCGCCTCAAACAATTCCTTCTGCTTAGCCAGCGTACTTGTGTGTAGAGCACCAAATCGCCATATTCCGCCTCAACTTCTGATAGAAAATGTATAAACTGTCGGTGTGTCAAAGACCGATTTCCGCCTTTTATTAAATTCACACACTTTATTACAGTTTTCATAACATCCTCCACGTCTAGAATCTTGCCACACAGCGCCTCCTGGTGTATAATGCAGTGTAATGCTGGGCAATGGATTCCAGCCTTCCTTAATAATCCAACTAGACCTGTTTGACTACCACACATTGACTTAGCCCCATCTGTCACTATTGCTGAAAGTCTCTTTATGTCACCGATACCGTTAACAGCTTTCATAACTGAGTTATAAATGTCTTGACCTTTGGTCGTATTATGCAATGAATCTAAAGCTAGTAGCTCTTCCTTGATAATAAAGTTTTTTGAAACAGTTCTTATGAAAATTAAAAGTTGTGCTGTGTCTGATATGTCAGTAGATTCATCCAAAGCCAGAGAAAAGTAAGCGGAATTTGTAACAACACTCATTAATTTACTAGATATATAAGAACTTATTTCTTCAACCCTTCTAGTGACTGTCTGTTTGATAGTGGAACGCTCTCAAAATGACTGGCAATTTTTTCTTCCCAAAATGCACGCGCCATGTTAATAGAACAACGATTTACCGAATGACCGTCACATAATGATTTTTTTTAATTTCGCTTTCTCTGCACTTACAACAAATGATGCCATTAAGGAACTTGTTTGTTTTGTTGTTAATGTAGTAAAAACAGATTTCTGAGCACTAACCTTTTTCTTCAAATCGTACACAAGTGTAGAGCGTATTGTACCAATGTAGTCCTTGTATTTAGCGGCGTGGTGCTGTGTGTAATGCCGTTTAAGATTATACTCTTTATTTACAGGCAACACTTGCAGACACACAAGGCACTGCGGTTTGCTATCCTTATTGTTGATAAATAAAAAATCATGTTCCCATTTCTCATGAAAAAATCTTTTTTTTTTCATTTAATTGACGTTTATTGTTCATATTATACCACGAACGAAGCAACAGACAATAAAAACACAGATTACAACAATAGCACTGTTTCCTGTTAAAATAGAACTGTTCACTGTAACTCGACAAAATCAGAATGATCAGATCGGATATATAATTTTGACTGATGAAAAGAGGGTTGGAGAGAAAGAAACTGAAAGTAAAATAATTGTGAGGTGAATGTGTTGGGGTGGAGGAGGTGGGTGACTGACAGTATTTCTTGGCAGAAACTGTTTGAACTCGCCAAACCGAGAGTCGGCTCTAGATCCATTAGTTGGCTTCTTCCTTTGTTTAAGTCGGTCGCAGGATGATCAGAAGGAAAAACAGGATGGGCCGGGAATGACGGGAAGTCGACGTTAAACTAACTACTAGAGTGTTCCGAGTTTTAAACATAGGTCTACTAGGGAATATTTGAGTTAGCTTTCTCCACGGTAGAAGTTAATGTAACAAATTTTTAATCAATTTTACCCAGGACATTTTACTCAAAGCAACCTGATTTTATTTTTTATCTGCCGCGGGCCACAAAAAGGACGGGCATCTAATTGGCCATCCCTGCTCTAGACTCGTCAGAGGAGAAAGATGACGAAAGCAAAAAAAGAAAGAGAAAGAAATCGCAACATAAGAAGACGGAACATAATGCAAGTAAAATCGAAGGAAGTAGAACATGAGTAAATAGAATATGATTCGACAGAACTTGAATATTTAAAAATGAATAGATAGAATGTGGAAGTTTAGAACATGAGCAGACAGTACATGAATAAGCAGAACAAGTGTATGAATGTAGTAGAACATGGGTAAGAATAGCATGAATAAATATGAAATGAGTAAATATAATATGAGTAGGTAGAACATGAACATATTGAACCTGAGCAAATGTAATATGAATAATTAGAACACGAATCTCACCTCTCTCTCTCTCTCTCTCTCTCTCTCTCTCTCTGCGATCAGGACTCAATCAAAGTAGGATTCCAGACTCTCACATGAAGTCAGATGTCAGGTTAAGTATGTTGATCGCCCCCACAGACAGAACATCACAATTAGAGTCTGCCAGATCCACTCTGATTGAACTCCCGTTAAAACGTTGCACTGTGTTCTGCGCCAGTTGCCCAGTGCATCCGATTTCAGCCAGCATTTTATTCAGGTTTGCTTTCCCTAGCCTTTGATTGTCCCCAATCTTCCTGCAAGGCAGAAGATGATCTTTTCTGTAGGGGGATTCTGCCCTTAGATGGTCTGCCCTCCCAGGTTTACGAGCACCATCTGCCCGAGTCACTAGAGGTGACTAACACAGACATGCACACACACAGATATGAGATGTGACTAACACAGACATGCACACAGCAGAACATGAGTAAATAAAACATAGATAAATATAAAATGAATACGTAGAAAATGAGAAGCAGAATATCATAGCACACAACTCAATCTCCAGCCTTGTCTCTCTCTTACTCTCTTTCCCTCTCTTTCACTCTCTTTCTCTCTCTATCTCTCTATAGGATGTAGAGGTCAACACTCATCTGCATCTACAATCAACAAAAATGAGAAGATTAATGAACAAGCAAACATTTTGTGTTCATCATTTCGGAATTTATTTACTTACTTTTGTGGTACCCACAATTGTCAATACTGTCACTTTTATTTCTATTTCAGAAAAAAGCTCATGAAATATGATTTCTTAATACGTCTCCATTATAGACGATGCATACAAAGATACAAAAATAAATAAATAAATAAAATCTCACCTGAAAAAGCATATGGTAGAACAAATCATCTCTTCAGAATATTTAAAGTTTGTCCGACAAAAGAGACCACAACGATGAGAAGAATAAACACAACCACCTATTGTTCTTGCAACATCGTAGTCGGAAGGACATATCTTTTTTGTTTGATTGTGACTTGCACAGCACAGTCAGTTGTGAACAGAGATAATGAATGCACAGGTCTTTACTATGTACTGAACACGTAGTTACACTGGTTTCCATTATGGCCCAACTGTTGTAATCGTAGTACCGTTTATGGCTATTACCAGATGGATTGCTGTATGTTATCATGTTTAAAGCAGATCATTAAATATATTTAGTCATAAGTCAGCATTCTTCAAAAACCTAAATGACCTACGTATCATGTTATACTGATCTATATTAAGCAGCTATCCATGCGCGTGTTGGTTTCGCTGATTTAGAGTAAGAAGAAAAAGCTATTTATTATTACGATAGTTGGATAGATTATATAAAAGTATGTTCACAAATTTTTGCCATTGCAATTTCTTCAATTTCTCAGCAATTACTTTCTTACAAGCTTTTTTTGTGTACATAGGGTCCTATTTGTATCCCAACTTTAATATTTTAATCACAAACTTCATAGAAATATCAAAACAACCAATTACTTTGTTATTCTTGTCAGTTTATTCATTGTTGGAGCCTTAAACTTTTTACTTTACACTATTTCAGCATATTTATTCTATTTTATAAACCAGTGGCTTTCATGCAATCGTTCATCAGTAGGTAATAAGTGCGTTTTATTTCATATAAAATGTGCATTAATTTCTTTTTTTTTTCAATACATTAGATTCATAAACATTGTTCTAGCTTCTTCTTCTTCTTCTTCTCCTTCTTTCCTTCCTCATTTGCCTTTCAGCGTCGAGAGGAGATATAATTTGCGGATGTTTGCTCTTCTGTTCGCCTCTGCCTCTGTTATGTTTCCTAGTGCTTCTAGCATTTCCGCCGATCCATCTTTTTAGTGGTCGACCCTTGGGTCCTGTATTCTCGTAACATTTATTGAATGCTCGTTGTGTTGTGGTTTGATCTTTCTGCCTTGTCACGTGGCCACATCATTTTATCTGTTGTTTCTTTATAAATTCTACGGCGGGGTCTATTTCTAACTTTTTTTTTTCAGTTCTTCATTACTGATCTTATCTCTCAGTTTCCTGTCATTCGTGTGACACATTTCATCTCAGTAGAGGTTATTTTTCTTATTGATCTAGTATCTTGGGTCCAGGTCTGGCATTGGTAGCACAACGTTGGGATGAAGATTGTATTGTATAGTGTCCGTTTTGCCCCTCGAGTTATTTTCTTGTTGGATAATAGTGGTGATAACTGTCCAATTATTTGACAATCTTTGTTGCATCTTGAGTCTATCTCTGCTGTTTGAGAATTATCGTTTGTCACTAGACTTCCTAGGTATTTGAATTTCTCTACTTGTTTTAGTTGCCTGCCTTCTATAGTTATGTTGATGTTCTGATTATTTTTGGCGACATTCATGACTTCTTCTGTTTTGTTGATGTTGATTTTCATGTTGTATTTTGTGCCTGTGCCGTTGAATTTGTTTAAGTGTTCTTGTAGGCCTTCCATCTTTTCATGAATCAGTGCCTGATCGTCTGCAAATAAAATCTCGTTGAACTCCTTTTTTTCTCTGATGGATTGGTTAACTTGCATATATAGTCCATGTATGTAATAAACAGTAGGGGTGATAGTACGCACCCATCTTACACTTGATCCTACTTCACATGGGTCCGTATATCCTGCTGCTGTTCTGACTATGCAGCTGCTGTTGATGTAGAGACATTTAACTAGGTTGGTTAGATGTTGTCTTACTCCGTATGTTGTTAGTATCTCCCACAGTTGTTCTCTATTTACTCCGTCGAATGCTTTTTTCTGGTCAATGAAGACTATGTATACATTTTGATTGTGTTCTGTTGTTTTTTCTGCAAGCTGTTTTAATGTAAATAGAGCGTCAGTACATCCTCTGTTTTTTTTCGGAACCCCATTTGAGAATCGCTTAACTGTAGTGCTATTATTGGTCTCAGCCTTTTTTCCACGATCTTGGCGTACAGCTTTCCTACATGGCTGAGAAGAGATATACCTCTATATTGATTGCAGTCTCTTTTGCTACCTTTCTTTTTCCATATTGGTATGATGATTTCCTGTTGCCAGTCTTCTGTGGCTTTTTATTGGTGCCATGCTGCATTAAATATTCTGTGCAGCCATGTCACTCCTGTTTCTCCTGCTGCAGCTATTATTTCTACTGGTATGTTGTCTATCCCCGGTGCTTTTTTTTTTTGGTGCATATTTGATTACTTCTTCGATTTCTTCTTTCATGATGTGGGTTTAGTATTTGTGCGTTCTTGTGTGGCGTTTGTTTTCTTGTTGACAGTTGTTGTCAAATTAAACAGGTCTTCAAAATATTCTTTCCATCTCTGTTTCATATGTTGGTTATTTGATATGAGTTGTCCGTCTTTGTCATTTATGAGCTCAGTAGGATCATGGTTTTCTTTTCTCGCTCTTGTGGCATTTACTGCTTTGTAGAAATCTCTTGTGGCTGTCTAGAAGTCCCTGCTCATATTTTGTCTGAATTCTGTCCAATTCTTCTGTTTAGCTTTATTGATCACAATTTTAACTCTTTTTTGAACTAAGGTATATTTTTCATATTTTTCTTGATTCTTATTCTGCCTTACAAATTTTAAACTGTTTCTTCTTTTCTTTAATTGCCTCTCTGATTGCTTCGTTCCACCACGTATTCCTCTTTTTCCCTTCTCTTGTTCTTAGTTTCGTTCCACAAACTGTTTTAGATATGTTGGTTACTGTTTCCATAAATTGTTTCCACTCCTCTTCTACTGTGCATACTTCGTTAGGGAGTTTCTTGAATTCCTCTGTTAGTTTTTCCTCTAGGATTTTCTTTGAATCTTGATCATCAATTGTTTTATTTTTATTGTCTGTTCTTTTTGTTTCTTTTGTTTGTCTTCGTATATTCCCTTTGCTTTTTGTTTTTTTGCTAAAGTGTGATCACATCCTTCTTGTGGTCCGTGTCATCTGTGATATTAGGGATTGTTCTACTGTCGGTTACTCTTTTCTTGTTCTGTTGTCTTGTTAGTATAAAATCTATCTAGCTTCTGCATGTTCTGCATTGTTCTACAGAAACCATTATTCAGACAATTATCCTCATATTTGACATCACCACATGCAGTTTTCTTTAATCATTCGGACCAGCTAAATTAATTTTGATGATATTTGCTCCACCATTGGCTCTATATTATCATTACATTTGCTCCACCGACCCACATTTTCAGCTGTATTTTTTATTCCATTTCTACCCAACATCATTTTTAAGGACATTTTGACATCAGCGTATCCGTAACCAACTAATCATCAGGTACCAAGCCTGCTGACGTAGGTGATCATGTCTCTCCACAACTTTCGTTCGCGACAGTTATTTATCATTTCTGTTGTTGACCTTCTGTCAAGCCATTCTCTTAAGCTGTCTGGCATTTTTTCCGTTTGCTATCTTTTTGTCCCTCAATTTCCCCAGTTGTCACAATATATTCCAGTTGTTCCTTTCTTATTACGTGGCCACATAATGTTCCTTTCTTATTGTTCCTTTCTAATATTGGAAACTAGCTCTCTCTCTTTGCTTTGGCCTCTTTCAGAACGTTTTCATTACTCTTATTAGCTGTCCATGGTA
The DNA here is from genome assembly GCA_032433765.1 of Megaustenia siamemsis. Lineage (NCBI taxonomy): Eukaryota > Metazoa > Mollusca > Gastropoda > Stylommatophora > Ariophantidae > Megaustenia > Megaustenia siamemsis. The sequence continues at coordinate 151,116,445 of JAVIAB010000092.1, forward strand.
TTCTCAACATTCCTCTGTAAAACCACATTTCTACAGAGATCAGTGATTTTCTAGTCTGTTGTAATATTTGTCCATGTTTCACATCCTTATGTTAGAACTGGCTATAACAGTTAAAGAACTCTTTTTCTTGTTTCTATTGTCAAAATTATTGTCAAAAATATATATAACACTGGACACATACCCAAAGATCTACTAAAATCTATTTTTGTAGCCATACCGAAGAAGTCAGGCGCCACTGATTGTGATGACCATCGCACTATTAGTCTCATATATGACGGAAATATTGCTAAGAATCATCATGAGATGTGGAGGAAACAAAAAAAAAAACAGAAATAAGTGAGGAACAATGTGGATTTGTGGAAGGAAAGGGCGCCAATAATGCAATATACATCTTATGAACAGTGATAGAAAGATTTATAGAGGTAAAGAAATATCTATATATGTGCTTTACGGACTACACAAAAGCATTTGACAAAGTAAAGCATGTTGAAATAATCAATATGTTGGAGACATTAAACATTGATAGTAAGGATTTGCTAATCATTAAAAAAAAACATGTACTGTGAACAAACAGCAGCCATACGAATTAACAACCAAACAGAACAATTTCAATTTATAAAACAAGGAGTCAGACAAGGCTGTGTTCTGTGGCCGGATTTGTTGCTCCAAAAAACATTAGAAAGAAACAATCAACATTTTTCGGGCACATCATGAGAAGAGGAAATTTGGAATACTTGGTTACAACTGGCAAAATAAAAGGAAAGAGAGATCGCGAGCGACAAAGAGAGAAAATACTGGTTAGCTTGGTGTCATGGCATGGAAAACAGTCAGCAACAGAACTGATATGATGCACTGTAGATAGAGGATTGTGGTAGGACATGATCATCTACGCCAACCGGTATGGCACATGATGATGATGATCATTGTAAAAAATTGATTGCACAGTATCTTCCTCAATTTTTGGAACGCTGCTTTTGCCTGCGCCATTCTACATCTCACTTCTGTTGTACATCTACCATCTGAGGTTAACATTTTCCCCAAATATTTAAATTAATATACCTGCTTTAATATTGATCCACTTGTCTTTATTGTGCATTGCAGCGATGTCTTTTTCTTTGTTGTTACCATTGCTTTTGTATTTTTACTATTAAGGCTGCGTCTTTATATTTTTTCCCTTCACTATAATGTCTAACTTTTCTTGTTGCTCATTATCATTCTTAGCGATTAAAACTGTATCATCAACATAGCTGAGGTTGTTTATATTATGACCTCCAATTGTTATTCCAGGCATGCCCCATATGGATCTTAAAATAATCTCACTATACATAATAAATAAATCTGGTGACAGCACTGAACCTTCTTAACACGCTGATTTATTTGTTGAAAAATTCCCATTTAATTTCCAGTTGTTATGGTCGCTGTTTGCTGCCAGTACATGTTCTTTATTATTCTTTGGTCTTTTCTGTCAATGTTTATGCTTTCAAAATTTTGATTATTTCTTGGTGTATTATTTTGGCAAATGCTATGGTATAATCTAGGAAACATAGGTATAGATCTTATTTCACCTCTATGACTCTTTCTACTAAAGATCATATGATGTATATGGCATTGTTTGTACCATTACCTCCAACAAAACCACACTGTTCATCACTAATGTCTGATGTTGTCAATCTGTAAAGTTGTAATTAAGAATATCATCTTAGTAGCAGCAGATCCAAGATAAAATGAGCATACTCAGAGAGATCACTAAAGTTGAGATTGAAAATAAATAGAGATCAGACAAAAATCATAAGAATTAATGCAGTTGACAATAATAAAATAACAATAGGAAAAATAGATCAACTACAAGTAAAATCCTACATATGTCAGGACAGTAACATGGACGAAGAAGAAGGAACGGGAAATGATTTCAAAATTAGGATACGAAAAGCAACAGTAGCCTTCATTAAACTAGGAAACTCGTGAAATCTACAGAAAATAAGATAAGCACGAAAATAAAAATGTTCAACTCCAATGTTAAATCAGTCCTATTAAATGGGTGCGAAATATGAAGAACAACAAAAATGACAATCACGAAGATGCAGTCCTTCATTGGCTGATGCTTGAGAAGAATAAAAGGATGGAATTGGCAGGACAAAATAACTAAAGTAGAATTATGGGAAAGTGCCAGTCAAATGCCAGTGGACAAATAGGTACAATGGAGACGATTGCGCTGGATAAAGACAGGCACTACGAAAGAAAAAAGTGAATGTAACAATATAAGTTCTTTCTTGGAATCCCCAGGAGAGGAGACAAAGAGGAAGCGCAAAATATACTTGGTGAAGACAAGTGAAAGCAGAAATGAAGAGGATTAGCAAGACATGAAACGATCTTTAAAGAGTGGCAAGAAACTGAACGGCTTGGAAAGTGTTTGTTGAAGACTTATGCTCCACGGAGAAGGGAAAGGAAGAAGGTGAAAGAAGAAAGAAGAAGAAGACAGAGGATTAGGAAATATTTGTATATCTTAAAGAAGTAAAAATCTTTCCTAGTTACAAGATAGGAAGGATAAAACTGTATCATAATCTGGATCATTATAAAAATGAAAACATGTATTTTGAAACCATTTTACGTCACTAATGCTGGGAAATATTTCTTTTTCAAACACGACAAACAGCTCTGAACGCGCTATAGAATTTGAATGACTGTCAACTGCCATCTCTTGTATGATGAACCAGATAATCCAGTCATATGTCGCGACCTACACGACAGCAGCTACGCTCAACGTCACAAAGAGCTCATTGGAAAATGTGCTTCCTGAAAGAGAACTTTGGATAAATGTGATTCTTGGAATCTGTTTTGGTTCCTCTATTTTTGCCGCAATCCTAGGAAATGCCCTAGTCTGCATATCAGTAATCATAAACAGACGACTGAAGAGGCACAAGAGTAACTACTTTATCGTCTCCCTGGCTGTAGCTGACCTTCTTCTTGCTATTTTAGTTATGACCTTTGCTATGGTCAACGATATTCTAAGAAGGTGGATCTTTGGTGGAATTTTCTGTCGGATTTGGATTTCCACGGACGTCATGTGCTGCACCGCCTCCATTTTGAATATATGCGTCATCAGTTTTGACCGTTATAAGCAATTCCAGAACCCAGCGTATTACACTATGTGGATGACTACCAGAAAAGCGTTGGCTTTTATAGCTGCCGTGTGGATCACCTCAGCACTTATGTCCTTCTTACCCATCCACATGGGCTGGCATCGCGGTAAAGTCTACGCGAATGAACCTGCCAGCACATACGATGAATGCATCGTTAAGTTTAACTTTATCTACACCGTTGTGTCATCTACCATCAGTTTCTATGCACCCTGTATTGTTATACTTGTACTGTATTACCGTTTGCTCTTGTTGTCAAGAAGAGAGGCCAATAGTATCAAAAGCCAAAATCTGCCTGGAGAACGCGCAAACAACTTCACTAAGGTCTCTAACAACAAACCCCAGAACACATCTGATCGCAAAGCCGCAGTAACGCTTGGGGTTATCGCAGGGGCCTTTCTCTTTTGCTGGCTTCCCTTCTTCATCATTAACCCTATAAATGCCTACGATCCAGAACTAATTCACCCCAACATCTTTGTGTTGTTCACGTGGCTAGGCTACGTGAACTCGTGCTTTAACCCTTTCATATACAGCGTTTTCAGCAAAGATTACAGGGCAACTTTCAAGCGAGTTCTCTCTATTGGAAGATTCGATCTAGACGAGATGAATTTCTCTTCTAAGCTCAGTTCGAGTGGTGTACTGATGAAATTAAAAAGCACGGAATACGAACCGCAATCTTCTGGATTAAATTCGCAAAAACCTAGCAAAGACAATTTGTTTACTGAAGAGGGCACCAGTGTGTGAAGTTTGCCTCTTTGAATACTTTCTGGTAAATTAAAAGTGCATGTTATTGGTCACATGGCGTTCTTTAATGATAACTAAACAGCATAGATGTGCTACTTTAAAATTACATGTTTTCGATTGTTACATTGCACACCAACTATATATTATTAATTGTCTGGAACTACTTCAAACTACTGTGAGAGATTTGTCACTGAAGATGCGTGCTAATTGTTGCACTGCAGGCACATATTCTCTATACATTCTGTAAGAGTATTATTTTTTTTTTTTAAGTCGTTATACTTTAATGGATCTGAGGTGTGGATTTTGAACGAAATTGGCTAAGCTGACTTATTCGATAAGTTAAACTGGTAGTGCTCCATCGAGCTCGTTGTTCTTACATTTAAAGACAAATGTGAGCTTGGGGAAATGGAATGGAGTAGATTTTATGAGTGGATCAAGTTATGCACTGTTAACATATGTATTAAATTATGTTCTTAACTTTGTGAAACACAAGCATAAAGTAACATGGCGTCATGCTAGAAGTGGTCACTGGCACCAACTAGACCTAGTTTTTACACGTAGGCAGTCTTTAAATAACATCAGAATAACACGAACATATCACAGTGCAGACTGCAACACAGACCACGCTCTAGTCATGAGTAAGATCAAAGCCAGAAGTAGTCGTATCTACAAATCAAGAGAGCCTGCAGCAGCCAAGATCAACATCACAGCGACAAAAACCACACCAACCAAAGACATTTTTAGATCTAAGTTTGATGAACTGGTAGTAGAAGTAGAAGATTCATCAAGTGTGGATGACAACTGGTGCTCCCTGAGAACACACATCTATAACTGCGCTCTATCTACCTACGGCCAAAAACGGTTCTCAAAGAACGACTGGGTCGAAGAAAATGCAGCAAGACTAGACCCACTAATAGCTAATTAGAAAAAGGCTCTACTGAACTTCAATAATAATCCCAATCAAATCACCAAGGATCAGCTCAAACATGCGCAAGCCACCCTACAACGCGAAGCAAGAAGATGCGCAAACGAATACTGGAACAATCTATGCTCTGAAATACAGAAAGCCTCAGACAGGGGCGACTCAAAAACCATGCATGACAATATAAAAAAGGCCCTTGGACCAAAAATAACAAAATTAGCCCCCCTAAAATCCAAGTTTGGAGAACCTATTACTGACAAGGGACAACAAATGCAAAGATGGGTTGAACACTACTCGAATCTATACAGTGACGACAGACCAGCAAACACAGCTCTAGCACAATCAATACCCAAATATCCTACAATGTTTGAACTGGATGTTGAGCCTACTATGAACAAACTTGCTGACGCTATACATGCCCTCTCAAGAGGAAAAGCTGCAGGAAATGACAACATTCCCACAGATGTACTAAAGGACAACCTAAGCGTACTACTTCCACACCTATACAAACTGCTAATTAAATGCTGGAGAAACGGAGAAATACCTCATGACATGAGAAATGCCAAGATTATAACGCTGTACAAGAATAAAGGAGACAGGGGCGACTGCAACAATTACAGAGGCATTTCTCTCCTTAGCACAACAGGCAAAGCTTTTGCTAGAGTCGTACTTAATCGCCTGCATAGACTTGCAGAACGGGTGCTTCCCGAGTCCCAATGCGGTTTCAGACCCGGGAGATCAACCATAGATATGATCTTCACTCTTAGACAACTGCAGGAAAAATGTCGGGAACAAAATATGCCGCTCTATATTGCCTTTGTGGATCTCACAAAGGCATTCGACACAGTAAACAGAGATGGTCTCTACAAGGTGTTAGAAGGCATAGGCTGCCCTTCTAAATTACTTAGGCTGATAATTTCCTTCCATGAAGACATGAATGGCAAAGTCCATTTTGATGGGAGTCCATCAGAGAATTTCAAAGTCAACAAAGGAGTGAAACAGGGATGTGTCCTCGCCCCCGCCCTTATTGGTATATTTTTTGCTGCCCTCCTAAATTACACCTTCGAAAACAGCTCAGGAGATATTTACATTCGCACTAGACCAGATGGCTCACTGTTCAACCTAGCACGACTAAGAGCAAAAACCAAAACAAATGTTGCCCTACTTAAAGAATTTTTATTTGCTGACGATGCAGCCCTAGTCGCTCATAGTGAGGCCACCCTACAGTCGCTGATCAACAACCTGGATAAAGCATGCGACCTTTTTTCACTGTCAATTAATGTTCAGAAGACAGTAATACTAAATCAAGGTGACTTCAAACCTCTATCTATTACTCTAAAAGACTGCCCACTAGAATCAGTACAGAAATTTACATATCTTGGATCCACAGTTACGCAAACCATCTCTCTTGATGAAGAAATAAACTGTCGAATTGGTAAGGCAGCTACGACCTTCGGCAAACTCACAAAAAGGGCATGGAACAACACGAAACTAACTCGAAAGACTAAACTCCTAATATATCAAACATGTGTGCTTAGCACACCACTATATGGATCCGAAACCTGGACAACATACTCAAACCAGGAAAAAAGACTAAATGTCTTCCACATGCGATGTCTCCGCAAAATAATGCACATCAAATGGCAAGACAAAATAACCAACTTAACTGTCCTGCAACGTGCTAAGACCTTAACAATCATGTCGATGCTCAGAAGTCGAAGGCTAAGATGGCTGGGGCATGTCCAACGGATGGAAGAAAAACGCATTCCTAGGCAAATACTATATGGTGAGCTAAAACACGGAAAAAGACAAATCGGCAGACCTAAACTACGATATAGAGATATCTGCAAATCATCTCTGAAAGACTTCTCCATCTGTGAAAACGACTGGCAACATCTGGCAAGTGATCGCACATCATGGAGAGCATGCATAAGGAACGGTATAACAACATTTGAGACTGTGCTAAGACAGGACTTTGAAGAGAAGAGACTCATGAAAAAGGATGGTAAACCCTGTGGATCAGCGAGCCTGACTTGTTCATTATGTGACCGCGTGTGTTTGTCAAACATTGGTAGAATTAGCCACGAGAGAAGCTGTTCGGCAAAAACAATACATAAAAAAAATACGCAATAGCCTCCACTAGACCGTCTGACAAGACGAAAAGGGCCATATATATATATAATGTATTAGAAATAAATAAACATCATTGTAAAGTTCATAAATCAAATGTTAAAATCATGCCATATTGGTGTATTTCATTATTTAGCTCATTGTGAAATATCGATTATATAAAGTATAATAAACTAGCAAGAAGAACAACCAGAAGTATGTTGTTTTTAATTATAAACAACAATGTAACTGGACTACGGAATAGTTTAGCACATGAAAATCAGTAGTCTAGTTTAGGTTACTCGACAGAGCATCTCCTACTGCACTGCGGACAAATCAATAAGTTCTCGCATCTTCTGCTAAGTATATCCCTCAACGTGAAGTGACTTGTCGACAAATTCTAATCAGATCTGAGTTCTTTAATGGCACCAGCTATTGCCTTCATGTCCATCCCCTTCAGTTTTACTGATCACACTCTTCGAGTCACTTAGAAAGACCACTTGTGTAAAAAGCTGTGTTTCTAGTGATGTCTGTTACTGCCATGATCTCCATGATCAAACTACAGGGTAGTTACCGCGAAGCAACTCTCTCCTCCATGACAGTTCTTCTTTTGTTTTGTTGAGTAGACTGGAGCTTACACTAAGACATATATATTGCAGTGTTGAATGGGGTATAAATCTGGACAAAATCGGTGCAGAATAGGAAGGAACTTAAGTTGGGACAAAATCCATGGAGAGAAGAGTGGGGTTTACCCTGGGACACGATCACTGAGGATGAAATTGGAGTTTACACTGGGACAAAATCATTGTGGAGCAGAGTGCAGTTTACACTGGGACAAAATCATTATGGAGCAGAGTGGAGTTTACACTTGGACAAAATCATTATGGAGCAGAGTGGAGTTTACCCTGGGACAAGATCACTGAGGATGAAGCTGGAGTTTACACTGGGACAAAATCATTGTGGAGATTACACTGGGACAAAATCATTGTGGAGATTACACTGGGACAAAATCATTGTGGAGATTAAACTGGGACAAAATCATTGTGGAGCAGAGTGGGGTTTACCCTGGGACAAGATCACTGAGGATGAAGCTGAAGTTTACACTGGGACAAAATCATTATGGAGCAGAGTGGAGTATACACTTGCACAAAATCATTGTGGAGCAGAGTGAAGTTTATTCATTGAAAGATGTTAGAGAATAAAGTTTAGATTTGGACAAAATAATTTCTGATTAGTCGGGATTACACAATGACAACAATTTATTGAAGAAGAATGAAGCTGTAACAGGGAAAAATCATTGTAAAGTGAAGTTTATAGTGGGACAAAATCATTGTAAAGTGAAGTTTATAGTGGAACAAAAACATTGTAATGTTGAGTAGAGCGTACTCTGCAACAAAATTATTATAAAGTGGAGTTTAAGCTGGGACAAAAACATTACAAAATCGAGTAGAGCTTACACTGTGACAGAAAATGTGTGGACTAGAATGAAACTAAAGCGAGTACATAATATTTGTAAAACAGTGTTCAGTTTAAATATGGACAAAACCCATTCTAGAGCAGATTACTAAGGAATACAAATATTGTTGACAAGAGTGGATATTACACTAGGACAAAATCATTATAGTGTAAAGTGGAGCTTACACTGTACAAAGTCAGTAAAGAGTAGACTGAAGATTACTTGAAGAAAAAAAAAATCATTGTAGAGTGATGTTTACTCTCTAATAAAATCATTGCACAATAGAGTAGAGTGTATACAAACAAGGACATCATTCTTACAGATGAGAGTGAAGCTTACACTCGAACAAAATCACGTCAGAGTAAAGTAGAGGTGTGTTATATTCCCCCTGTTGTTTATTACATTTATGGACTACATATGCAAGTTAGTCCACCCATCGCAGATAGAGGAGATCAAAGAGCTACTTTTTGCAGACAACCAGTCACTAATACATGGACAAATAGAAGACCTACAAGAACACTTAAATAGACCTAACATCACAGGCACTAATATAACGTGAAAAACAAAATCTACAAAACAGAAGTCATTAACAAAAGGAAAACAACCCTTCATCGTAAAATTATACAGCAATCAATTAAAACAAGGTGATAAATTTAAATACCCTGGAAGATTAGTGACAAACGACAATTCACAAACAACAGAAATAGACTCGATGTGCTACAAAAAGCTTGTCAATTATTGGATAACTGTCATTGCTGCTGTCCAAAAGAGAAATAACCCTACAAGAAAAACTGACACTATACAACATTATCTTCATTTTAATGTTGTGCTTCCACTTCCAGACTTGGACTCTAGACTCAGGAACAATAAGAAAATAAAAAATGCAGAAATAAAATGTACTGGACACATGACAGGAAATCAACAAAGAGATAAGATCGAAAATTTAGAATAGAGAAAAAAGATATGAGCAATTTCCGCTATTGAATACAAAAAGAAACGAGATAAAGTGGTTTGGACACGTGATAAGACAGAACGATTAAAACACAACGCTACGAGCCTTCAATAAACGTAACCCCAAGACCCAAGGGCCAACCACGAAAAAGACGAATCAATAAAATATTTAAAACACTAGAGAACATAACAGCAGAATAAGCCAACAGAAAAGCAATGGACCGAAAATATATCTTCCTTCTATGCTGAAAGGCACATGAGGAAAAAAAAAAAGAAGACAATGAAGGCAACAGTGAAATCAGAATGAGATCTTGCAGCAAATTCAAGAAATAAAAGTCCCAATTTATAAAACGATCTAGTTGACCCAAACAATTTTTTAAATATAATTTTGTTTTTTCAAATAAGTGAAGAACAATGTCGATTTGTGGAAGGAAAGGGAACCAGTAATGGAATGTATATATTAAGAACATTGATAGAAAGAGCTATTGAGGTAAAGACAGATCTATATATGTGCTTTATAGACTAAACAAAGGCATTTGACAAAGTAAAGCATGTGGAAATAATAAATATGCTGGAGAAATTAAACATTGATGGTAAGGATCTGCGAATCATAAAAAAACATGTACTGCCAACAAATAGCAGCTATACAAATTATCAACCAGACAGGACAATTTCAATATATAAAACAAGGAGTCAGACAAGGCTGTGTTCTGTGGCCGGATTTGTTTTCACTTTACAGCGAACATATTATGAGATCAATAGTAGACAAAATTGGAATTGAAGTCAAAGGTCACAACATAAATAATTTGCGATATGCGGATGGCACAGTCTTAATAGCAGAGACAGAGAATAAACTACTATAAATGATTGACATAATAGTAAAAGAAAGCAACAAGAGAGTCTGAATAGTAAGAAAACAGAAGTAATAGTCATATCAAAGAAAAAATCATTACCGTCATGCAGCATAAAAATAAACAGGACAAGTCTGAAACAGGTGCAATGTGTCAAATACTTGGTCGCAATAATAACATCAGATGGGAGATGCACCACAGAAATAAAAAGCAGAATAGCTCAGACAAAAATAGTATTTCAGAAAATAAAAAATATCGTATGCAACAAATCTATGTCAATAAAAATTAGAAAGAGAGTTCATCGGTGCTATATAGAACCAATTCTGACCTATGGAAGCCAATCATGGACAGTAGACAAGCAAATGAAAAGACGGTGAGAGGCCACAGAGATGGGATTTCTCAGAAGAATGTTGAAAGTTTCCTGGGCAGCTAAAAATGAGGAAATTCTGATAGAGGCCAACACAAAAAGGGAGCTCCTAAAAACATCAGAAAGAAACAATAAACATTTTTCGGCCTTATAATGAGAAGAGGAAAGTTGGAATACTTGGTTACAATTGGCAAAATAAAAGGAAAAAGATATCGACGACAAAGAGAGAAAACACTGGATATCTCGGTGTCATGGCATGGAAAACAGTCAACAATAGAACTGATACGATGCACTGTAGATAGAGGATTGTGGAAGGACATGATCGCCTACTCCAACCGGTATGTGGCACATGATGATAATGATAATGATGAATTATTTTCAATAAAGCCGACTGAGCTCCCTAACAAACTTATAGGAAAAAAGTCAGGAATTCCACCACACCTTCAAACCAAGAAACCAATTATAAAATATACATCAGGCTATAAAATCCTAAAATCTTAGGTGGAAAAAGCTATACAAACAATGAAAATGGGAAAAGCAGCAGGACATGGCCGCATACAGATAGAGATGATACAGACACTAGAAGATTTCGGCATTGAAGTGATTACAGACATATGCAACGACATATACCATACAGGAAACATACCAAATGAACTAAAAACACAAACTTTCATTGCATTGTCAAAAAAGAATGGTTCAGATGAATGCAGTAATTGTAGAACAATAAGCCTAATGAGCCATGTTACAAAAATCTTGCTAGAAGTTATACAAGGAAGGATTCAGAATAAAATCAATACTGAATTAGATGAGCAGCAACTTGGATTTAGGAAAAATAGCGGGACAAAAGAAGCCATATTCTGCATGAGAACATTAATCGAAAAGCACACAGAAGTAAACAAACCAATATATGCCTGCTTCATAGACTACACCAACACTTTTGATAGAATACATTATACCCTAAACAACTTATAGAATGAATAAAAAGATACATCTAGATAACATGGACATACGACTAATATGTAATTTATACTGGGAGCAAACAGCTATAATAAAATATAACAAAGAGAACTCTACACCCATTGAAATAAAAAGAGGAGTAAGACAGGGATGCATCCTATCACCAAGCTTGTTCAATCTATACACTGAGAAATCTTTAAAAACATCACAAAGATGTCAGGCCTAAACATTATTGAGTTATTGAGTTATTTGTGGGTCATCATTATTGCACTCGAACATGTCCATAGGTGTTCAGATCCCATCCTCAGCATTTCCCTCAGTGTCCAGCGACTGACGACTCCATTTCTATGTTGGTTGATAAGTCTTCTTACACGGCCACTAAGTTTCTCATTTCTGGCTGTACAATCTTAACTCCCATTTCCATCATCCGAAGAAGTGACGTACATCTGTGTTTGTCGAAGTCCTGTGCTCTTCCCACATCTCGGAGGGCATTGATGATGTCCGCTCGATCCATTGGTTGCCCGTCCTCAACGACAGCGCAGCTAGCCAACCTGTCCGCTCTTTCATTTCCCCGTACTCCCGCATGTCCAGGGACATAGACAAAGGTGACCTTACGTATTTTGGATTTCTGCAACGACTCTACCAATTGCATGCGTACAGAGCCCGCCTCCACTTTTTTGATCATGATCATCGAATCACTCAGTTAACATGTGTGGGTGTAGTCTTGTGACTCTAACCATTCGAATGCCTTGGTCACTGCCATCGCCTCCATTGTCATGCTACTCGTGGTCATGACGTATGCACCATTGTCTTCTTTGACTATTCTGCCTGCCGAGCGTGCTGTAAATGCCCATGCACTTCTTTGGTGTCGTCTTACAGATCCGTCTGTATAGATGAGTGCATCTTTCTCATCGGTGTTATCGCAGATGAGACCGTTGACCACGGCATTAACCACGACCGGGTTCTGTTCCCTACTTTTCCTGTTGAGTGTGACAATACACGAGAAAGTCCCCTTGAAAGACGTAGGCACCGGTATATACTCCTCACCAACGCTGATATTGGTAAGCCCACAGACCTGTTTGATGACATCTTCTGCTCGGCCCACCATTGATTTGCCTCTTTTTAGCCTGGCACCTTTCACTGTGTTGAGCACGTGGTGCAATGGATGCTCTGTATATGTACTAATCTTCAGGCATGCTCGTGCTCTCCAGATCTTGATTCTGTCATCCATGGTTGCATAGTCAAGAAGATACCTCATTGCTACACAGCGTCCCTTGTACATCCCAGGATAATGCGCATGGCTTCATTTTGTATTTTCTCCAGCCTATCAATTTGAGTCGTACTGACAGCCAGGGCATACTCGATAGGTGCGAGGACTAATCCCTGGAACAGAAGAGTAAGTAGCCTCTGCTCGATGTTAGCAGCTGCCATAACCTTCAAGACGGCTAATCCTTTGTGAAATTTTGTTATCACATGGTCGACATGGTCCCGAAAACACAGGCTGCGATCAAACTTAACTCCGAGGTATGTCATCAACTTGTCTCTGGTCACCACATCAACTTCCATTCGTACTACCGGTGTGGTCGTATTAACGAAATGATAGTTAATGGAGAACCATGAAAGTAATGGTTTATTAGGATTAACCAAGGCACCTGAAACCCCCACACCAGGAAGAAATGCGATCGAGTTCGTCTTGCATTGTGGAGGCGATTCCTCGTCTGTCTCTTCCCTGTCGATATACCAGAATATCATCAGCAAAAGTCATAGTTCTTCTCCCATCCAGCTGTTGTTCCGTGATCGTTATTGTGTACACGTTAATTAGAACTGGTGACAATGGTGAGCCTTGTGGCAGCCCTGGACAAATCGAAATTGGCTCGGAAGACCAACTTCCACATCTCACTATCACCTTCCTCTGAAACAGTGCCGCGGCGATCCATCTAATGAGGAAGGGATGCACCGCCAGTTTGAAGAGCATATACATGAGATATTCAAATGGTACCCTGTTGTATGCATCCTACAGATCTTTTAGCAGCAGCACATGTCTCTTCTCGTCTGTGGAAGCCTTTGAAGACGTCATAGGCAAAGACTGCCGCATTGAGCCATGTCTCTTTGTTATATCTATAACCTCCGAGTGTGGGTGGGAATACGCGTTTCTGTTCAAGGTGACGGGTGATGACACGGGCAACTATTTTCTCCAGCAGCTTTCCCGTAGTGTTCTGCATTGTGATGATTCTGTAGGCACTGATCTGAGAATGGTCCTTGTTTGGTTTCGGTAGCGGTAGTAAGTAGCTGTGTAGTCACTCCTCCTTAATCTGGCCACTCCGAATACTGGCATTAAACTCATTGGCCAGTTTTGTCAAGTCGTCGTCAGCTAAATCGCCTATGTCATCGTACCGAACACCATCTGGACCAGGAGCAGTGTTGTGTGACCTTTTAAGTGTCGTGCGAATGGTATCGGTTGTGATTGTGAGATCTTCTTCCAGCCCTACATCCTTACACAATTTTGACATTGATCCCCGTATCCTCATTCTTACAGCCTCATTTCTTTGGTCAGTCTGTTCAATGTAGCGGGCAAGCAGGGCCTTTCCTTTGCTCTCATCAGATTTGTGCTATATCCGGCCTGTGCTCTGAAAGTCTGGTATGCCTCTGTGTCGTGTTGTGCCATTCATGCTCTGATGAAGGAGCCAGCATGTGGCGAGCGATTTTTCTGAGCACACTTTTTTACAGAAGTCATCCCATTTGGCATCCTTAGCCTGCTTAGCGCATAGTTAAAAGTGCATAATTTTTTGGTCAACCTCTATTTTGAGACGCTTCAAGAGCTCAGGTTGTGTTCTTCCATTCCTTCTGGCTTTCTGCCATGTCTTGGCCGTTTGTCTCTTGCTCCGCCAAGCTTCCCCGACATCTACAGTCCACCAGGATGGCTGCGTCCATCTCTCCTGCCTCCTACGAGGGGCGCTCTGTTTCCTATGTCTGATTTTGCTACTGACGTCCTGGTCTGTTTTTTCGTAGTGGAATGTATGGAGCTTCCTTTTCTGGCTTCTATTTCTGCTTTTCTCAATTAGGAGGACACATGGATAGTGATCACTTCCGTGGAGCCCCAGTGCACTCCACCTGCAAACCGGTGTGAAGGTGGAAGACGCCAATGCCAGGTCTATGACACTATCAAAGTCCCCTGTTCGAGTGGCCATTCTTGTTGCCCTTCCATCATTCAAGCACACTAAATCGGCCGACACCAGTGCGTTCTCTAGGTCTTCTCCCTGCTTGTTGGTTATGACGTTACTCCCACAGGTTTACTCTAGCATTGAAGTCTCCGCAGAAAATGGCGTTCTCTTTATCGAACTTGAAGAGATTCTGCCATTGTTGTGTGTTCACCTTCCCATTACAGGCATACACATTAACAATCACGAAATGAATTGGGATCTGCACCCTAACCGCATGTACTTGCAATTCTGCATTGTTCCACGCAGACATATCAACCTCAGCTGCCACCATATTGTTGCGCACAAGGATGGTCTGTCTAAGGTGTCGTCTATTGTAAAAACAATGAAAGCCAGGAGTACTTACTGTCCTGTCACCAAGAAGAGTTTCTTGCAAAACCATTATATCGGCGCCTCACAGTAGCTTATCAAGAATGGTCCGTCGTTGATTAATGGACCCACAATTCCAATATGTAACGCGCACATACTTTTGGCCTAGCCTCTCACACTTCGACAGTTTAATGCTACCACGCTTGCCCTGTCGTGTTTTCCTTCTTCGATGATGTCGTTTGGGCTGCATCTGAATACATACATTGGGCTGCATCTGATTGCATACACTTACCGTCGTCATAGATCATTTTCTCGCTGAACGTCGATGCTGTGGATGGTCTAGACTCACGTGCACTTACTCAGTCGCACGGTCCAGAACACGGCATAAACATTAATGAAAGATAATCAATAACCTAGATATACTGATGATACTGTACTTTTAGCAGAAAATCCTAAAGAACTACAATAATTACTTAAAGAAATAAACATGACAAGCAACAAATATGGACTAGATATGAATATCAAAAAGACTAAAACTATTTTTATAAACAAAGAAAATACTCAAACCCACAAGTGGATATCAAAATTGAAGGAATAGACCTGGAGACAGCTCATAACTACAACTACCTTGGACATACTATAACCAGTTATGGAAAATGTACAACTGAAATAAATAAAAGAATTTATCTATTGACCTTTCGAGCCGTAACCGGCCCATAGGGCGTAGACCAAGATACACCTTCTCCTATATGAATTTTTGTTCTAGCAGTTTTCTTTTAAAGATATTTTATCAAATCTCGCCATCTGTCTCTGTTCTGTGCAAGCAGTTCTATCTCATTGAGGGAGCCGACTCCTGCTGCTCTTGCCTCTCTCATCAATGTTCTTCTCAGTGTCTCCCTGGGTCGTCCTCTTTTTCTTTTACCTGTTGTTTCCCATATGAGGGCTTGCTTTGCTATTTGATTATTATCTCTTCTCATCACATGTCCAACGTATGACCATCGTCTTTTCTTTATTACTGAAGATATTAGTGGTTGGCGATTTCTCTAATTTCCTCGTTTGTTTTGAATTCGTTCCATGCTATACCAAGTATTTTCCTTAGACATTTATTTTCAAATGCGTTCAACTTTGTTTCTATATCTCTTGTTGTTTTCCAGCTTTCACACGCATACGTAAGGGTTGATAGTACATTTGATTTGAATAATCTAAGTTTTGCGTTTGTGCTGATGAGTTTTGATTTCCACAACTTTTCAAGGCTTCTGAAAGACATTGCTGCTTTAGCTATTCTGATTCTAATTTCTTTGCTTGTGTCCCCTACTCGATCAATGTGACTTCCAAGATAGATAAAGTGATTGATCTCTTCTACTGGTTTGTTTTCCATGTATATTTTGTCACTTGTTGGAATTAAACTTTTCATGACTTTAGTCTTTTCATGATTGACCTCAAGCCCAATTTTGCTGGCTATTGATGATAGTTTTTTTGTGTTTTCCTGCATCGTTTTTATCTGACTGCTGATGAGAACTATGTCATCAGCAAAGTCGAGGTCCTCCAAATGGTCTCCTTGTATCCATTCGATGCCTTTATTACCAGTGCAGCATTTCTTCATTATGAAGTCCATAACAATTCCAAATAACAAGGGCGATAAAATACATCCTTGTTTAACCCCAGTTTCTATTGGGAAACATTCGCTCAGTCCTTCCTCTGTTCGAACTGCACATGTGTAACCATCATACATGTCCTTAATAATATTTATGATTTTTGATGGTAAACCATATTGCTTCAGAATTTTCCACAAAGAATCTCTATGAATACTATCAAATGCTTTTTTGAAGTCGATGAAGTTAAGTACAAAAGGTTTTTGCTTTTCAATGTGTTCCTCCAATATAAGTCGTAGAGTGAAAATCTGGTCAAGACAGCTTCTCCCTTTTCTAAACCCAGCCTGTTCTTCACGCATTACTGTATCTATTGAATCCTTTATTCTATTTAGGATGATTTTGCAGAATAACTTTGAGGCAACTGACAAAAGTGTCACGCCTCTCCAGTTGTTACAATCTCTAAGATTGCCCTTTTTTGGGATCTTAACAATGATTCCTTTTTTCCATTTATGAGGCGTCTTCTCTGTTTTCCAAATGATGTTGAACATTTTTTGGAGATGTATTAGATTATGGCTATCAATTGCCTTGAGGATCTCAGCTGTTAACTTATCCTCTCCAGCAGCCTTGTTATTGGTCATAAGCTTTAAGGTGGTTTCTATTTCACTCAAGGTGAAGTCATCTAAATTTACATCTAATTCTGCTGCTGGTGTTTCAGCTTCAAAATCTATTAAACTGTGGGGTAGTGGACGGTTAAGAATTTCTTTGAAGTGTTCCGCCCAACGGGCTTTTATGTCTGCGCTTGTTGTTAGCATTAATCCAGATTTGTCTAGAATTGGTGTTCCACTGGATGTATAGGTGTTTGTCAGCATCTTTTGTACAGTACAGAGAGTTCTGCTGTCTCCTGTAATTGCAGCTGTCTATGCTTTCTCTGCCAAGTTGTCTAAATAAGCTCTTGTATCTCTTCTTGCTGAACTTTTCACTTTGTTGTCTAATTCTTTGTATGTTGCTTTTGCCAGAACTTTTCCAAGATCTGTCTTTACATTAGTCATGGCTCTCATCGCTTCTCTTCTTTCTTTGATGTATTTCCACGTGGTGTCTGAGATCCAAGCTCGTTTTTCCATTTTCTTCAGTCCAGCACTTGCTTCTGCTGCTGTCATTAGTATTTTGCTCTGTGAGTCCCACATTTCATTGATATCTAAGTCTATTTCACCGCGTGCTGTGTAACAATTACTTAGCTCTATGTTAAACTTTTCCTTTATGGCTTCATCTTTCAGTTTATGACTATCAATTTTATGTGTAATTGACCTCTTCTGTTGGTTCCTAAATTTTAATCTTATTTTCCCAATGCACAGGTTGTGGTCACTATTAACATCAGCACCTCTGTATGCTCTTACATCTATTAATGATGATCTGAATTGTTGTTTAATACATAGGTGGTCAATTTGATTTGATGTTCTATCATCAGGAGATATCCATGTTGTTTTGTGAATATTTTTGTGTGGAAATAATGTCCCACCTATAACTAAATTTTCTATTAAACATAATTCTATTAATCTTTCTCCATTCTGTCTTGTAGTATCACAGCCTTCTCTCCCCATCACATGTTCCACACCTGAGTTATCTTGTCCCACTTTGGCGTTGAAATCCCCCATTACAATTAAAAGATCGTGTTTTGGTATTTTGTTTATAAGTTGTTGCAGTTGGTTATAAAAATCGCCCTTAACTTCATCGTCAGCTTCGTTAGTAGGAGCATAACATTGAATAATTGAAAGTCTTCCATGTTTTGTTTTGTAGCGTGTTCGTATCAGACGGCTATTTACTGGTTCCCATTCTAATAAACTTCTTGCAGCTATGTCTGTCATCATTATGCCTACTCCTTCACGGTGTTTTCCATCTTCCCTTCCAGAAAAAACTACTATTTTATTATCAATAGATCTCCTACCTGTTCCAAGCCAGCGCATTTCGCTTAATCCTAAAATATCTAGATCGTATCTGTCCATCTCGCTCGCGACCTGTGCATGTTTCGTCGGAGCGGCCATTGTTCGCACATTCCAGAATCCTATTTTTGTTGTTGTTTTAGGGCCGAAAAAACTATCACTACTATCTACTGCTAATTTACACATTCTGTATCAGGTCTACGTTTCATTAACAACATCGTTTTTACGATAGCGGCTTGTTAAACCTCTGATCAACGGTTCTATACCAAGCCGGAGAAAAATAATTCCCCCATTTTGGAAACAACCGGAAAAAATAAAAGAATAGGATTGGCAAAAAGTAATTTCAATGTCATGAAAAATATACTAAAATCAAAACAAATAACACCAGGGCTAAAACTAAGAATACCAAAATGTTATATCTTCTCAATATTCATATATGGTGCAGAAACATTGACATTAGACAAGAAAACAGAACAGTGAATTTAAGCCTTTGAAATGTGGATATATGTAGAAAAATAGGCAGAATTGGGTGGAAATAAAAGAAAACAAACGATTGAGTCTTTAAACAACTAAAAAAGAAAACTATTAAACACAATTCAAACAAGACAAATGTGATTTTTGGACTATGTAAAGGACACATCTGCGTACTAAAGGTAAACTTGGAGGGGAAAATACAGGTTAAAGGAGGCAAAGGCAAACCAAGACTAATATTGACGAGTAACATCAAAAGATGGACAAATCAGCCTATGACAACCTGCACCATCAAAGCAAGAGACAGAACAGAATGGCGCTCCCTGGTAGCCAAACTTCGTTGCGGAGATGGCAATGGATGATGATGATGATGACTCTTCTGATTAGATTGCCTACAAGTGATTAAACTCCGTCGTCATAATTCCACAAAGCTTGTGAATTAAGATACAATCAGTGAGATTTAAGTATCATAAGATATAGTCTAACTAATCTAGAAGTGAGTTCGAGTTAGCTAGATGCAGTCTAGAGAGAAATAGAGAGATTCCTAGTGAGCACAGTTAATCTAGATGAGGTCATTAAATATTAATATGTGAGTAGTTATTTGTGACAGTCAGTCTACAAATGGTATAAATGCAGTAGCAAACATTAGATAGAATAGTACTGTGCGATCTAGTATGGGTGTGCCACCCCCATACGACTACAGTCTAGTTCACACGACAAAGCAGAGTGTACGTTATTTATTATTGTTTAGAGGAATTGAAAGTTTATGAACTAATTTATAAGAGAAAGTTGAATATTTGATTAATTAATTATCATCAACCATCTGCAATCAAGAATCAACACATTAATTGTGCTCATCACGAGGCGAAGTAATTTGGCGAATAAACATTGGTTGAACTAATAAATTGCTCTGTTATAATTGTCGCCTGATCTATGTTGTGACATATTCACGCAATGAGTTCTTCAATTACTTCAAGATTACTTTTTTACGACTACATTTAATACAACGTAAACTATACTTCAATCTGCAAATATTTTATTTGAAAGTTAACCTCGCTCTACTCTATAATGATTATTGTCCCAACTTATGTGCCACTCTACTCCTCAATGATTTTGTCCCTGCACAAACTCCAGTCTAGTCTACAATGCAAGTGTTACCCTACTGTACAATGTTATTATCCATGAGAAAGCTCCGCTCTACTGTGCAATACTGTTGACATTAAGTAAACTCCATTCTACTTTAAAATGTCTTTGCACCAGTTTAAGACCTAATCTGTTTTGTCATGATTTTGTCCAGTGTAGACTCCACTGCATAATGATTTTGTTCCAGTGTAGACTCCACTGCATAATGATTTTGTTCCAGTGTAGACTCCACTGCATAATGATTTTGTTCCAGTGTAGACTCCACCGCATAATGATTTTGTTCCAGTGTAGACTCCACCGCATAATGATTTTGTTCCAGTGTAGACTCCACTGCATAATGATTTTGTTCCAGTGTAGACTCCACTGCATAATGATTTTGTTCCAGTACAATTTCCACTCAGTTTTGCAAAGGCTTTCCCAATATAAATTTCACTCTACTCTTTGTTTGTGTGTCTAAGCTCCTCTCTTTATCTGCAATTATATCGTCCCATAGTAATAATCTCCAGACTACTCTACAACTATTTTGTCAAGAGCAAACTCCACTCTATCTTGCAATGATTTTGTCCAGAAGGAATAAAATTCTACTGCTTTCTGCAACGAGTTTGTCCCTGAGTAACTCCCGTTCTACTCAAGGATGATTTTGTCACAGAGTAAACTCCAATATACTGTACAATTATTTTGTCTCTATCGCAAAATGAAAAAATGAAAACTTAATTATCATATCTTGTCGCATATCACATACCCGTCAATGTATATTATGACAACATCATTGTCATCACATTTAAAAACAATTAACTGTTTAATGTCAATGTTCTGACTTCTAGCGCACCAACTTCTGTATCCTTGACATGATCAACAATTTAGTGCTCCATCTTTCCTGGAGTAGAATATTTTATTTTGGGTGACCGTTCATGTTGTTACGTGTATTATCTTTTTCTCGGTGCACTTCATGACATTTCACTCTTGACTTATGTGCCCTCAAAATTGTCGCGCTTCCATGCAGTGAATGTCCTCTTTCATCAGTAAATGCATGCTCCGGTCTGAGAAAATGAATGCCTCCATTTAATTAGCAGCAAACTCATAACAATCCTAATCTTTACGATGTATCTCAGTGCAGCAAAGCAGAATTCAAATTCTAAGGTATAATCCTAGTTGTCAAATAAAACTATCATCCAGTCTATATGAACGGTGAAATATAAAACAGGAGACAAATAATAATAAATGAATATTATTATAGAGGGAAACTTCCGAGGCGATAATCAGCGAATCAATTCAGGAGAAGAGGTATGTTTACAGCACTCGGAAAAAATGACAAATAATCAACAACAGAAAAAAATATGGACCAAAGCAGGATCGAACCCGTACTCAGTGGCACAGCGCCTTGCCACGAGAAGTCAAACGCTAGAGAACACTGCCACTCAGCTAACTAACTAACTGCCACTCATCTAACTTTTTTTCTGTTGTAGATTATTTGTCATTTTTTCCGAGTACTGTAAACATACCTCTTCCCCTGAATTGAAAAAATAAAACAACCGAACACAGTTATCATACTTGTTTATATTATTAATGAAACAGACACGACACAAATATTTTGTAGTGGAAGATGTAATTTCGTATTTTTTGGAAGCTGTATAGGTCAAGAAGAGGTACAAAGAAAGAAACTAGAATCAGGATAGCATAGACAGCAATGACTTTCAGAAATTTTGATAAAATACTGCAGTCCATACTACTAAGCACAAAGACAAAGCTCAGAGCTTTCAAATCAATTGTGTTACACACCCATACTTTTACATGTGAGAGTTTGGAAACAATAAACAAAATATTTTTTTTAAAGCCCAAGAAAAAAACCTATATCATGGACTGAATTCAAGACTTGTGCAGAAATAGGAGAAATGACAAAACATCGAAGAGAAGGTGGTCATGTGTTGGACATGTGTAGGACATGTGCTGAACCTGTATTGAAGATGTGTTGGTCATATAATGAGAAAAGACAACATGATAATCTCAAAGCAAGACATACAACGAAAACCAAAGTTTAGAAAAACTTAGAGAAGCAATAAAAAAAAAAAACCACTAAAACGAGAAACAACATCAACAAGCATCACCTCAATTGTTGAGGTTGAAACACTCGACCAGAACAGGGACATGTGGAGAGATACAATGCGGGTTCTGTGCAAGGTCTGAAACGTTATAGCAATGATCATCAGACATGGAAAGTCTAGAATCTCTGAAGTATCTGCCGTCTTCGACTTGAAAGGACTGCATATTGTTAGATAGATTGCTAGATAGATTGATAGATATATAAATAGATAGATATATAATTAGCTAGATATAGCCAGGCAGACAGACAAACTGACAGAAATACAGAGAGAGACAGACGAACAGATAGAAAGACAGATAGACAGATAGATAGACAGACAGACAGACAGACAGACAGATAGACAGATAGATAGGTAGATAGGTAGATAGATAGATAGATAGATAGATAGATAGATAGATAGATAGATAGATAGATAGATAGATAGATAGATAGATAGATAGATAGATAGATAGATAGATAGATAGATAGATAGATAGATAGATAGATAGATAGATAGATAGATAGATAGATAGATAGATAGATAGATAGATAGATAGATAGATAGATAGATAGATAGATAGATAGATAGATAGATAGATAGATAGATAGATAGATAGATAGATAGATAGATAGATAGATAGATAGATAGATAGATAGATAGATAGATAGATAGATAGATAGATAGATAGATAGATAGATAGATAGATAGATAGATAGATAGATAGATAGATAGATAGATAGATAGATAGATAGATAGATAGATAGATAGATAGATAAAAAAAAAAGGGTATATCATCTCAATATTCCTGTACGGAGCAGAAACATAGAAATTAGACAAGAAAACAGAACAGAAAATTGAAGCCTTTGAAATGTGGATTTATAGAAGTATATGAAGAATTGGATGGAAAAATGAGGAAATAAAGGATGAAGTTTTGCAAATGAGAAATAAGAGATGAAGAAGAGAAATATGAGGCTAAAAATGAGAAGAGAACTACTAAAAACAATTCAAACAAAGCAGATTTTTGGGGCATGTTAAAAGACAAAACAGCCCACTAAAAGTAATCTTGGAAGGAAAAAATACAAGGTCAAAGAGACAGAGGCAGATCAAGATTAAAATGACCCAGTAACATCAGAAGGTAGACAAGTCAGCCTATGACAACCCGCACTATCAAAGCAAGAGACAGAGCGGGATGTCGCTACATGGTAGCCAACCTTGGATGCGGATATGGCACTCAATGGTAATAATTTATACAAGAATTCTATGGGCTGGAAAGAAAACAAATAATATAGTTTTGAAACAGCTGAAAGATAGGAGGGCAATATTTAACACAACTTGAACAAGATAAATGAAATCATTACGACACGTAAACATTAGTGTCATCGTGGTATGGAAAGTACAAAATAAACGAGCAGTGGAGAAAAAAGACTAAAATAGATGGCCAACATGAAGAGATGGACAGTAGAACCTATCATGTCGTGCGGCATCAAGGTCAGAGACATTGTGAAGTGACGATCCATGGTAGTCAACTCTCGATCTGGAGACTTCACAAAATTATGTTTTCAATGTTATCACATTTATGTGAACTAACAATTCACAAACAACAGAGATAGACTCAAGATAAAGACAAAGTTTGTCAAATCATTGGACAGTTATCATCACTATTCTCCAACAAGGAAATAACTCCAGGCAAAACGGGCACTACAATACAATCTTCATCCCAACGTTGTGCTTGCTGTCAATGCCAGTCCTGGACCCTAGATGCAAGAACAATAAGAAAAATAACCTCTACTGTGACGAAATGTGTTAGACGAATGACAGGAAACAGCCCTAGAGACAATATCAGAAATAAAGAATTTAGAAAAAAAGCTGGGAATTGTCCCCGCCATACAATATATATAGAAACAACAGATATAGTGGTTTGGCCAAGGCAGACGAGTTTGACAAAGCAGAGTAATCAAAACACAACACAACGTGCCCTCAATAAACGCTGCGAGAATATCAGACCCAAGGGTAGACCACGAAAAAGATGGATCGATGGAATATTAGAAGCACTAGGAAACATAACAGCAGCAGATGCGAACAGCAGAGCAAAAGACCGCAAATTATTTCTCCCCTCGACGCTGAAGGCAAATGAGAAAGGAGAAAAGAAGCAGAAGTTGAACGATGCACAATTTTTAAAAACAATTGCACTTTCCCATCAATATTTATTTTATTTTTTTTTGTTCAATTCGCTTTTAGCATCTGGCTGTGCCACTACAGTAGTATAGCAGAGTCCACTTGACACGTATTTTGGCGCTAAATTAACAAAGATATATAGGGCGGCGCGCGGCGCGCATAACACGTGCGGCGCAGGGGGAGTTAACCGAGACCTCTGGTCCGGTTGACCCCGTAAGTGACCTGTTTATGTCTGGTGTATGCTGACTTTGGAGTTCTTTATGTACTTGATCGTTAGTGATAGGTTAGTAGATTATACAACATCAATGAAAAACAATAGCATTAAATATAAAACAGAAGACAAAGATATATTTTATTCTTTTATTATCTCAATAGGTGTATAACATACAGTGGGTATTATATAACATTACAAACATATTTAGTACATTGAGTAAATATATAGTACAAGGATAACATTTATTTATAGCTATGTAGTTGGGCGTCTGCTTAACTTTGTGTCATAAATGAATCATAAGGGGTGAAACTTGTTAGAGATTGCTGGTCAGTCCATGCTGGTAGTGTAAAGAGTTAAATATCTAGAGGCATAGTCGAGACGTTATCATCAGCTACCTTTCTTTTTATATAGAAATAGGATAGAGCATTTCTTGTTTGACTGTAGGAAAATATGGAATTATTTAAGACTTTGAAACCTACATTTTTCCCACCCTTGGCCTTTTGCGTGGCGAGAACCTCTAAAAACATATCTTTATCTAATTTGTTGTGTTGCTTGCTTAACCCCTTACAACTGATTTTATCGTAATCCCCACTACAATGGTACGTTTTACTACATAAGCTAACAAGAGCTGTCCCTTCGTACTCTAATTTAAAAAGACCTGGCGTTCGTTTTGTGTACGCTTTAACACCCTTACAGCTTATACAATCTGTCTTGCTAATATGCTCATCGCAAAACTCAGCAGGAAACCAGTCTTTATATACACTATTAAACTCATCCCGCAGACCTGACTTAACTATGTCCTCTAGCTTAGGTGCGCTTAAGGCTAAGTATAAATTATCAGTATCTGTTTCACATAACTGAAAGTTGGACCTATCTACAAACTTATCTAAGAACTCGAAATTAAAATCTAACATACGAAGTTTTGCATATTGATACACGAAGAAACCGATTTGTAGGGGTAAGTCCCAAACAGTTTTCTTTTTCTCCATCTCAATTTCAAAAAGATCCTCCCCTATTTCAGTCATCTTTTTTAATCGGGAATTATTTATCATTTTCGATATCTCATCCCCCTGAACATACGAGACAGCGCTATGATTGGCCTTATTGGTTAGAGTCTTCCCGTAGGCTGAGTTTCCTAAGAGCTTCATCGTATCGTTTACTATAGATTGATTTTCGTCTAGATCACCAGCCCTCCTAGCGTCAGAAACCATTTCTCCAAACTTTTTAAAACAACTAGACGGTTGATATTCTATCACTTGATAGATTTTTGTTACCTCTAACCCATGATCTAAATACCATTTTAACAGTGGTGTTGCCAACAAAATTTTTTACCCGACATAACTGCCGATTAGAGTGCGACGAGGGGTTGACAACAAGTTATGTTTGAGGGCATATTCACCCATAAACGACCCAATATCGTCACGCGTGACGTCAATATTTTTGAAAATTGGAGTCATCTCACTGAAATGTTCCTTCAGGTGGTCGAGAACGTGTAGATCACATTCCACTAAACCAAAACACGTCCCATCTGAAACAGAAGTCAGAATCTGTTTATCACTGATAGGGAGCCCTTCTTTAGAGTAAGAGGGTCTAGCTCGAGGGATGGCTTTAGAAAGGAAAGCCCTAATGGTTGGGTCAGACTTTTTCAGAGCCTGCCACTCACATTCCCACATAACTTCTACTGGGACTTTTACCTCCTCGGTTAGGTAGGTGTGTATCTCACATGTTTTTTCAAACAGCTCGAACAAGGGTTTATTATTAACAGGGTTTCTATCTTTATCTTTGGTGAGGGGACAGTCTTTGTGACCATGGTACAGACAACCATGAAAATTGTAGACTCTTCTATTGGATTTATCCCACCCATCCACAGGGATATTTCTAGCACCTAATCGAAACTCCCTCCCGTTAAACTGAGTTTTCAACTCCACCCCTTTTTGGTGAGCGACCCACGTTAGCCACTCTCTACTTTGTTGGACATAATAGTTATCTTTTTCGACCCTAAACCCGGTCTCCATTCTTCTAATAATTGGATAATCTGTTGGCATTGGGTTCATCAGAGCCCAAAGATACAACGCGTTGGCATCGTAACCTTGGACGGATTGGACCCGCTTTACACCCCTAATTAACGTTTTGCCTGCTTCATGATACCTATGGAAAATTATAGAGGGACCCCCAACGATATTATCTCTAATCATTGTGTGTAGACTAGCCTGTTTGCTCGAACATAAACTAAACATTACACCCATATCAACGGTCTTAAAAAGGATACTTTAAACAAACACCCGGAACCGAAATGGCGTCTTTAAAACAGTCCACACCCCGCTCCCCATAAAAGCGAACTTGCTGCTCCAAGGCTTCTAAGAATGGGATCACATCTTTGTTATTATACCACACCAAAAAGTCCCTAAGGGTGGTCATGTTATTGTCCTTCCAGACGTTTTTACACAGAGCGTACTCCTCCTTGGAAATGTTGGAATTTTTTAACGACAAGTAAAGGGCTTCGTATGGGGGTAGTTCTGTCTCCTCCAACTTTTGGGGGTCGTCTATATATTCATAACAAAAGTAACCCTTTGTCTCACTAATCTTATAAGCTGCCAAGTACTTGCTATAACAAAAACCTGGCGCTAGATAATTTATTATATCTAGGAACTTTAGATTATGTGTTGCAATACACATAAAGTTATTGTTTCTTTTAACTATAAACTTGAACGGTTTTGGTACTTTGTAGTCTCTTTCAATTTTATCTTCCCCTTCTTCGATAACATCGGCGTCTTCCTCTTCTTCTTCTTCTTCTTCTTCTTCTTCTTCTTCTTCGCCCACTTGGGCAGTGGCATCCATGAAGTGCTTTATTAAATAAGGTTTAATGACGTTGACGTCATATTTCCCCGAGTTAAACCCTATTACTGGAAGCTCTTTTAAATATTCATCAAACTTAGCTATTAGCTTGTGTTTGTTCAGTTCATTGAGTTGAGTAAAAATACTGTCAAACCGATCTCGCAACAACGAGTATGTCATACCAGCGATACCAGTGAGATAATCAAGCATCTGACTAACTAAAATTTGTGGGTCACCCTTGGTTATGAAGTATTTTGGGGCCTCCCACCCGGGGACATTTGACGCTATAGAGCAGGAGAGGGGGACGTGTTTAGCTACAAAGGTAGTCGAGTGCGTCTCTTTGGGAACATTCCTACTATCAAAGTAACATTCATAATCGAATGTCGCCCTGAAGGGGTAAATAAAAAAAGCTGGAGTACTGATCCCTTCAGCGCTGATCGCGTCCCATACACTTTCAGGTGAAGAGTAAACGCCACCCTTATATGTTTCTACAGTCATATCCCCATTACACGTTTTTTCGTGCCTATCCATACGCCCAAACTTTTTTTCCACAATTTCCCACATTTTCCACAAGAAAAGCTTTTACTAGCCCTAGAAAGATCGTTTATATAAAAGAAGTGGTTTTTGTAAAGTAAAAGACGGAGAGTTTCATTATAACTACTACCGCTTCTCAGGACAATACGCAAGGCTTGCTCAGAATCAAATTCAAAAATATCTATATTTATTGAAAAACAATTTTCTAAGAGAGGCATTTCGGCAAGAGTTACACCGTGAAAGTTACTTAACAGTAGAGACGGGTTAAACTGTTTGAATAGTAGTCGCGAAGCCTTCCTAACATCTTTAACAGAGGTACCTCGATGGACAGCTAGACAACGGAAGAAGCAAAGATTATCATTGTAAACTTTAGAATTGGAGTCGGTTTGAAGGGTGTTAATGCCGTGGTTCGATGCAATGTAGGGTGGGATATCTAACAGACACACTATAGGATAATCTTGGAGTTTATAAATATAAACACTCGTACTGACTAATGCTTCTAATGTATATTTGGTTGCCTCCCTATTTTTATTTGCATACCCTAATATATCACTTTCATTTAATCTATCAACAAATGTTTCAGTCATTTTTGTTGTTAACTAACAAGGGTTTGTCTAACCCAGTCGCGTTATTTGAGCTGGCGTGAAAGTAACGCAACCCCTGTGTCTCCCTATGTCTTAAAACTAGATGATGACTATAATTCACCTTGAAACGCTTTTTCTGGGCTAGAAAAATTGGGTTTACAAGGGTCTTCCAATCTATAGGAGTATCAGGCTGATGAAATATAGTGTACGTGTCCATGTATTTAGTCCTACGTTCATGTGTTCTAATAGCTAACCAGTTGTTCTTATATAACATCTTAATATCTTGAGGTAACTTATTTAAAGAGTCTATTTCATTAATAAGTCTTGGTCTCTTTGAGGGCCCTTGAGTCGAACTCTTTACTCCCCGCTTGCGTAGGGTTGTCGATACCAGTGGGCCTGGTAGTGTTGATGATGGTGTTGAGTTGTCCACCCATGTGTCATGGCTAGCAAGATGTACTCGCAGATGGCTTGCTTCAGTAAAGCTTTGTTGACAGATGTGGCAGATATTTGGGGTAACACTGGGTTCTTTTGAAGGTACGTGATCTGTTGACACAGGAGTTGGTGTTGCAGGAACTACTGATACAAGAGATACAGGATGATCTGTCTTGATATGTCTGGCAAGGCTGTCTACTCTTGTATATACTCGTTCGCAAACATCACATTTGTGTTCATGACACTCATGTACACTAGCAACATGTCGTTTTAGGTCCCGGCTCCGGGTGAAAGTTTTGGAGCAGAGATGACAAGTGTTAGACATCTGTAGAAAAGAAATTGAAACATTACAACTAAAGAGTAAAGAACAGTAAACATTACAAGAAAAGTAAACAATTAGATTCACAAACTATCGAATAGGTTACAAAAGTAACACGTGGATACTAAACAACCAACTTATCGAAAATAGGTTACTAAAATACCACGTGGATACTAAACAACCAACTTGTCGAAAATAGGTTACTAAAGTAACATACTATAATATTAAAGAACTAAGATAACACTTACTTTTTTATGTGTTTGAAGACACGAGACACATCCGTCGTCAACAACTGTAAGCGAAAGTCTGATTACAAGCTTCACAGTCGCGTTATATACACGCCAGAAACACCGGAAGTGTTACTAAAAATAGAACTTACCGCTGATGCAATACCGGAAGTGTTAATAAAAATAGCTTTTGACCGCTGACGCGATGCCTGTGGAGTTTCTAAAAATAGATTTTGACCTATGATGCAATACCAGGCAATTTTATGATAGTTACGCCCCTTGACCCTTTTTGAGGGCTACGCCCATGAAATAGATAAAAATAGTAAATTTACACTCTAGACTTACTCCAAACTTTACATTAGACATCCCCATAGCAAAAATTTACTTAAAAGTCACTGTTATGGTTGTTACGCCCCTTGACCCTTTATGAGGGGACGCCCATGAAACTGTTACAAATAGTAAATTTACACTCTAAACTTACCCCAGATGTTATTTTAGACATCTCCATATCAAAAAGTTGCTTAAAAGTCACTTTTATGATTGTTACCCCCTTGCCTATTTTTGGCGGCTACGCCCATGAAACTGTTAAAGATAGTAAATTTAACCTCTAGGCTTACTCCAAACTTTACATTAAACATCCCCGTATCAAGAATTTGCATTAAAAACAACTTTTGAAATTTCTTACCCCAAACCGATCTTTGATGGCTACGCCCATGAAACTTTTAAAAATAGTAAATTTAACAGCTAGACATACCCCAAACTTTATATTAAGCATCTGCGTATCAAGAATTTACATAAAAACAACTTTTGAAATTACTACACCTGTACCCATTTTTGGCGGTTACGCCCATGAAACTGTTAAAAATAGTAAATTTAACATCTAGACATACCCCAAACTTTATATTAAGCATCCCCGTATCAAGAATTTACATAAAAACAACTTTTGAAATTACTACCCCCGTACCCATTTTTGGCGGTTACGCCCATGAAACTGTTAAAAATAGTAAATATAACATCTAGACATACCCCAAACTTTATATTAAGCATCCTCGTATCAAGAATTTACATAAAAACATCTTTTGAAATTTCTATCCCGTACCCATTTTTGGCGGTTACGCCCATGAAATCGATAAAAAATTGAAATTTAACCTATTGGTATACCTCAAACATAATATTTGACACGCCCATGTATCAAATTTGCCTGAAAAATCATCCAAAAATTAGTAGTGAAGTACCAGTGATTGACCGGGTAGACTCTCATATAAGGAATAAAAGGTAGACTCTCATATAAGGAAAAAATGTGCCTCGATGTAAGGGTAGACTCTCATATAAGGAAAAAAATGTGCCTCGATGTACCGGTAGACTATTTATATAAGAAATATTGTGCCTTCAAACACACTAAAGGGGCCTATATCACTGGTACTTCAGATATCCCACCCTATAATGAAACTCTCCGTCTTTTACTTTACAAAAACCACTTCTTTTATATAAACGATCTTTCTAGGGCTAGTAAAAGCTTTTCTTGTGGAAAATGTGGGAAATTGTGGAAAAAGTTTGGGCGTATGGATAGGCACGAAAAAACGTGTAATGGGGATATGACTGTAGAAACATATAAGGGTGGCGTTTACTCTTCACCTGAAAGTGTATGGGACGCGATCAGCGCTGAAGGGATCAGTACTCCAGCTTTTTTTATTTACCCCTTCAGGGCGACATTCGATTATGAATGTTACTTTGATAGTAGGAATGTTCCCAAAGAGACGCACTCGACTACCTTTGTAGCTAAACACGTCCCCCTCTCCTGCTCTATAGCGTCAAATGTCCCCGGGTGGGAGGCCCCAAAATACTTCATAACCAAGGGTGACCCACAAATTTTAGTTAGTCAGATGCTTGATTATCTCACTGGTATCGCTGGTATGACATACTCGTTGTTGCGAGATCGGTTTGACAGTATTTTTACTCAACTCAATGAACTGAACAAACACAAGCTAATAGCTAAGTTTGATGAATATTTAAAAGAGCTTCCAGTAATAGGGTTTAACTCGGGGAAATATGACGTCAACGTCATTAAACCTTATTTAATAAAGCACTTCATGGATACCACTGCCCAAGTGGGCGAAGAAGAAGAAGAAGACGAGGCAGAAGCAGAAGAAGAAGAAGAAGAGAAGAAGAGGAAGAGGAAGAAGAAGAAGAAGAAGAAGAAGAAGAAGAAGAAGAGGAAGACGCCGATGTTATCGAAGAAGGGGAAGATAAAATTGAAAGAGACTACACAGTACCAAAACCGTTCAAGTTTATAGTTAAGAGAAACAATAACTTTATGTGTATTGCAACACAGAATCTAAAGTTCCTTTATATAATAAATTATCTAGCACCAGGTTTTAGTTATAGCAAGTACTTGGCAGCTTATAAGATTAGTGAGACAAAGGGTTACTTTTGTTATCAATATATAGACGACCCCCAAACGTTGGAGGAGACAGAATTACCCCCATACGAAGCCTTTTACTTGTCGTTAAAAAATTCCAACATTTCCAACGAGGAGTACGCTCTGTGTAAAAAGGTCTGGAATGACAATAACATGACCACCCTTAGGGACTTTTTGGTGTCGTATAATAACAAAGATGTAGTCCCATTCTTAGAAGCCTTGGAGCAGCAAGTTCGCTTTTATGGGGAGCGGGGTGTGGACTGTTTTAAAGACGCCATTTCGGTTCCGGGTGTTTGTTTAAAGTATCTTTTTAAGACCGTTGATATGGGTTTAATGTTTAGTTTATGTTCGAGCAAACAGGCTAGTCTACACACAATGATTAGAGATAATATCGTTGGGGGTCCCTCTATAATTTTCCATAGGTATCATGAAGCAGGCAAAACGTTTATTAGGGGTGTAAAGCGGGTCCAATCCGTCCAAGGTTACGATGCCAACGCGTTGTGTCTTTGGGCTCTGATGAACCCAATGCCAACAGATTATCCAATTATTAGAAGAATGGAGACCGGGTTTAGGGTCGAAAAAGATAACTATTATGTCCAACAAAGTAGAGAGTGGCTAACGTGGGTCGCTCACCAAAAAGGGGTGGAGTTGAAAACTCAGTTTAACGGGAGGGAGTTTCGATTAGGTGCTAGAAATATCCCTGTGGATGGGTGGGATAAATCCAATAGAAGAGTCTACAATTTTCATGGTTGTCTGTACCATGGTCACAAAGACTGTCCCCTCACCAAAGATAAAGATAGAAACCCTGTTAATAATAAACCCTTGTTCGAGCTGTTTGAAAAAACATGTGAGATACACACCTACCTAACCGAGGAGGTAAAAGTCCCAGTAGAAGTTATGTGGGAATGTGATGGCAGGCTCTGAAAAAGTCTGACCCAACCATTAGGGCTTTCCTTTCTAAAGCCATCCCTCGAGCTAGACCCTCTTACTCTAAAGAAGGGCTCCCTATCAGTGATAAATAGATTCTGACTTCTGTTTCAGATGGGACGTGTTTTGGTTTAGTGGAATGTGATCTACACGTTCCCGACCACCTGAAGGAACATTTCAGTGAGATGACTCCAATTTTCAAAAATATTGACGTCACGCGTGACGATATTGGGTCGTTTATGGGTGAATATGCCCTCAAACATAACTTGTTGTCAACCCCTCGTCGCACTCTAATCGGTAGTTATGTCGGGGAAAAAATTGTGTTGGCAACACCACTGTTAAAATGGTATTTAGATCATGGGTTAGAGGTAACAAAAATCTATCAAGTGATAGAATATCAACGTCTAGTTGTTTTAAAAAGTTTGGAGAAATGGTTTCTGACGCTAGGAGGGCTGGTGATCTAGACGAAAATCAATCTATAGTAAGCGATACGATGAAGCTCTTAGGAAACTCAGCCTACGGGAAGACTCTAAACAATAAGGCCAATCATAGCGCTGTCTCGTATGTTCAGGGGGATGAGATATCGAAAATGATAAATAATTCCCGATTTAAAAAGATGACTGAAATAGGGGAGGATCTTTTTGAAATTGAGATGGAGAAAAAGAAAACTGTTTGGGACTTACCCCTACAAATCGGTTTCTTCGTGTATTAATATGCAAAACTTCGTATGTTAGCTTTTTATTTCGAGTTCTTAGATAAGTTTGTAGATAGGTCCAACTTTCAGTTATGTGAAACAGATACTGATAGTTTATACTTAGCCTTAAGCGCACCTAAGCTAGAGGACATAGTTAAGTCAGGTCTGCGGGATGAGTTTAATAGTGTATATAAAGACTGGTTTCCTGCTGAGTTTTGCGATGACCATATTAGCAAGACAGATTGTATAAGCTGTAAGGGTGTTAAAGCGTACACAAAATGAACGCCAGGTCTTTTTAAACTAGAGTACGAAGGGACAGCTCTTGTTAGCTTATGTAGTAAAACGTACCATTGTAGTGGGGATTACGATAAAATCAGTTGTAAGGGGTTAAGCAAGCAACACAACAAATTAGATAAAGATATGTTTTTAGAGGTTCTCGCCGCGCAAAAGGCCAAGGGTGGGAAAAATGTAGGTTTCAAAGTCTTAAATAATTCCATATTTTCCTACAGTCAAACAAGAAATGCTCTATCCTATTTATATATAAAAAGAAAGGTAGCTGATGATAACATCTCGACTATGCCTCTAGATATTTAACTCTTTACACTACCAGCATGGACTGACCAGCAATCTCTAACAAGTTTCACCCCTTATGATTCATTTATGACACAAAGTTAAGCAGACGCCTAACTACGTAGGGAGGTCAAAAAGTAATGCACACCAATTTTTTTCTCGGCTAATAATAAAGATAGGAATATGAAATTTTGCACACTTGGAATATGACATGTTCCAATTATGTGCACCAAATTGCACAGCATTCTGAAAAATATTACGCAATCTATGAACCGTTAAAATGGAGCTTGTCAACAATGTCCGTTACAAACAGCGAATTGTCATTAATTTCTGGTTGCGGAGAAAGAAACTGTGGCAAACATTCATAAACGACTGTGTGCAGTGTACAAATGTTCTGCAGTCGATAGGAGCACAGTTAGTCGCTGGGTTCAGAGAATTAAAGCTGCAGAAAGTGTACGAGTGGAGCTGCATGATTTACCGCGTTCTGGACGTGTTTCCTCGGCTACCAGCACAGACATGTTAAACCGGGCTGATGCCATTTTTCGTAAGGATAGGCGTATCACTAGTCAGCAATTGGCATTGCAGCTTACAGTCAGCAAGGGAAGTGCAATCGCAATTTTTAAAACTCTCGGATATTCAAAGATTTGCGCTCGACGGGTTCCTCGGTGTCTAACAAATGATCACAGAGTTCAAAGGAAAACATTCTGTTCTGAATTGTTGGAGCGTTTCGGTGTTGAAGGAGAAATGTTTTTGTTAAAAATTGTTACCGATGACGAAACGTGGGCACATTATTATGAGCCTGAAACAAAAATGCAGTCAATAGAAGGGCATCATCCGCAGTCACCAAAAAGAAAAAAATTCAAAACATCTCCATCAGCCGGAAAGGTGATGATCACTGTCTTCTGGGACATTGATGGTGTGATTCTTGTTGATGTAATGACAAGAGGTGAGACAATCAACTCGACAGCTTACATCAATACACTGACAAAACTCAAAAATCGGTTCCACAGAGTTCGGCATAAAAAGCCATCTGCAGATGTGTTGCTTCACCATGACAATGCACGCCCTCACACAAGTCTGGTAACACGGGAAGCAATCAACAAATTTGGTTGGACTGTACTGCCCCATCCTCCTTACAGCCCTGATCTGGCTCATTCAGATTTCCATCTGTTTGGACCACTCAAAAAATTCCTGCGTGGGAAACACTTTGACAATGATGAGGATGTGATCCGTGCAGTTAAAAAATGGCTACGCGAGCAGGACAAAACTTGGTACAAACAAGGCATTCATGACCTAGTTTCGCGTTTAAATAAGGCAATACGCTTGGACGGAGATTATGATGAAAAATAGGTAGTGTCAAGGGGATGTTCAGCTACAATCTGTGAAAATTTCACACATTTTGCCCGAATAGTTTCCGAGAAAAAAAGTGGTGTGCATTACTTTTTAACCTCCCTTCAGTACATAGCTATAAATAAATGTTATCCTTGTACTATATATTTACTCAATGTACTAAATATGTTTGTAATGTTATATAATACCCACTGTATGTTATACACCTATTGAGATAATAAAAGAATAAAATATATCTTTGTCTTCTGTTTTATATTTAATGCTATTGTTTTTCATTGATGTTGTATAATCTACTAACCTATCACTAACGATCAAGTACATAAAGAACTCCAAAGTCAGCATACACCAGACATAAACAGGTCACTTACGGGGTCAACCGGACCAGAGGTCACGGTTAACTCCCCCTGCGCCGCACGTGTTATGCGCGCCGCGCGCCGCCCTATATATCTTTGTTAATTTAGCGCCACATGGAGGCGAAGGCGCGCCCCCCCAGCACCAGAGCTGGAAGTCGTCAGTGACTCATAACTGATGGCTTGCGCCAGGATCGGTGAACCAGAACCATCCAGACCCTGCTACACCTCTTCGTGGTGCCTCTAGAAACAGACTAACCTGTCTAGTCTGGCCAAGCGAGCAGGGATCGAAGTGGGAAGACGAACCCGGTACACAAAAAAGCGTCGGCTGAAATCGGATGTGTTGGGCCGAAAGGCGCAGATATCACAGTGTTACACTGCAAACTGCAACACAACGTAACTACGTCCACTTAACGTCCTTTTAAGGGCGGATGACGAGGAGGAAGTCTACGGTTCGTATCCGTTAGAATACCTCAAATCATCGGACGAACGCATCATCATCATCATCATCATTTAGCGCCACAATACGGGTCAAATGGACCCTGCTATACTACTCACTACACCTCAACCGTTTGTAATATTGTTCACTGTTAAAGATTATGTTGCCACTTCTGTTCTGTAACTTCAGGTTGAAAAAAGCAGGCACGCCGGTTTTGTATTTTTTGAGTACCATCTTTTTCGAACGAGGGGTTGATTTACTCCTAGCTAAAATGTGTCGAGGTGTGCCAACAACGGAGGTTCACTCTTTGCCGATGAGATGCAATTTAGTGCATCTGTAAAAATAAACAAAAAGTAAAGAGCCCCCGTCATGCCAAGTGGCGTATAGGGAATATGGTGTTAGTGACCATAAATTTTACAGACCTTCAGCACATGATTTTTGGGATAATGTGATCGGTATTACGCTAGTGCCGCTTTACTTTCCCAGAAAAAATCCGGTACCCATTTAAGGCTGGGTGAATCCGGAAGCCGTCGGTTGGGATCGAACCCTACCCCTTCTCCTTTGTAGTCCAGTTCACTAACCACTGAGCTATCGAGGCGCCCTTAGTGCATCTGTGCTGAAATATATTTGTTGAGTTTATTTCTTAACTGACGAAGCAGCCATTTGTGTTATTATATCCGTTGCCACCGATATCTCTGAGCCTGTTCACTGTGTGTGTGTGTGTGTGTGTGGGGGGGGGGGGGCGCCCAAAAAAAAAAAAACAAGCCCCCAACTCTGAGACGTCTCGAGCTATGCTAGCTATAGACGGGTATTATACCTGCCTCTGCTCGCAATGGTGATAGCGTCACAACTATTTACCGGTTCCCCCTCGTCAGGCAGGCTGAGAGATATCGGTGGCGACTTTTTTCCCTGCGTGCAAACTGTCTGTCGCGGTAATAAGGCTAAGAAGTCCTCACGAGGTAAAAGTGTTTAGCACATCAGATATGGAAGACATGCCGGAGCCATCAAATTCCGACTTAAGTACACGCGTGTTGTCTTGAATAATTTTCGGTTTACCTATTAAAACTATGCAAATGTAAGACAACGGGAATCAGTACTCAGTGCACAGAACTTATGTTATTAACCACCAAAGAAACAAGCCTTGGCGATGATATGCTACAGCTGATCGACTACAGCTGTTTTTACAACAGGCTACATTTGAGGCTGGTCATCTGCGTAAGGAAGGAATTTGTGTGCCTCAGGTGAGTATGTCTTGTTGGGATTGTGATGAGATGCAACACCAGATCATGAAGGTCCAGTCTGTGCATCCTGTTCGGAGTGTCCGGGACGGTTTACCTTGACAAAGATCTAGTTTTATTTTCGTGCCACCGATAACAGGCGTAAGAGGCGATAAGGGGGCTAACAGACTTGCCACTTTGACTGATGGGAAGCGTGAAAGGGTAATGGACTGCATGATATTCTAAATGCCCACAGGGACGCTAGGCGAAAGCGACACTGGAAAAAAACAAACTATCTTTTCATACATAAACAAATTGCACAAATAACATGTCAAGGTGGGAGATAGTAGACAGGGATGCTGTGATGGAAATCAAAGATGGCTTGAAAACAAAATATTGTCGTTAGTCAGGGCAATTTGATAGCAAACGTGTGAATCATGGCCAGTCTATCAAACAAAGATGTGAAAAATCGGTGTACTGGAAACAAAATGCTACAGAAAAGTCCGAAAGATAACTGGGAAAATGAAAAAAACAACAATGAAGATATTTTTTGAAATACTCGTATATAAATAATGAAAATAACGGCCAAATCTTGTAGAGGAGATTACAATACTACGGCAGAGGATCTTCTTCTTTTTCTTTCCTCCCTCATTTGCCTTCCATGTCGAGGAAAGATATAATTTGCTGTTTTTTGCTGTTTGTCTCTGCTGCTATGTTTCCTAGTGTTTCTAATATTCCGTCAATCCATCATTTTTGTGGTCCGCCCTTGGGTCTAGTGTTCTCACAACGTTTATTGAAGACTCGTCGTGCTGTGTTTTTATTTTTCTGCTTTATCACGTGGCCAAACCATTTTATCTCTTGTTTCTTTATGTATTAAATAGCGGGGGTTATTACCAGCTTTTTCTTTTCCCAGTTCTTCATTGCTAATACTGTCTCTCAGGCTGTTTCCTGTCATTTGCCACACATTTAATCTCGGTGTGATTATTTTTCTAATTGTTCTTGCATCTAGGGTCCAAGACTAACATTGGTATAGTCCGTTCAGAAATTCATAATCACACCTGAATTAGTTTTGCGTGATAACCGTTTGTTATTTTGCTTTTAAATTTCGCATGCAATCTTAGAATATTGATGACGTTAAAGAAATATTTTTTGCTCTGCGAAATTTGATCTGGTTTAAAAGTTTTCTTCTTTAGGCTATATTAAATTCACCCTGTTCGAATTTGACACCATTTTAGGATATATACATTAATTTGGCGCGGTCGTTCACGTAAAATAGTTTGGCTATTGCAGAAACACTAACTTCAGAAAAATACAGTGCACAAAACTTAATTGTTATTGAACGGCATGACGCACCACGGCCTTGGCATTAATTACCGAAGGGAAGGCGTATCTTTATTAATTTTGTGAAGACTCAGTAGACAATTTGTTGACTTTAAATACCAACATTTATATCTAAATTACAATGAGTTTGAAATGCAAATTTATAACTACGCCAAAGGTTACTGTTTTACTATATCAGCACTTCCTTAGGGAATCCAAGATGGGGCATTTATATTGTGATATTCATGACCCAGAGAGACGAACGCAACTCGCGCTTGGTCTTAATAAATCGTCATTTTCTATTGATATTACTTAATTAAATTAATATTATTTGTGAAAAACCACACTTGGTCATTGCTCGAAGCAAATACCTGAGACAGATCCGTGAGCGGCGGAGTGAACGGTATGATATTGTATATTTGGACGAATCATGGGTCAACGCACACCACACCTATGCTAAAGAATGGCAGTCAGTAAATGACAAACTCAAAAGAACAATTCCGAGCAGCAAAGGCCAGCGCATTATATTAACGCATGCTGGAAGCACTGAAAACGGCCTTGTCCATGATGCGGGACTTATTTTCCAATCAAAAAGTACCGACGGTAGGGACTATCATACTGAAATGAATGGAAACATTTTCAGGCACTGGTTGGAGAACGATCTTTTACCAATCCTGGAGAGACCTTCATGCATAGTCATGGATAATGCATCATACCACAATGTCGTATCAGAGGAAGACAAAGTGCCTACTGCACCAAATACAAAAGAGCAAATTAGGACATGGCTTGCGAATGAAAATGTCAAATTTGACGACACATAGTTAAAACCCGAATTGTTACAACTTGTGAAGAATACGAATAAGAAAAAGGTGTACCATTTTGACAAAGTCATTGAGAAATACGGCCACACCTCTCTTCGACTCCCTGCATATCATGCGTACCTTAATCCAATCGAACTTGTCTGGGCTCACGTCAAAGGACAAGTTGCAGAACAGAACAGGACGTTTAAAATGTGTGATGTTGAAGTTCTGACACGCGAGTCTCTCTCAAAAATAGACATTCCGTTCTGGAAGAAGTGTGTTGAACATGTACTGCGGGTGGAAGATGAGTACTGGAAACGAGATGGATTACTATTTGTCCAGCCAGTAATGATTATCAACCTCTTGGAATCGTCAGATTCGGAATGATTAAAATTAAGATGAATTCAATTCCAGCTGCAGTTAGGAAGTCCTGGGGTCTAATGGTGACGGAAGGACAAGACTAATTGTAACCAATTGAATTTATGTTTGCAAATACACATAACGAACAACATCCACAATTAAGCACTATGTAGATACGCCTCTGACAAGAATTGCAGTAAACTGGAAATGTAACACGAATACTGTAAACTCTAAAATTTGAATCAACTTGTGTGATATCGTCATAAAAGATCAAAGGAATTCGCTGATGTGCAAAATCTGTTGTGTTTGTGGAATAAAAAATACCAAAATCTTTGCGTCATCAATATTCTAAGATTGCATGCAAAATTTGGAAACAAAAAAAATAAGCGGTTATCATGCAAAACTAATTCAGGTGTGATTATGAATTTCTGAACGGACTAT
The DNA here is from genome assembly GCA_032433765.1 of Megaustenia siamemsis. NCBI lineage: Eukaryota > Metazoa > Mollusca > Gastropoda > Stylommatophora > Ariophantidae > Megaustenia > Megaustenia siamemsis. The sequence goes on from JAVIAB010000092.1 coordinate 151,156,897, forward strand.
AGCACACCTTTAGAATGAAGATTGTAGTTCCCGTTTTGCTTCTAGAGTTATTTCTTTGTTGGACAATAGTCGTGATAGCTGTACAATGATTTGACAAGCTTTGTTGAATCTTGAGTCTATTTCTGCTGTTTGTAAATTATCATTTATCACTAGACTTCCTAGGTATTTAAATTCCTCTACCTGGTTTAGTTGTCTGCCGAGGCCGCGGATAAAAAGTGATATACAAATTTATGATACAAAATTTTCCAGTGGACTGGAAACAAAAACAATAACAGAGAGCATGGCTCCAGGAAGTCGAGACAGGAGAAAACCACGAAGATGATGGTTTTAAGACATCAAAGAGACCTTAAAAGTGACAACAGAAGAATTGGGTTAACATTCTGTAAAAGTACATGCGACTCGATGACGAATTATTGCATGTTATGAGACTGAAGGAGATCTGGCCATTTATGGATTCATCCGCTGTGCAATGAGGATGATCTATCAGGTGACTTAAACAGGGCTACTGGTTATTTTTTGTGCTGATCTATTCCGCAGCCCTGTCGCTGTTTGTAATAAAATAATTATAATTCCCTTTGTTTGGCATTCTTGCTAGCCTATTATACTTTCTAGAATCCACATCTCCCTAATGAGCTAAATAATAGAGTACAGCATTATAGCAGGATATTACCATTTGATATATGAATTTTACTTTACTTTTACTTATTATATAAAAACATAATGTAATAAACATTTTAACAGAGCATAACATAATGTATTCACAAAATCCACTCCCACTTTATTTACCTGGACTCTTATTTTACCTCTAAGTGTAAGAGCAAAGAGATCTAAGGAGTAATATTTACCAGTATAACTTTTTAAATAAATATTTCATACAAAATCCACTTCACAATATCTCAAAAGAATAATGGCCTTTTCAAAATTAAAACATGTTATAACATAATTTTAAAAGAATGTGCGTCTCTAGTGAAATAATCAACAGACAAATTCAGAAGAAACCTCTCACAAAAGTTTGCAGAAGTTCCAGACAATTAATGATACGTAGTTGATGTGCAATGTAATAAATGAAAGCAAATAGTTTTAAAATAAGAATTTCTACAATGCTATTTTAGCAATCATTAAGGAAGGTCGTGCCATCGATAATTTGCACATTTTATTTACCGGAAAATATTGAAAGAAGCAATCCTCATACACAGGTACCCTCTTCAGTAAACAAATTATCTTTGCTAGGTACTTGTGAATTTAATGCAGAAGATTGCGGTTCGTATTCCGCGCGTTTTAATTTCATCCGTGCACTACTCGAACTGAACTCAGAAGAGAAATATATATCCTCTTCTTCGTATCTTCCAATAGAGAGAATTCGCTTGAAAGCTGACCTGTAATCTTTGTTGAAGGCGCTGTATATGAAAGGGTTAAGGCACGAGTTGAAGTAGCCTAGCCACGTGAACAACAAAAAGATCTTGTGGGGAATTAATTCTGGATCGTAGGCAGTTATAGGGTTAATGATGAAGAAGGGAAGCCAGCAAAAGAGAAAGACCCCTGCGATAACCCCAAGCGTTGTGGCGGCTTTACGATCAGATTTCCTGAAGGCTTTCTTATTGAAGATAATACTGGTGTTGGTTGTGCGTTCTCCAGACATAGATTGGCTTTTAATTTTACTTGAGTGTCTTCTAGCAAACAATAAAATACGGTAATACAGCACAAGTATAACAATACAGGGTACATAGAAACTGATGGTAGAAGAACCAACGGCGTAGATAAAGTTAAAATCAACCATGCATTCATCGTATGAACTGGCGGATTCATAGGCGTAGACTTTACCGTGATGCCAGCCCATGTGGATGGGCAAGAAGGACATAAGTGCTGAGATTATCCACACGGCAGCTATGAGCAGCAACGCCTTTCTGGTAGTCATCCACATGTCGTAATGCATTGCATTCTGGATATGCTTGTAACGGTCAAAACTGATGACGCACAGGTTCAAAATGGAGGCGGTGGAGCACATGACGTCGGTGGAAATCCAAATTCGACAGAAAATTCCACCAAAGATCCACCTTCCTAGAATATCGTTGACCGCAGCAAAGGTCATAACTAAAATAGCAACAAGAAGGTCGGCTACAGCCAGTGAGACGATAAAGTAGTTACTCTTGTGCCTCTTTAGTCGTCTGTTTGTGAAGACGGCTATGCAGACCAGGAGGTTTCCCAAAATAGCAATGAGAACAGTAGACACAAAACAGATTCCAAGAATCACACTTATCCAAAGCTCTCTTTCAAGAAAAACATTTTCCGATGAGCTGTTTGTGACGTTGAGCGTAGCTGCTGTCGTGTAGGTCACGACGTATGACGGGGTTATCAGGTTCAGGTCCATGCATTCCTGTGACGGCAGTTCTAGGTTACCTGTCATGAAATTATATAGAACGTTCACAAATGTTTATCGTGGGTCAAAAATATTTAGATCTATATCTATTTACATCTGTATTTATATTTATGTCTATATCAATATTTATATCTATATTTATATCATCGTCTAATTTAATACATTTTTTTCACTCCTATCTTGTAACTATGAACGATTTTTACTTCTTGAAGATATATACATTTTAAATAAACATCGCATTTTCTTCATATTCTTCTTTTTATTTTCTTCTCATTCTCCATTCCAGCTCCACGTAGAGCTTAGGTCTTCAATAAACACTTTGAAAGCCATTATGTCTCTAGTCATTCTTTTAAGATTGTTTCGTGTCTTCCTCATTCTTTTCAGATCTGCTTTTGCCTGTCTTCTCTGTGAATATTTGTGTGTTCCTTTGTCTCCTCCCATGGGGATTCCACAAAAAACAACTTGTGAGATAAGTTGACATCCACAGTGTGCGCCGTATCTGGTGCCATCATATCGGTCGTACCTCTTTGTCCACTAGTAGTATTTGACTGGTACTTTCACATTATTCTACGTTAGTGGTTTTGTCATGTCATTTCCGAGGTTGCAATGTATTAGTTTTACAGATGATATTGTGGTACCATTGAGCTTGCTGTTCAAGATAACGCATTTCACGTTTCTTTAAAGAAAATCATGACCGAACTTGCACAATAGTTATCGAAAATATCTTCATTTTGTCATGTTTCGGTAATCTATGTTTAAAGCATTCAGAGGCATTTCATAACTCTCAAATCGTGTTTTCATTGGAATGACGTTGATGGGATTAAAATGTCGATAAGAAAGAAGAATATATCATTTACTCAAAACCACATGAAGCCTCAAATGTTGTCATAAAAGAATTACACAGGACTGACAAAATAACACAGGAGATCTTTGTCATAGATAGGTATTTACTACTGTCACCGTACAATTCACACTTAAATCAAACAGAAATAGTTTGGGCAAAGGATAAAGATAGAGTGAATGAAGACAAAGACATTATAACTTTCAGAAATTGCTTATACTGACTGCCCTCTCGGAAATTGACAAAGACAATGAATGCTGGATGAAATGTGAAATTCATGTAATGAAGAGGGGAGAACTGCTGACAAAAATTATGGTTCCGGCGTTTCATTCAACCGACGACAGTAATCAACTTGTTTTATTACTCCCATTTAGTAAGTTCATTATACCATTTAAAATATTTTAGATTCGCAAATGTCAATATGTCTTTAAACAGATAGATATAGAAATAAAAAAAATACTATTGAATTATGTAGGTTGGTAGAACAAATGTGCATCACAATTAATTTAGCTAGTCCGATTGATATTAAAGACAACTGCAGGCGGTGATGTCAAGAGTAAAGTAAAATTGTATAAATATTTTCTATGGAAAAGTGTTTACGAAACTACTTTATTGAAAATAAATTAAATGCACAATTCTTATGAAATAAAATTGACTTATTACCTACTGTTGAACAATTGGAATGCTCCTCTGGTTTGCAAAATAGAATAAATATACTGAAATACTATACAATAAATGAAACATCGATAATTAATAAACTCATAAGAATGAATAATAAAGAAAATGTATGTTTTGATAAGTCGGTGTAGTTTGTGATTAAAATATTAAAGTCGGGACACACATAAAACAACACGTGCAGAAAAAATGTGTAGGATAAATAGTTTATGAGAAATTAAAGAATTTACGTCGACAAACACTGTAAACGTACGTTTATATTGTATATAATCTGTAATAATAATAAATAATTGCTGTGATTTCTTCTTACTTTAAAATTAGCGAAACCAACACGGGCATGGCCAACTACTTAACATAGATCGTTCTAACTTGATGCGTAGATCATTCAGGTCGCTGAAGAATGCTGACATGTGACTAAATGTATTTAATGATCTGCTTTAGACATTATAAGATAAAGTAATCCATCCGGTAATATACATAAACGGTACTACGAATGCAACAGTTGGGCCTAATGGAAACCAGTATAGCTATGCGTTCAGTACATAGTAAAGACCTGTGCATTCATTATCTCTTTTCATAACTGATTGTGCTGTGCAAGACACAATTTAAAAATAGGGGGTACAAATAATAATAAATAAATATTAATATATAGGGAAGATGGAAGTTCGTCCGAGTTCTAGCCGTGGTGTATACAATGCTGATCTTGAACATCGCGCTGTCTGTTGTCACAGCGAGTTGGCGGATTGTTATAGTCCGTTCAGATTCGTTTGCCTAGACATTAATTTATTTTTTTCAAAAACTTATTGTTCATTTGCATTGATCTTTTGAAGTTAGGTTTAGAATACTAATGTCGCTATAAAAATATTTTTTTATCAAAGAAATGTGATCCAGTTTCAAAGATGCCTTATTTAACCTATATTTAAAAAAAGTTAATCGATATTATAAACACCGGCGGGATTATGTAGATGCTTACATCTCACAGCTGATTCTTTAACATATAGGCATGACCTTCACGGCTGAATGCGCACCGTCCTAAAATAGTTATGTTTCCACTATAAATTTTTATAAAGAAAGGTTACATATGAAATTTCCCGTTTAGCACAAAATGACATTTTAGCCGAAACCGGAAATTATGTGACGTCAAAATCACGACCGTAGACTCGAGTTCGAGTCATAATTCAGAGGCAAATCTCAATATTTACAGAAAGGAGGCGGCACTATCCATATTATCTTCTGCAAGTCTATGTGAGAATGAATATAAAGGCAAAATATTTTACTGAGCATAACATTGCTATAAAGATTTATCAATACTTCTGCAGAGAACGTAAAAAGGGACATCTTTATTGTTCTTTATCAAACCCTGAGAAGAGAACAATGCATATTTTAGGTTTGTGTAAACGTTCATTTGATCGAATAGTTAAAGGAAGCGGATATTTATTGCCAACAAATGCAAGAAAGCAAGGAAGGAAAGAAACGTTAGACAGTTTTGATAAGGACCTAGTAAAAAGAGAAATCTGTCGAATGTTTGATATAAACGAAGAAGTGACACTTAGAAAGTTGAAGCTTTGGCTGAAAACTAACAACGACATTGAAATATCAAAAACTTCATTATGGAAAATGTTAAGAAGTGCAGGCTTCACCTTTAGAAAGTATGCTGGTGGAAAAAACATTATTTGTGAGAAGCCACATCTAGTAGCTCTTAGAAGCAAGTATTTACGTGAAGTGAAGGAAATGCGCGAAAATGATTATGATATTGTTTATTTAGATGAAACGTGGATCAACGCTCATCATACAAATGAAAAGGAATGGCAGCAGATGGAAGTATTAAAAGATCAGTACCAAGCAGTAAAGGGCAACGTTTGATAGTTGCACATGCAGGTAGCAGACATAATGGGTTGTTGTAGAATGCTCATCTCGTTTTCATTTCAAAATCCATAGACAATAGAAACTACCACTCCGAAATGAATGGGCACATATTTAAAGACTGGATCGAGAAAAGTATCCTTCCAATATTAGATCGACCTTCTTGTCTGATAATGGACAATGCTTCATACCATAACGTAGTTAACGTAGAAGATAGAATCCCAACATCATCAAGTACAAAAGATGCAATCAAAACGTGGCTCATAAAAGAACACATACAAGTTAACGACAGCTACTTAAAACCCGAATTGCTTAGCCTTGTAAAACAGACACAACGTACAAAGATATTTAAAATAGACAAGTTAATTCAAGAACATGGCCATAGATGTTTGAGACTACCTCCATATCATGCACACTTAAATCCTATAGAACTAGTTTGGGCAAAAGTTAAAGGACACGTAGCATATACAAATAAAACTTTCAAATTATGCGATGTTGAGACACTTACAAATCAGGCTCTATCAAATATAAATAAAGACTACTGGGTAAAATGTGAGGATCATGTGTTACGACAAGAAGAGGAATATTGGAAAAAGGATGGTTTGTTGTTTGTTCAGCCGAAAGCAGTAATCGACCTATTTGACTCGTCTGATTCTGAATGATCATTACTCTGATTAAGTCTACAGATAAATAGTTTGATTTGCAAAATTTCCTAGTTGATTTGTTAAACAGTTTATTGTTCAAGACCACCCAAGCAATCAAAAATATGTTATAAGCAAACCAACAACCATTACTTTGAATGGAAGCCTGCTTGAGTCAGTACAGAAGTTCAGCTATCTTGGATCCACTATTACAGCCACACTTTCCTTAGATGAGGAACTAAATGTACGTATTTGAAAGGCAGCGACAACATTTGGGAAACTCACACCAAGAGCATGGAACTATATCAAATTGACTCTACGAACAAAAGTTCTATATATAATTTAAAATTTGTATACTTGCCACCAAGTAAAATTTTATGGACACGCCTATGGGTCATCGTTGCACTAGATTACTGTAAAACATTTTGATTAGGGTCAAAATAATAGTTACTTGGGCAAAGATCAAAGGAATTCGCCGCTTTAAGAAAACCGTTATAGCTAGACATCGAGTAACACATATGTTCTCGTGACATGGACATTTTAACACCGTATGCCAAAAATCATGTGAAATCATCAAGAACTTTTTGAATTATAAATTATAACATCTCGGCAAACGAATCTGAACGGACTATAGAATTGTAACCACGGGTTTGAAATAATTGTTTGTGCACATTTCGTTAACCACCGAGGTAGATCAAGTCTTTATTCTGCTGGCTTCGTTTGCGACATTGGAAGCTAATGACCTAACTGCCTAACTTGTGTAGACGGTTGGTTCGGGGAAAATTGTGCGTTGCAGTGTCACTGCTAAAATCGCTCAGTTTGTGACAGGGCTACAGGGACATGCACAAACGGTGACAGTTGTCGGTGAGAGCGTTTCGGACCCTAGTGTCAGTACTTTGATCTAGTTTGCAAATACGCCTAGGGATCTGGACCTACAGATCCGGACAGTTTCATGGTCTAATCAACAAGTTACGGATTGAAGGGGCGATAGTTGCAAATATCTGCTCCATCTACATTGGCGGGGGTCGGAATGTGGCTCTCAAACAGAACGCAAACCAGACCGACACATTTAATGCTTGATAATACAGTGGACGGATGTGGACCAGAGGCCGCAGTTAATGGCAAAACAAAGACCAATCTCTATCACAATGACTACACAGACAAACAATTGAGAAGTGGAACCAATTCTGTTTATTGGTATCTGAACTTTGACACGTCCCAGAAGACTCACACCATTCGAATTTATCATCAAGCTAGCACTATGATTCGGGTAACGAATGACACTCCAAAGGTTTTCTCTGACAGTGGCGGTGTAGTGTTCCAGTATAATGATATATCATACCCAAATATTTATGTGAACACTATTGTAGTCACCATACAAGCGACAATGGCACACAGTAAGTTTGAGTTCTCACCGACCTTTTCGCAGGACGAGAGTGCACTGACGGTGTGTGAGGTGCAAACATTTACAGACACCTATTGTCTGGACGGGCATTCTTGGTCGTTTTGTGCAGTGTGTAGTGGGTGTTGCAAAGGCTGCACCGTCATCATCGGTACTTGTCACGGCTACTGTTCACTTGGGATCTATGGACACGACTGCACCGGGTCTTGTCTTTGTATCAGTTCTTTATGCGAGGAAAATCCGGAAAATGCCAACATTGCAAACATCCTGGCTATACCTGTGATGACACTTGTCGTGATGGTAATTTTGGGCTACAGTGCGAACAGACGTGTTCTGGTGGCTGTGACATCATATGTGACACAGAAAGAGCAGACTGCACGCGCAAGGAAGCGTACTACGGGCCAGACTGCACTCTCAAATGTCCTGACCACTGTTTCAATGACACCTGTGAACAGTCAACCGGGATCTGTTCATGCAAGGGAACATTCTACGGGTCAGACTGCACTCTCAAATCTCCGTACAACTGTTTGGACGATATCTGTTAACAGTTCATGGGGGCCGACGTCTCGTATGTCGATGATTCCCACGTTAAAAAGAGTCTGCTGACTACAACAAACCCAAGCATATGGATACCTTAATGTGTACTGATATTTTCATTCTGTGCTGGGCATGGTTCATTTCTTGGTGTGTTTCATTGCTAGCCAAGGCTGATATCTTGGCTTGTGTGTGTTTGTGTGTATGTGTGTGTGTGTGTGTTTGTGTGTATGTGTGTGTGTGTGTGTGTGTGTGTGTGTGTGTGTGTGTGTGTGTGTGTGTGTGTGTGTGTGTGTGCTGGCCATAGCTCATATCTTGGTGTGTGTCATGTTAGTCATATCTCATATCTTAGTGTGTATCTGTTTTAGTCATGTCTCATATCTTTAAGTGTGTATGTGTTTAGTCATATCTAATATCTTAGTGTGTATCTGTGTTAGTCATGTGTCATATCTTTGTGTGTGCATGTTTGGGCTAGTGATATCTCATATCTTGGTGTGTGTCTGTGTTGGTCATGTGTCATATCTTTGTGTGTGCATGTTTGGGCTAGTGATATCTCATATCTCTGTGTTTATGTTTATGTTAGTCATATCTGATATATTTGTGTGTGCATGTCTGTGTATGTCACATCTCATATCTTTGTGTGTGCATGTCTGTGTTAGTCACCTCTAGTGACTCGGGCAGATGGTGCTCGTAAACCTGGGAGGGCCGACCATCTAAGGGCAGAATCCCCCTACAGAAAAGATCACCTGCTGCCTTGCAGGAAGATTGGGGACAATCAAAGGCTAAGGAAAGCAAACCTGAATAAAATGCTGGCTGAAATCGGATGCACTGGGCCACTGGCGCAGAACACAGTGCAACGTTTTTAACGGGTGTTCAATTAGAGTTGATCTGGCAGACTCTAATTGTGATGTTCTGTTTGTAACACACCTAACCGGACAGCTGAGTTCATGTGAGGAGCTGGAATCCTACTCTGATTGGGTCCTGATCGCAGAGAGAGAGAGAGAGAGAGAGATATAGGGCACTTCCGAGGCGATAATAGGGAATAATAAAACAAAGAAGTATGTGTTAGCACTCGGAAAAATTGACAGATAAACAACAACAGAAAAAAACAAAGAACAATATATGGTCCGAAGCGGGATCGAACCCGTACTCCCTGGCACCGCGCCTTGCCACGAGAAGCCGAACGCTTGGCACACTGCCACGCAGCAAACTAAAAAATTAGCTATTGTAGCAGTATCTTACACGAAGGCGTTCTCAATGACTATAGCATAGGGTAACGATCACAGACCGGAAATAAATTGTATATTTGTACTTTCCTATTAATGCAAGTATCTGCCAGTAGGGCTGAATACTTGTGTTGCAGACAAACATTTATTTGACGAAACAGAACAAACAGTAGTTTCCAATTGGAAAGTAACAGGTGGTTATGCTATTCCAAACTTCTCATCGTTGTGGCCTCATTTCTGAAACAAACTTTAAACATTATGAAGAAATAGTTTGTTCCATTATATGCATTGGAAGGTGAGATTTTATTTAATGTATATTTGTTGATTCCTATAGATTGGGAATGGGGAGTATTGGCTTCTGCGTCTTGTGAAAACGAAAGAGAAAGAGAGAGGGAGAGAGAAAGAATGAAAGATAGGCGAGACTGGATTTGGTTCTTTGGTTATGGTAGGCTCCGGTATCACAGCAAACGAATTAAAATCCATAATTGCTCAAATGCCCGTGCCAGCGGAATCATCCGAATTACTAACTCATCTCCCAAACAAAGAAAGGTAACTGTAGTCCCCATCAGAAAGCAGTTTCAGCACACGCCAAAAGACATAAGGCGAAACCACACAGAAAGTGAACACAGCCAACTGTTCCCTGCCATACAATATCATCATTCATCGTAAACAATTGGAATATCGAAACACGATAAAAGCGGGTGAAACACACAGCTCACTTAACTCAGTAGCTCCTGCAACAAGCCGGACTTGGAATATGAAGAAACTGTAACAAAGAACACTTTCATACATAGCCGTCAATGGTTCCTGCCGCCTATCCACCACATTGACCGGAAGTTCACGTCCTCCTGAAAATGAATTATCGTCATATTTTTAAAATGTTTAGCGCTTGATGATGTTAGGACATCGTTTATTACTCACATTCCGAACATATAGAACACAGTCGTCGGCATTCGTGTATGGTATTGTCTATATCATTGATCTCTTAAAATGGCACTCCTCTGCAATATATTCATCTCTTTATTTTTTTTAGTTGTTGGCGACCTGACTAAGACGTGTGATTCCGTTTCGGTTCGTGTGGACGAAGGAAAACTCGTCTTCCCACGGCCTCTTGCTATTTTCTTCTTTATCTGTCGCTCCTCTCATGTTATTGAGTTATTGAGTTATTTGCGGGTCATAATCACTGCACTCCGAACATGTCCATAGGTGCTCAGATCCCCTCCTCAGCAATTCCCTCAGTGTCCAGCGACTGACGACTGCAGTTCTATGCTGGTTGATAAGTCTTCTTACACGGCCACTAAGTGTCACATTTCTGGCTGTGCCCAACTTAACTCCCATTTCCATCATCCGAAGAAGTGACGTGGATCTGTGTTTGTCGAAGTCCTGTGCTCTTCCCACATCTCGGAGGGCATTGATGATGTCCGCCCGATCCATTGGTTGCCCGTCCTCAACAACAGCGCAGCTAGCCAACCTGTCCGCCCTTTCATTTCCCCGTACTCCCGAAAGGCCAGGGACATAGACAAAGGTGACCGTATGTATTTTGGATTTCTGCAACGACTCTACCCATTGCATGCGTACAGAGCCTGCCTCCACCTTTTTATCATGCTCATCGAATCACTCAGTATACAGGCGTGGGTGTAGTCTTGTGACTCTAACCATTTGAATGCCTTGGTCACTACCATCGCCTCCATTGTCATGCTACTCGTGGTCACGACGTATGCACCACTATCTTCGTAAACTATTCTGCCTGCCGAGCGTGCTGTAAATGCCCATGCACTTCTTTGGTGTCGTCTTACAGATCTGTCTGTATAGATGACTGCATCTTTCTCATCGGTGTTATCGCAGATGAGACCGTTGACCTCGGCATTAACCACGACCGGGTTCTGTTCCCTACTTTTCCTGTCGAGTGTGACAATACATGAGAAAGTCCCCTTGAATGACGTAGGCACCGGTATCCACTCCTCACCAACGCTGATATTGGTAAGCCCACAGACCTGTTTGATGACATCCTCTGCTCGGCCCACCCATGATTTGCCTCTTTTTAGCCTGTCACCTTTCTCTGTGTTGAGCACGTGGTGCAATGGATGAAACCTCGTATGTTATCAGATGCCACAGCTGGTTATGCGACTTGCTGGTCGCATGACCAGCTCCTTTTATTGAGCTCATGTTCCCACATTTCGACTCGGCCAACTGCTCGACCAACTGCTCGGCCAACTGCTCGACCAACTGCTCGACCAACTGCTCGACCAACTGCTCGGCCAACTGCTCGGCCAACTGCTCGGCCAACTGCTCGGCCAACTGCTCGACCAACTGCTCGACCAACTGCTCGACCAACTGCTCGACCAACTGCTCGACCAACTGCTCGACCAACTGCTCGACCAACAGCTCGACCAACAGCTCGACCAACCTTGCAGGCCAACCTTGCAGGCCAACCTTGCAGGCCACTTCATGCTGGATGCAAGCCGTCGATCAGGATCGGACTCGCCCTTTTATCCTTAGTAACCTACTCGGCCAACTGCTCGACCAACTGCTCGACCAACTGCTCGACCAACTGCTCGACCAACTGCTCGACCAACTGCTCGACCAACTGCTCGGCCAACTGCTCGGCCAACTGCTCGGCCAACTGCTCGGCCAACTGCTCGACCAACTGCTCGACCAACTGCTCGACCAACTGCTCGACCAACTGCTCGACCAACTGCTCGACCAACTGCTCGACCAACAGCTCGACCAACAGCTCGACCAACCTTGCAGGCCAACCTTGCAGGCCAACCTTGCAGGCCAACCTTGCAGGCCAACCTTGCAGGCCAACCTTGCAGGCCACTTCATGCTGGATGCAAGCCGTCGATCAGGATCGGACTCGCCCTTTTATCCTTAGTAACCTACTTGGCTAACTGCTGCGCTATTTCGCCTTCTGCTCGTTTCTTAATCAGAAGAGTCCAGGCTCTGTCTCAAGAAGGGGTGGAGTTTCTTTCGAATCGACCAGTCTCCGTGGTTCACACAGCCTCTAAAAATGGGTATTAGAGATTTTGAAAGCAGCCTGGGGTGATACCAAACACTTCACCCACAAAAGTGTCATTGTCAAGGAAAAAATGGTTACTGACACCATGTCCCCCATATGCCTAGCAAGTAGTCTGGGAAACCTTTACTTTACGTCACTAGACCAGTTGGATCAACCTCCCACGTACATACACTGAGATCTCTAAAGCCAATGCTGTTTCTTTTTTTAGCAGGAACGACTATGAACGTTTTATTACCAATTTGTATGGTTTTAATGGTCTATAGTATTTCAAAAGTAATTGAAAACTCAGCTGGGACAACACAGTTAGGATGACAGCTTGAGACGACAATGGAAAATCGCCTCCTGTCTAAAGAAATTGACAGAAAGGACGATATCCCTTTCGTGAGAGTTTGTACATGAAGTTTTGAATTTCAGAAAGACAACTCTGTAGGGAAACTTTCGTTAACTCATTACAGTGAAGAAAATGCCTTCTGCACCACTATATCTGCTGCATCGTTGCTGCCAACAGCATTTCCATTTTACTGTTAAATGTGAGCATCGATGAACTGAGTTCTCACATCAAGGGCTTGTCTACAAAATAAGACTGTGAGTTCAGTGATCTCCATCAAGTTAGTCGGTTCTTCCCCTTGTTTTTCAGCCCCAGACATACGTCACTTCCTGGTTTATCAATGACTGGAGTGTGAATTGTGTGCCATGATATATTTCATATTTACAAATGTCTTACTTACTCATGTTACAATTATCCATATTCAGCTTCCTCATATTCAATATATTCATGTCCTGTCTACTCATGATCTATTTACTCATGTTCCATATACACTTGTTCAACTTACTCAGATTCAATATATTCATGTTCTATCTACTAATAAAATATTAGCACATTTTATATTTACTCATGATCTACTTACCCATGGTCTACATACGCTTATTCCACTTATGTTTTGCTTACTCATGATCTGCCAACCTATATTCTCAATTGTCACATTCTACCTACTCATATATTTTTTAAAATCACTTTCTGCCTAACCATGTTCTATTTACCCATATTTTACTTACTTCTGTTTCACTTGCATTATGTTCTGTCTACTCATGTCTATACAAAATAATCAGACCCAGAGAAACCGATGCCTGAACACTACTTCTCTTCTGGTGCATGACTCAAATAATACAGAAATCATTTCATTGCTACTATGATGGCTAATTGCTTATTTGAACTATACTGCCAACTTTAGGATAAATTTAAAAATATTAATATTAATGATATTACCGTCTTTTTGCATGGATGTGACAGTGTTTTTCGAACAGCTATCGTCATTTTAATGTTAGTTCAAATTGCGTGTTCTTCATTCATACTCTGTTTGATTTCGGAAATTCCAATTAAAGATAGTTATTAATAAGAAAAACAGGTCCCTAAGAAAGGTTCTCGAATTAAATTAAGTTTAAAAAGTGACCACGTATTTCTAGATTGCCCCATTAGAAATTGATTTTACTGCACTTATTTCACAGAGATAAACACCACCATATTTGCCTTAAATGAAGAGGATATAATTGTTAATGGGAAAAATATCACCAATATTTACGTTCTTCTTTTATTATTTCTTCATTTTCACTTTTGTTTTACGTTACATAACATCAAAATAACATCAACATAACATCAAAATAACATCAACATAACATCAACATAACATCAACACAACATCAACATAACATCAAAATAACATCAACATAACACCAACACAACATCAACACAACATCAACATAACATCGACATAAAATCAACATAACATCAAAATAACATAAACATAACATCAACACAACATCAACATAACATCAACACAACATCAATACAACATCAACATAAAATGAACATAACATCAACACAACATCAAAATAATATCAAAATTACATCAACACAACATCAACACAACATCAACATAACATCAACACAACATCAACATAACATCAACATGACGCAGCACAACATCAACATAAAATAAACACAACATCAACACAATATCAACATAACATCAACAAAACATCAACACAACATCAACATAACATCAACATTTCATCAACACAACATCAACACAACATCAATATAGCATCAACATAACATAAACATAACATCAACACAGCAGCAACATACATCAATACAACATCAACATATCAACATAACATCAACATAACATCAATGCAACATCAACATAACATCAACATAACGATAAAAGGCTGGCCTTAGTTACAACTGGTGATCACAACATGATATTCTTGATTCAACATCCATCCCTTCAAGAAAATATTGAAATTTGCGAGTCTGAAATATTGATACAGACAGAAACAACTCACCCAATGCAGAATTAATAAAATCGAACAAGTTTATACTGTTGATTGAATAAAGAGTAAACCATAATTTTATAATTTTCTCATTCATTATATGGTCCTCACATTTGATCCAGTATTGTTTGTGTATGTCCTAGAGGCAGATAAATAATCTGCAGTTTTTGTTTTTTAAGATGCCACTGTCATGTTTTTGGTAATAACATTTCTAATGGGGTCTCGGTAGCCTAGTTGGGAAACCCACCCGATTGGACTACCGACGTTTGGACAACCCATGTTCGATTCCCGCTGGGAGCAGTGTGAGTTGTATTCGTGGTTTTACGCACACAAAAATACCCCCACGGTCGACCCAGCCGTTGGCAGAAATGGGTACCAGGGTATTACCCTGGGAAGGTAAGGAATATTGCCTCGCATTGTGAGTTTCGATGCTTGAAGCGACACTATTCAGAATACTCCGAACATTTCTGAATAGGCGTCTTAGCACATATGGGTGGAAACTCGCGTGCTAAGACACCGGTTCAAATCTCGTACTTTACCTTTACATTTAACATTTCTAAGTTTCAACTCAATTGCAATAAAACCACAAAACCACTGAACAGCCACATCAATAGAATACAACGACACTAAACACCCCCATGTGCGTTCTGTGAACACCCACATTAAACAGTAGAACATAATCTTTTTGACTGTACAAAGCTTACTAACATCAGAGAAACTCTACTTCCTGGTAATTGGAACACCTGTACGGAACTCCAAGGGAAGTCAGAAATGCCTGCAGATATCACTATATGGAATTGTGACGAAGGGGTTAGCTCACGGGCTTCGGGATCCATAGCAACAACAGCAACGTAACCACACATTTTGAATTATAAAATCCCCTCTGAATATTGAAAATACAGGGTCCGGAAAGGCAGTGTTGTACATTTTCAGCGCGTCTGGATATTCACATTTATTATGTGAGTGTTCGTTCAAACATTGCTGTATTTTATTAAAACCTGAGAATCATCTATGAAGCTAGTGAATAGCAAAGAAAGCGAGAATTTGGAATATACTTCGACTTATCTCTGTAATAGCTAGTGAGTATCGCTAGTGAGAGCATGGGGACGGGTAACTTAGTTCTTACCCGCTTCTCAATAGACAATAGCAGTAACAAATAGTGGCGACCAGTAGTAATTAGTTTAAAGTCGAGAATGGAAATTTTCCAGAATGACAAGTTGTAGAAACGAAGTTAAGGGAGTAAAAGTTATAGTGGGTGGTGGAGACACAGAGGTGAGGAAGGTAAAGTAGAATTATACAGAGAGTTTAGGTCCATGGAATTTTCCACGCAGCAGGTTGTGGAAGTTGGAAGGTAGCGCGATGTTTGTAGGGGGGGGGGACCTCAAGGAAAGACAAGGACACCCACCAAGCTAAGGTAGGAAGGTCCCGAATTATCCTGGACATAATAGTTAATGGAAATTTCCACACCAAGTGGAAGTGACCATACGCGTGGCTAGCGCATGCATTGACCCCATGACTTTGGTCGTATGATAAATAAGTGGTCGTCCAACAAATGGGTCATGGAGATTCACGAAAACAAGGTGTTTTCATCAAACCAGGAGATAGTTCAAGTATCGGTCACAGAATGGTGAGCAGCGACCAATTCAAGTGACCAAAAGAGCGCAAATTGTCACTTGGCAATAGTTTTGATTGGCTGCTGAATTTTAGATGAAGAGAGTGGTTGGAGTATTAAACTTCAACACTATAGGTTTGAGACAGTCAGAGATGAATTAGTCAGGAATAGAAAGTCAACAGTTCGAGTTAGTTCATCAGGAAGGAGAATTAGACAGTTTGTATAGTCAGGACAGTTAGAAAGTTAAGATTAGAAAGTGAATTCAGTTAGTTAGGAAGTTAGAATCTCCAAGTTGTAGTTCAAGGCAGTTGAGAAATAATTAGAGAAGTTGATAGAGAGTAGGAGTATAGGAATGAGAATATGAACATTAGTGTCGTGAAGTGTTTTTAAGATTATTTCAAGTTGTTTCACATTCTTCAGGAACGTAAGTTGAATAATGGTGTATGCAAAATATGCACTTTTGACGGATCATAGTCATCGGCGGTAGCCTCAGAGAAGTCCCGAATTAATTAACATTAATTTAAGATCAGTGATCCACCACTGGTCGATCATTGTGCCTAGAGATCAATAAACTTTTAAATTATCATTATGTATCCAGAAAAAAAGTCTGTCATGATTTACCTGTTGTTATCATCTAAAATAAATGTGATGTGCTGTCAAGAGAGTACAAAGATAACAAGAAACAATAAATATACTATAACATCTCGAAGACATGCATAAATCTTCCATAATAACGTATTAAAAGTGAAAAAAAATGTGATGTAAGGCTGATGAAGGTACAAATGTAAAAATGATTTTAAACACAATTTACTTCATTAATGTTGAGGTATAGATTTTTTTAACAAAGCCAAACATTTATAAACGCACTGCAGGTGGACTGTAAGATCTACCTATCTATCTACCTACCTATCTGCCTACCTGATCCATCCATCCACCCACCCACCCATCCACGTATCTATCTATCTATCTATCTATCTATCTATCTATCTATCTATCTATCTATCTATCTATCTATCTATCTATCTATCTATCTATCTATCTATCTATCTATCTATCTATCTATCTATCTATCTATCTATCTATCTATCTATCTATCTATCTATCTATCTATCTATCTATCTATCTATCTATCTATCTATATATCTATCTATCTATATATCTATCTATCTACGTAGGGAGGTCAAAAAGTAATGCACACCAATTTTTTTCTCGGAAACTATTCGGGCAAAATGTGTGAAATTTTTACAGATTGTAGCTGAACATCCCCTTTACACTACCTATTTTTCAACATAATCTCCGTCCAAGCGTATTGCCTTACGCCAACGCGAAACTAGGTCATGAATGCCTTGTTTGTACCAAGTTTTGTCCTGCTCGCGTAGCCATTTTTTAACTGCACGGATCACACCCTCATCATTGTCAAATTGTGTCCCACGCAGGAATTTTTTGAGTGGTCCAAACAGATGGAAATCTGAGGGAGCCAGATCAGGGCTGTAAGGAGGATGGGGCAGTACAGTACAACCAAATTTGTTGATTGTTTCCCGTGTTACCAGACTTGTGTGAGGGCGTGCATTGTCATGTTGAAGCAACAAATCTGCAGATGGCTTATTAGGCCGAACTCTGTGGAACCGATTTTTGAGTTTTGTCAGTGTATTGATGTAAGCTGTCGAGTTGATTGTCTCACCTCTTGTCATTACATCAACAAGAATCACACCATCAATGTCCCAGAAGACAGTGATCATCACCTTTCCAGCTGATGGAGATGTTTTGATTTTTTTTTCTTTTTGGTGACTGCGGATGATGCCATTCCATTGACTGCATTTTTGTTTCAGGCTCATAATAATGTGCCCACGTTTCGTCATCGGTAACAATTTTTGACAAAAACATTTCTCCTTCAACACCGAAACGCTCCAACAATTCAGAACAGAATGTTTTCCTTTGAACTCTGTGATCATTTGTTAGGCACCGAGGAACCCATCGAGCGCAAATCTTTGAATATCCGAGAGTTTTAAAAATTGCGATTGCACTTCCCTTGCTGACTGTAAGCTGCAATGCCAATTGCTGACTAGTGATACGCCTATCCTTACGAATAATGGCATCAGCCCGGTTTGACATGTCTGTGCTGGTAGCCGAGGCAACACGTCCAGAACGCGGTAAATCATGCAGCTCCACTCGTACACTTTCTGCAGCTTTAATTCTCTGAACCCAGCGACTAACTGTGCTCCTATCGACTGCAGAACATTTGTTCACTGCACACAGTCGTTTATAAATGTTTGCCACAGTTTCTTTTTCCGCAACCAGAAATTATATGACAATTCGCTGTTTGTAACGGACATTGTTGACAAGCTCCATTTTAACGGTTCATAGATTTGCGTAATATTTATCAGAATGCTGTGCAATTTGGTACACATAATTGGAACATGTCATATTCCAAGTGTGCAAAATTTCATATACCTATCTTTATTATTAGCCGAGAAAAAAAATGGTGTGCATTACTTTTTTACCTCCCGTATTATCTATCTATCTATATATGTACATCCCGAATTAACTACCTATCTACCTACATACTTGTCTATCCAACCGTTTGTCTCTTTATCTGTCTTGCTGTCCGTCCATCCGTCTGTCTGGCTATGTATCTATCTATTCAAGCCGAAGACGACACTTAGACAACAATTTTAGACTCTCAATGCCCGACGACCATTGTTATCAAGTTACTGACCTGGTACAGTGTCCGTAGTGTTCCTAGCCACCCATCTCTATGCTGTCGAGTTGTCAATATCGGCCATTGAGCTAATATCTGCTGTTGTTGCCATTCGTCCCAGTGTTCTTTTATAATATTTCTCTAGGTCAGCATTTTTTTAACCTTCTGACTCCTATTTCAGGGATTGTTTTGAATTAGTTTAGTTCTCCCTTCTCATTAAGGGAGACGCGATAGCTCAGTGGTTAGTGAACTGGACTACAAAGGACAAGAGGTAGGGTTCGATCCCAACCGACGGCTTTCGGGTTCACCCAGCCTTAAATGGGTACCTGATTTTTTCATGGAAAGTGAAACGGCACGGGCGTAATACCGACCACATTACCCCAAAAATCATGTGCCGATGGTCTGTAAAATTTATGGTCACTAACACCATATTCCCTATACGCCACTTGGCGTGACGGGGGTACTTTACTTTTTTTTCACTTCTCATCACAGCCAACAGATGACCACCTTCTTCTCTTGATTATAGATGACTGTTCTTGATGCCTTGTTATCTCTCTTATTTCTGCACCAATCTTAAATTCATTCCATGGTATACAAAGCATTTTATGAGGTATTCATTTTCAGATACATCCTATTTATTTTTCCATTTCTGTAGTTCTTTTCTAGCTCTCGAGTGCATAAAGGTGGACAATAAATTTGATTCGAAAATCCCGAGATTTGTTTAAATGCTTTGTAATTTTTATTTCCATATTTTTTTAGGTGGCTGAAATTCAATACTGCCTTAGCCATTCTCGTTCTATTTTGATTTTTCGTCCAGGATAAAAGCTTTTAAAATCAAAATAAATAGACTAAGAGGAAACGTGCTTTTAATGTACGAGTAATTTTGTAAGGCTAGGAAAGGAAGAGGATATGTTGATGAGATGATTGCAGAATTGAATGCTGAAATTGAGCGACATCGTTAGACATGTGAAAGAAGCATTAATATGGGGACCACTAGAAGCCCGATAGAATGTACCAACAATGCAAGAGACATACCAACAATGCAAGAAACATACCAACAATGTAAGAGACAGACAACAACGAAGACCAGTTGCTACCAATTCTCTCAGCAATCATTCTCCAAGATTCACGTAATAAGCCGAATTATTGTGTGGTTGTTGTTGTTGTTGTTGACGGATTACCACGAGTTGATACGAGCATGTTTGCCCTTTGACTCATATGATGTGGCGGGTCGTAATGGCTTTCTTGACATTCCCGGCTCTTACAGGAGGTTGGAGGTCGTCTGTCCCAGGCTACGCTGGGAAACTACTAGTCCAGCCCAGAGGTACTGCAATACTGGGTCCTCAGTCAGTAACAGCCACCACTACAGGGAACACGGCAATCCTAGCTTCTGTTAGCCAGTCTGGTTTTACGCAGACTGTTACCCGGGAAGACCACGAGGAGGTAGAACCGCTAGGTCTTGGCCAGCTGATGGTGCGCTGGCCCTGCTATTGCGACCGCAGGTAGCATGGCTTAAGCTCCCCCAATTATTGTGTGGTAAATGAGCTCAATTTTATTAGATCTTTCTTTTGTACTGCTATTTATTAAGTATTTTTATGGGCTACATGCTTGAAAAGATACGACTCTGTATCATAGAAGACCTATACTGGGACTGGGTGGTCTAGTGGTACGACGTCGAGTTCTGGACGGAAAGGACCGGGGTTCCAAGCCCACCACAAGTAGTGATGATTTTTTTTAATGGGAAGAATTATTCAGCCATTTCTCTCGTGACCATAACCCTCCCCCTTAAAAAGGGCAATGTTACTGTGTTGTTATTGCATTCACCACTGACAAGAAAGGGTCAAAGTTCGATTTTTGAAAGCGTCGACATTTTTCTCTTATAGATCGGCATGTTTAAAGAGTCACTCGGTGGTCAAAAAATGGGTAGAGGAGATTTGTCAGAGAGCTCTACGGACCACACGACCCATAAATGTGGTACTGGTCATGGCATTTAGGCACTAACGCCATATTAATCCAATATGTTCCTTTGATCATGAAATAATTCTGTTATATATTCTTGCCATCTATCTATTATATCATTATTGTCTGTTAACATTTTTTCTTTTCTTTGTCAGTAATGCATCCGCTTTCTGTGGCTTTTTTAAAATTAGTATTAGTCATTCTCTTTATTCATTGTGCATTCCTCTTAAGTCTTGTTTTCTTTCCATAGCTTCTATTCCTATACATTTTTGGCTGAGTCAGTCTTATTTTGCCTTTTTGCACATTTTGCGTATTTCATTATCTATTTTATTGTATTAGGCAGTGTTCTTCCCGTGTCTTCTTTCTTCTATTATTTCTAAGATGGTGTTAGTTATCCATTTTTTTTTATTTTTTTAGGTAAGGTGTCACAAGTTTCTTGTATGCTTTTTTTTTATGCATTGTCATTTGGTTGTGACTTTTTCATCAGGATTTTCTCTTCTGTATTGCTCAATTCTTTCTTCTAGCAGCTTCTGATATGTGTTCTTTACTTGTATTGTATAGGTATCTTTAATATTTTTTTTTAATTTAAAGCTGTTATATTTAGTGGTGTTTTTGATGAATTAGACTTTTTCTTGTTGCTCTTTAGTTTGATTTTCATTTAATCATTACAGGATTGTGATCTGAATTAATATCTGCTCCTGGGTAGGTTTTGGCTTTCTTGATGCTGTTACGGAACCTATCTTTTATCATTATGTAATCTATTTGATTCCTCCTCTTATCTCCTGGACTTTTCCATGTGTATAGTTTCATTTTATCTTGCTCAAAGTAGATGTTACATATTATAAGCCTGTTTTCTTCACAGAATTGTATTAATCTTTCTCTTATATCACTTTTTCCTCTGAACCATGATTTCCTATAATGGTCGTATAACTACCTTTTCCTACTTTAGCGTTTATTTCACCCATTACAATCAAGATGTCCGAAGATTTCACTTGCTTCGTAACTTTATTTAGATATTCATATTATGCCTGTTTTTGTTCATCTGTGTAGTCTTGAGTAAGTGCGCATGTCTGTACTAATGCAATGTCAAATGGTTCTGCCTTCATTTTTAATTATAGCATTGTATGTCCTGTGGGTACATATATATTTGTTTTAGCTTTTTTTTTATTAGTAACCATACCCTTCTTTGATGTTCTGTTGCTTTTTTTTTTTTTTTTTTTTTGTGTTTCAAGAAGAAGAGTCATCAAAACTCATGAAACAAATGATCCCCCTCTAAAGATCATCCAAATAGTTCTGTGCTCAACTATTTATAATCTGCCCCATATCCCATCAAACAACCAATGAAAAGAGGTGTTTGTGAGTTGCTCGTGAACATATGATATGCCCCATATATGAACTTCGTGGAAAGTTGTTTTTTTTTTTTTTTGTTTTTTTTGGTTGACATTGTCATTCTCCGGTCATTTGACTAGAATCTTCTCTATATTTCTTTATCGCTATTCAAGAAATCACAAGTTTGCCAAATGACCCATAATGTCAGTGGCACACCCCCCCCCCCCCCAAATTTAAGATATGAATACCCTGTTATTGTCTTATGTTGCAAGTGACTTTGACCTCCATGTGAACTCTCAACATAACCTATCAATATTATTCAGAGAATTAACTTTAACTATTTGGATGCTAACGAGTCTTTGTATTTATCCTTTACATCTCTTCTTTCTATATATCAACTTACCTCTCGTTCAATGGGAATACTATTACACAAAATCCGTCAGAGTATAGCGGAGTTTACTCTAAGACAGAATCAGTCAGAGTAGAGCGAAGTTTACTCTAAGACAGAATCAGTCAGAGTAGAGCGGAGTTTACTCTAAGACAGAATCAGTCAGAGTAGAGCGGAGTTTACTCTAAGACAGAATCAATCAGAGTAGAGCGGAGTTTACTCTAAAACAGAATCAGTCAGAGTAGAGCGGAGTTTACTCTAAGACAGAATCAGTCAGAGTAGAGCGGAGTTTACTCTAAGACAGAATCAATCAGAGTAGAGCGGAGTTTACTCTAAGGCAGAATCAGTCAGAGTAGAGCGGAGTTTACTCTAAGACAGAATCAGTCAGAGTAGAGCGGAGTTTACTCTAAGAGTTATTATAACTAAATAACAATAGGAGAAATACATCAACTGGGGGTAAATCTTACATATATCTGGGCAGTAGTATAGACAAAGAAGCAGGGAAGAGGTGCCTTCGTTGCGCTAGGAAACATAAGGAAATCAAAAGAAATTAGGTTAAATACAAAAGTACAAATTGTCAGCTCCATTGTTAAATCAGTCCTATTTTATGGATATGAAACATGGAGAACGGCAAAAATGAGTCACGAAGATATATACCTTCATTAATGGATGCTTGCGCAGAATAAAAGAATAGAAATGGCAGGACTAAATAACTACAGTAAAATTTTGGGAAAGTACCAGTTAAATAACAGTGGATAACGAGATACAATGAAGATGATGGTGCTGAAAAGGACACATTGTGGAAGCCAACTGAAAGTATTACACTACAGGCCCTTAAGAAAACTAAAATATACTTGGAGAAGACTGGTGAAAGAAAATGGTGGGGAAGAGATGAACCGATCTTAAACGAATGGCAAGAAACAGAACGGCTTGGAAAGTGTCTATTGAAGACTTCAAAATTGAGCTGAAAGAAAAAAAGAAAGAGTACACAAGTTTCGCGCCTGTTTATAAGACGCAACACGCTCATTAGAACAGCCTGGATGATCAGAATGAACTCTTTGTTTATGGCTGAGACGAGGCTGAGTAGAAATGAGAATGTCTCGCCTGCAGTGACGCCATCACGTTCTAAAGTTTACGCCATTGCAGAGTAGAGGGGATATACACAAGGAGAAATCATTGCAGAATAGAAGTGGAGCTTAAGAGGGACCAATCATTGAAGGTTAGAATTCACACTAGGACAAAACCATTATATATTGGAATTTACACTGGAGCAAAACATGTATAAAACAGAGTAAAGCTTTCACTGTGATTGTAAGGAGGTTACATAGGTACACAATCCGTGCCTAATACTGTTGAGCTTACATCATCATCATCATCATCATCATCGAGTGCCTTCTCCGCAACGAAGGTTGGCTACCATGGATCGCAATTCTACTCTGTTTCTTGCTTTGACGGTGCAGGCTGTCATAGATTGATTTGTCTATCTTTTGATGTTGCTCGTCCATGTTAGTCTTGGTCTGCCTATGCCTCTTTTACCTTGTATTTTCCCTTCTAATATTGTTTTTAGTAGGCTGTTGTGTCTTTTAACATGCCCCAAAAATTTCATTTGTCTTGTCTTAATTGTAGTTCTCTTTTTATTTTCAGTTGTTTTAAAACTTCATCGTTTGTTATCTTTTGTTTCCATCCAATTCTACATATTCTTCTATAAATCCACATTTCAAAGGCTTCCATTTTCTGTTCTGTTTTCTTGTCTAATGTCCATGTTTCTGCACCATACAGGAATATTGAGAAGATGTAACATTTTGCTATTCTTAGTTTCAGCCCTGCTGATATTTGTTTTGTTGTTAGTATATTTTTCATGGTATTAAAATTACTTTTTGCCATACCTATTCTTTTGTTTATTTCAATTTTGCATTTTCCGTCATTGGTTATAGTATGTCCCAGTTAGTTGTAGCTCTGGACTGTCTCCAGATGTATTCCCTCAACTGTGATATTTAATTTGAGCTTACACATAGACAAAATCATTGTAGTTGAGCTTGCTCTTGGACACAATAGCTGAAGAGTAGCGTGGGGTTTACTCCGGGACAAATTATTTATAGAGTCAATTTGAACTTACTCTATGAAAAAATAATTCCAGAGTAGAGTGGAACTTATGTTGAGACAAAATCATCGAAGAATGGAATTTATACAAGGAGAAAATCATTGGAAGGTGGATTTTACTCGGAGAAAAAATTATTACAGAATGAAGTGAAGTTTAAACAGGGACACAATCATTGCAGAGTAAAGTGGAACTTGCACAGGGAAAAAATAATTCCAGAGTAGAGTGGGGTTTACTCTAGACAAGATCATTACAGAGTAGAGTGGGGTTTACTCTAGACAAGATCATTACAGAGTAGAGTGGGGTTTACCCTAAACAAGATTATTACAGAGTAGAGTGGGGTTTACCCTAGACAAGACCATTACAGAGTAGAGTGGGGTTTACCCTAAACAAGATTATTACAGAGTAGAGTGGGGTTTACCCTAAACAAGATTATTACAGAGTAGAGTGGGGTTTACCCTAGACAAGATCATTACAGAGTAGAGTGGGGTTTCCATCGTCATCATTACCCTCACCAGGTCACATGTCTTTTGCAGAACGTTGCATTCACCACAGCAAGTCTGAAAAATTATCTGCCTCCAGCCAGATCTAACCACTTCCTTTGTTGTCATGTTCGAGGTCTCGTGATGTCTTGAAACCATCATCTTCTTGGTCTGCCCCTAGTAAAGTTCACACTGGGACAAATTCTTTCTAAAAGACTAGAACTTGTTCCCGGACCAAAATTTCTGAGAAAATCGATGTTGAGTTTGGGTATAAATTTGTGAACGAACAATAATATCTATATTTTCAAAGACCATCAGCATATTCGATTGATGATGCGGCCAGTGCCACGTCAGATTGATGGATGATATGCATGTTCAGTATCCATATCACAGGCTTACTTGCGGCTAATCTAATATCACCAGCTATTGTCACTAGACCCCTAGTGACTTGGAAAATATAATCTTTCATGAAAGAGAACGTTTGAGATTCCTGTGTCATTCATCATCATTATTCAGTGCCGTCTCTGCATCAAAGGTTACTACCATGGAGCGCCATTTCGCTCTGTCTCTTGATTTGATTGTGCAAGTTGTCATAGGCTGACTTGTCTATCTGTTGATGTCACTCGTCCAAGTTAGTCTTGGTCTGCCTCTGCCTCCTTTACCTTTTATTTCCACTTCCAAGATTACTTTTAGCAGGCTGCTGTGTCTTTTAACATGCCCCAAAATCTCATCTGTCTTGTTGGAATTATGTTTAGTAGTTGTTTTTTTTCGTTTGTAGTTGTTTTAAGAATACATCGTTTGTTTTCTTTTCTTTCCATCCAGTTCTTCATATTCTTCTATAAATCCACAATTCAAAGGCTTCAGTTTTATGTTGTGTTTTCTTGTCTAATGTCCATTTTACCATACGAAAATGTTGAGAAGATATAGCATTTTGCTATTCTTAGCTTTAGCCCAAATGTTATTTGCTTTGACATTAGTATATTTTTCATGGCATTCAAATTGTGCCATTCACTTCTTATGCAAGACTTCGACTCTGACCTTTACGAAACATTAACTGTGAGTCCGAGACGATAAGCGTGTTTAATGTGAGACAGGAAAAAAATATCTGGGGCTAACCACTTTAGCTATCTCGGTTTCCCTTTTAAAATATTCAGGAGGAGATAATTCGGCATAATCATATTAGTAATGCACTGAAATGCATCTTGGTCATTGTTATGAACTGGTTAATGTTATGAACTGGTTAATGTTATGAACTGGTTAGTGTTATATACTCCTATTTTCCTTAAAATGAGACAATAGAGAAAGATACTTGATATCTGCAACAAATTTAAAGAAACTGCAATACTAAACATTTTATTTTGACAACAGAAAGAAATTCATTTGCAGATTTTATCCTAAAAGATAATTTAACAAATTTCAATAGAATTTATTTTTCTGTTGCAATTTTGAAAAATCAATTATCTATAACTCGCGTTGAAGAAAAGACTCATTTAATAAAATATATAGGCTTGAAGTGTTGTTATTGTGAATAAACTTGACGACATTATCGATCAATAATACTATAAGAAATTTAGAACTTGTATTAGCTGAACTGTCTGGCAGGATTTTTTTGCACTCGCATTTCGCAGTTGACTGATTGTGTGATGTCTTCTTCATTTTGTGTGTTTATAAAACAACATCGAAGCCAGGCTTTTAAAATCTCCTCCTTTCTATGAAAATTCCCTGAGGCCTCGGTATCAGCACTTGAAACAATATCCAAATTGCAATCCCAACTGTTTAACACTGCGCTCCATTTGTACAGAATGTTCAAGTTTCAGTTATGTGGTAACTCTTATATTAATAAAGTCCTCGTGTGTGCCAAAATGTTAGATAATCACTCATATTTGTAGGGGAAAAAAACAAAATAACTTAGTGTATCATTTTGTGTATATAAAAAAAAAGTAAAGTGCCCCTGTCACGCCAAGTGGCGTTTGGGAATATGGTGTTAGTGACCATAAATTGTACAGACCTTCGGCACATGATTTTTGGGGTAATGTGGTCGGTATTACGCCCGTGCCGCTTTACATTCCCAGAAAAAAATCCGGTATCCATTAAAGGCTTGGTGAACCGGAAGCCGTCGGTTGGGATAGAACCGTACCTCTTGTCCTTTGTAGTCCAGTTCACTAACCACTGAGCTATCATTTTGTGTATATGCCAAAAAAAAAACTATTTTAACTATATCTTCCATCCACTGACTTGAAAAAATAAAATAAGGTGACAATATCAGCAATGATTGCAGGGCTGACATCAAGAACGACAATAGTACAAACATAACAAAGAGTGTGTGATAATGAGGACACTGCTTACTGCTTCTCCGATCTTATTATATTTATTATGCTCCTCCAACTGGCAGCAATCACATTGGAAATATAGCAAAACAGTCCATTCTTCATAAAGTTGCTAACTGGTCAGAGACGAAAATAATAGCCTCCTTCAGGTTAACGTTCATGGGTTATCACTCTGATTTTATCAAATATCTATATTCCCTAGGTTCTGTTTTGTTGATGATTTTCTCACCAATAAGACTTGAATCGCGTAATCATCAACTGTAACTCCTTAATCTCCAGCAAATTGAAACTGACAAGCCAAACTTTTTAATTTTTTAAGTTAAAACTGCTAAACTGACAACTTAAATCCAAACTGATAAACACATGTACTGTACAAATAAAGTCCGAAACTGCTAGACTTTTGACACTGAATACTGATACTGCAAACGAGAATTGACTTTTAAAAAATCATGAATTTACTGAGCTACCAACTCTCTAGCTGTCTCTGGCTGATAGCAAAACTGTTCACTATAACTTAAACTAATAAACACTTTTTTTCAATAGAAGCCTAGTGGCTGAATAGCTGATGCACTTGTTACTTGCCACTAAGGGATCAATTCTCAGACGCAGATAATTTTATTTCTGACCGACACAGCTTTAGGGTTCACACAGTTTCTGAAAATTGGTACCACAGATTTTTTAATGGAAAGTAGAGCGCCACCACGTGATGCTGACCAGATCACCCGTACAATGCAATTTTGGTCATTGAAAATTCTGACCACTGGAAATAAATTCCGTACACATTTTAAGGCATAGACTAAACCCATACTTGACTAGTTACAAACAAAATTAAATTACATGGTACATTATGTGAGCATGCAGCGATCTCGCTTGTTTTCACAAACTTTCATCCTTCACACAGATTGTAGCTCTATGACAAATTAAACGTCCACTGACATCTACATTAGAAAATCAATTACAATATTCTATGAAACAAGTGTACGCGCATCATTCATATAACTTAAGGCAGTGTACATTCGACAATACAATTTCCTCCGATAATTTCCTGGAACTTTTTTCAAAGGACTAGAACAAAAAGAAGTGTATTCCGTTAGAGAAGTCTGGCCTACTTTCACAAATTACTTCATTTATTTGGTCCTTGGCCACTTTTTACTATCCCTTCCCTGCTTGATGTTTTCTAACGTCAGTAACTGTATTAAGTATTTTGACGTCATCGACTGTCCTAAGCCATTAGTTCAGTAGCGTCGCAACCACATATAAAAACATGACAAAATAATTGCCATTAAGTGATTCACAAAAATGTCACTTTGTTAGCGTTACATGTTCAGGTCATATTGTATAAATTTGGGTCAACAAATACGTTGATGTAAAAAATGTTGAATTGAGTAAACAAGAATGTTAAAGAAAATACTGAATTAGCAAAAAATGTTGAAGAGAAATACTGGCAAAAATGTTGAAGAAAAATACCGAATTAACAAGAAAAATTGAAGAAAAATACTGAAGAAAAATATTAAATAAAAATACTGAATTAACAAAAATGTTAAAGGAAAATACTGGCAAAAATGTTAAAGAAATAGCTGGCAAAAATGTTGAAGAATAATACTAAATAATAAAAATATGTTGAACAAAAATACTGAATTATAAAAAAAAAATGTTGAAGAAAAGTACTGACAAAAATATTGAAGAAACATACTGAACTAGCAACAATGTTAAAGAAAAATACTGGCAAAATTAGTGAAGAAAAATACTGGCAAAAATGTTGAACGAAAACACTGAAAAATAAAAAATGTTGAAGAAATATACTGACAAAAATATCGAAGAAAAATACCTAATTAGCAAAGATATTGAGGAGAAAAATGGCAAAAATATTGAAGAACAATACAGAATTAGCAAAAATGTTGAAGAAAAATAGTCACAAATTTTGAGGAAAATTATAGAATTAGCAAACATGTGGAAGAAAAATAGTGAATTATAAAAAATTTAGAAGAAACTTTTGCTCGAATTATTTCAGTTCACACACAAAAATACTCTTGGTCAAATAGTAATAGTACTTTCAAAGTCGATGACCAGAAATAACTGAAATGCATAGTTTTGAGGGGGAGGGGAGGGGAGATGAAAGAAGAACCACCACAATTTAGATTAACAAATTTACCGTTAAGTGCATTAGACCAGACGTCAGCACTGAGCTTGTTCTTCCTCAATCTTCAAAGAAAGAACTGTTTCCCTGTATATTATCCAAGTAATAAAAGCAGATTAAAGAGGATTGTTGTGACGGAGCTAGAATTTATCTCCTGGCAGGCTTGTTTTAAGACAAATTATCAATGCTAAAAGTTGAGGCAAACCAGATTGTTGTAAATACTGGCATAACGTTCGTTTTATAATGTTATGAAGATGAAGAGGTAGAGGAGTAAGAAATCTCTCTGCGATCAGGACTCAATCAGAGTAGGATTCCAGACTCTCACATGAAGTCAGCTGTCAGGTTAAGTGTGTTGATCGCCCACACAGGCAGAACATCACAATTAGAGTCTGCCAGATCCACTCTGATTGAACACCCGTTAAAACGTTGCACTGTGTTCAGCGCCAAGTAAGAAATTAATAAAAGCAAAAAAGAAGAAAGAAGAGAAAATATATGGAGAAGTAAAAGATAATAAAATGTGGGCTTATTTGGAACAATCCAGTGGAAACAAAAATGCATTGATGATTCATGACCACCAATAGTATTCAACAGGAGACTGCTTATAATCGTGACGTCTATTTTTCTACTGAGTCTACATTCACGTAATTTATAACGTGTTCCATTAATAATACGTAAGATTGTGAACAAATAACGTTCGCTTTCAGTTTTTATGAGGTAACAAGAAAAAGCCTGAGACGTACAGTTAATGACATTATATAACATTGGCTATGTGTGAGTAGACAAAAATGTTAGCTACATGCTATAAAATGCATTGAATGGAACACAAGGCATTTACCGAGATGCGCTGTCAGTTCTCTTTAGAACAAGTTAGCGGAGAATCAATACTTAGACCTTTACTAGACATTCAATGGGAGTTGTGTATGTATTGCGATTGTGAGAATGAATACAGAGAGATGGATTGTGTGAGAGAAAGTACAGATCAATGGAGTGAGTTCTGATGATCAGAACATTTCATAGAAGATCTTGAATAAGAAAACATTTTCAAACTTTTCTAAGTTGAGTAATTAAGATGATAAAATTGAGTGCTCTATGATTTTGATAAAATTGCAGCGCTTCAAGTGTTTATCCAAAACTGAATAATTTAGTTATAAATGATTTATTTACCATAATATTTAATGATAAAGTAAATATGAAACATTTATTTTCATTTAATGTATGCAAATTAATATATCGCCTTTGACGTCTTGACAGACGGTTGGTAGCAAGCAATCATGATAAGTGAATAGTTTGGTAAAGCATTTGTGTCTCATACTGGGTGCTGCTTTACTGAACATCTCTTGTGACTGAATGTGCCAATCATGGACAGACAGATCCATCCACAGAACGAGCAAGGTGTACCCGCGGTACCCGGTTCTGTCTCCTTTCTCTTGCGCCTTTTGTCTTCTGAATTTGACATCAGCACTGTCTCGAAAGTTATTGTGCCATTTTGTTATGTTTGCTATCTATGTCCTACGATCCCCAGCCACATTTTCCCAGTTCCTTTCGCTTATAGAAAATTCCCTCTTAGAAAGTCTTCCAAACATCCTTATATCTCAGCACAGGTTTGCCCTTTGGTCTCTTTCCGTCCTTAAGTTATCCATACAATATTTGTTTGGGAATACGATTGTTTGTCATTTTTCTTACATGTCCCAGCCACCTTAGTCTACGAATTCTAATCGTGATAATAAGCAAATTAATATATATATATATATATATATATATATATATATATATATATATATATATATATACATATATCCTCATCGAGTGCCGTCTCTGCAACTAAGGTTCGCTACCATGGCAAGCATTACATATCGCCATTCTACTCTATTTCTTGCTTTGATGGTGAAGGTTGTCACAGATTGACTTGTCCATGTTAGTCTTCGTCTGTAAAAATTAGTCAGTCTTGGTCTGTAAAAAAATGTAAAGTACCCCAGTCACGCCAAGTGGCGGCGTATAGGGAATATGGTGTTAGTTAGTGACCATACATTTTATAGACCTTCGGGACATGATTGTTGGTGTAATGTGGTTGGTATTATGCCCGTGCCGCTTTACTTTCCCAGAAAAATATCCGGTACACATTTAAGGCTGGGTGAACCCGGAAGAGTAGACTTCTGTCGTGGCTAAGTCTACCAATGTTTGACAAACACACACGGCCACAAAATGAACAAGTCAGGCCCATTGATCAACAGGGTTTTCCATCCTTTTTCATGTCTTTTCTCTTCTAGGTTTTGCCTTAGCACAGTCTCAAATAATGTTATACCATTCATTATACATTCTCTCCATGATGTGCGATCACTTGCCAGATGTCCCCAGTCATTTTCACTGATTAAGAAGTCATTCATAGATGATTTACAGATATCTCTATATCGTAGCTTAGGTCTAAATTCAATCATTAAAATTAATAATACCAATCAAAATACTTCTTTCGGAGTAATAGAAAGTCAAAGTATCACGTACCATTTTTTTTTACTAAAGTCCTTACTTACAAAAAGAATTTTTAATAAAGTATTACTTATCAATATATATTTTTAAGTAGGACTTACTAAAATGTATTTCTACTGAAGTTTTAGTTACTAAAATTATTTATACTAAAGTATTACGTACCCAAAATATATGTACCACAATATTACATATCGATGTATTTAGTGCATTCAGAAAGTAAAACACCATATCGGTTTTCTCGAGAACAGCTAATTCAAAAAGTATGAAAGTTTTACACAGTGTATATATATATATATGGATATGTAATGTAAACATCAGTATCATTCAACATAATTCTCCATCCAGTTGTACGCCAGCGCGCAACAAGCGCATGTATCCATAGCCTGTACCAGTCTTTGTCTTGATCATGTAGCCATTTCTTCGCTGCATGAATCACCCCTTCATCATCTTCATACCTTGTTCCACGGAGTATTTTTTTAAGTGGATCAAAGAGATGGAAATCAGAGGGTGCCAAATCAACGCTGTATGGTGGATGGGGGAGTACAGTCTAACCCAATCTGGTGATTGCTTTCCTTGTTGCCAGACTTGTGTAAGGGCACGCATTGTCGTGAAGGAGAAGCAGGTCTGCTGGATTCTTGTACGACCGAGTTTTTTCAATGTTTTAATGTAAACTTGTGAATTGATTGTCTCTCTTCTTGGCATAGCATCCACAAGAATCACACCGTCAATGTCCCAAAGGACAGTGACCATGATGTTTCCAGCTGAAGGAGATGTCTTGAATTTCATTCTTCGTGGTGAGTGGATAATGATGCCACATCATTGACTGTCTTCTTTTGTCTCAGGTTCAAAATGATGTGTCCAAGTTTCATCTCATGTGATAATCTGAGCCAAAAAGATATCTCCATCAACATTGAAACGTTCCAACAGTTCAGAAGAAATTGCTTTTCTTTGGAATCGGTTGCTCATTTATGAAATGTCTTAGAGGATTCGAGAGTTTTTATAATTGCATTTTCACTACCAATGCTGACTGATAACTTTAAGGCCAAATGTTGAGTAGTGATGTGTCTATCAGCAAAAATAATGATCTCTGCGCATTTCAACATCTCTGCTTTGTGGTTGTGGCAGGCAGTCCACGGCGTGCTGATCAAGAAGCTCCGTGTATCCGCTTCCCGATTATATTATTCTCTGAACCCAGCGACTTACTTTGCTCCTGTCGACTGCAACACTTCCATAAACATCACATAGGCGCTTGTTAATGTTTACAACAGTTTCCTTCACTAAAACGAGAAATTCTATCACAATTCACTGCTTATAACACAAGTTGCTAACATGCTCCATTTCAACGGTATTGTGCAGTCGTATTATTGTTTTCAATCAATTTGATGCACACGACATATGCCATAACCAAAGTGCAAAAGTGTAAATTTTCATGCTTAAATTTTCTTATTTAGCTGTGAAAACCGATGTGGTGTGTTACCTTTTGAGCGCCTCTCGTATGTCTAATAAACAATTGCCAATTAAGGTATTTCTATTATAGTAATATATATCACATATATGTCAACTCAAGTATTACCAAATGAAGTATCTCTACTATAGTATTGCTATCCAATGAATTCCTGCTAAAGTATTACCAAGCAAAGTATTTTCAATCAACTATACTTTCATATTGTACTACTTACACAAATTATTGCTATCAATGCGTGACTAAGTAAACTATCACCTACCAATCATGGTTTTGTTATCTTGCCATTTATAGATTTACCTAGGTCTTAGGTCTGACAGGAAATTCCGAGAAAACCTCCCTCTAATAAGACTGGGTACAAATAATAATACATAAATATTATTATATGGGGAACTTCCGAGGCGATAATAGGGAATAATAGAACAAAGAAGTATGTGTTAGCACTCGGAAAAATTGACAGACAAACAACAATAGAAAAAAACGAAGAACAATATATGGTCCGAAGTGGGATCGAACCCGTACTCAGTGGCACCGCGCCTTGCCACGAGAAGCCGAACGCTTGGCACACTACCACGCAGCCAACTAAAAAATTGGCTATTGCAGTAGTGTCTTACACGATGACGTTCTCAATGACTATAGCATAGGGTAACGATCACAGACCGGAAATAAATTGTATATTTGTACTTTCCTATTAATGCAAGTATCTCCCAGTAGGGCTGAATACTTGTGTTGTAGACAAACATTTATTGGACGAAACAATTTATAGGAAGTTCCCCATATAATAATATTTATGTATTATTATTTGTACCCAGTATATAATCACTGGGAACTACTATTCGTGCTGTTTCGTCCAATAAATGTTTGTCTACAACACAAGTATTCAGCCCTACTGGGAGATACTTGCATTAATAGGAAAGTACAAATATACAATTTATTTCCGGTCTGTGATCGTTACCCTATGCTATAGTCATTGAGAACGTCTTCGTGTAAGACACTACTGCAATAGCCAATTTTTTAGTTGGCTGCGTGGTAGTGTGCCAAGCGTTCGGCTTCTCGTGGCAAGGCGCGGTGCCACTGAGTACGGGTTCGATCCCACTTCGGACCATATATTGTTCTTCGTTTTTTTCTATTGTTGTTTGTCTGTCAATTTTTCCGAGTGCTAACACATACTTCTTTGTTCTATTATTCTCTAATAAGACGTCAATTTTGCGAACCGGTGTGGGTGTGGATAGAGTGACGTCATCCGTCTAACGCTCCTATAGCTGATCACATTACGCTAGTTAGAGGGTTTTCCAATTTTACTTTCTGCTCGCTGTAAAGCTTGTAAATAGTAGATAGATGGCTATGGTCAAACATTGCAGTCAAAATACTCTAGTTGGTATATTTAACTGAAACTACACAATCAAACAAACATTCTAAGTTTGCTACCTCTAGCACTTGTCGAGTATTTTGATCAAACTGTCTAAAATATGCTCTACCAGCAATTTCCCTCAAAGATTACATTACATGGCTCGTCTTAAACCAAATATTCACATCAAATAGTCGAGTATTTTGCTCAAACTGTCTAAAATATGCTCTACCAGCAATTTCCCTCAAGATTACATTACATGGCTCGTCTTAAACCAAATATTCACCTCAAATAGTCGAGTATTTTGCTCAAACTGTCTAAAATATGCTCTACCAGCAATTTCCCTCAAAGATTACATTACATGGTTCGTCTTAAACCAAATATTCACATCAAATATTCATTGTATATTTTTAAATATAATTAAAATCACAGCAGTTCGGGCAGACCTATAGGTACTCCATAGCTTTCAACGGACAGCAACGTGTGTGCACCCTCCTAACGTTTCCAGTAGCTCACTGGTTGTGCATGCACCTAGCTCGCTTGTAAACATATATATATCTGCATGGTCAATGTTTCATTCTTTAAAAAAATATATATTCTCATTGATAGTCGTGCCTGCGTGTTCATTCTTGTATTCAACAATTATAGCCTAACACATGCATTCCCAATTATATATGTGTCGATCGTCAAAATGCAATCGCTGAAGATCTTGAAGATGCTTCTTTCGACCATGCACATCTTCACCACAGGCACATCCGATGTTTGCTATTGTCAATTTTTATTTTTATTTTATTTTTTTTTTTATTTTATTTATTTATTTTTTTTTATTTATTTATTTTTTTTGTTTGGGGGGGGGGGAGTAGTAGATTTGAAGCCATTATACAGGCCATCCATTCACAGCAGAGACGTCGGTCCTCTATCTTTCCAAGCTGCTAACTGAAGGTTCCTCGTGATGAATACCTCATTCACTGGCTCCTTGCTACCAGCTTTACAGCAGAATTGCAATTATTTGCCTGTTCCCTGCCAACTCATTCACTGGCTCTTTGCTACCAGCTTTACCGCAGCATTGCAATTATTTGCCTGTTCCCTGACTACCTCATTCACTGACTCCTTGCTACCAGCTTTACTGCAGCATTGCAATTATTTGCCTGTTCCCTGACTACCTCATTCACTTGTATCTACAGTTGTGATCCTACAACAGGGCAATGGCAAACACTTCAATCTCTAGTAGCTAAGCTCCTGCCTGCCAAACAAAACATTTCCTACAATAAAGAAAAAGCCAACCAGAACTGTTACCAAGCAATTTTCTAGTAAGTAAAAAAAAACTTAAAGAGCCCTGGCACGTCACGTGGCGTGTCGGGAGTATGTATTAGTGACCATGATATTTGCAGACCTTCGCAACATGATTTTTAGGGTAATATGGTCGGTATTACGCCGGTACCGCTTTACTTCCCAGAAAAAAAAATCCCTACCCATTGCCCATTTAAGGCTGGGTGAACCCGGAAGCTGTCGATCAGGATCGAACCCAACCTCTTGTCCTTTGTAGTCCAGTTCACTAACCACTGAGCTACCGCAGCTCCCTATCGTTAGTAAGTACAACTCCATTATTTATTTGTTTACACGTATACGTTACCTTTTTAATAGTTATGTCTCACTAATTATTACATAGCGTTTCTTACCAAATATTTTCTACAAGACAACTCGACCAAATTTCTCTCAGATAAGGAAGGCACGAAACAATTAAAAACAGTAAAGTGATAACAATAAATATTAGATATGTACATTGACAACAAGAAACATCGAAGTAAACAAAACAATAACAATTTGGTTCAGCGTATTCACATTCATAAGAATTGTGATTCTTAAGTTCCCTCCAGCAACTTGCTAAACAGCACGTGTAACTCTAATTGAAAATCAACAAAATACACCGCAGACTGTGCTGTGAATAGTCACAGGACAAAGAAAGATTTTCTTTGGTGATGTTTTAATGCGCTCAAATAATAGCAATTAACTGCAAGACACTATTATTCTGAAATGTTTCCTTTTTGAGCAACATTTATTTGAGATGCCAGCCAGTGAGCTAGTGTATGTGGTTGAAGAGTCAAGACGTCAATATTTGTAGAGTGCTCGATCCATTCCGAGGAACTCGAAACGCAGATAATCCATCTTTCAGTCGATGGCAACGGCGACTTCAGGGAAACGATTGACAAACATCAAACAACTTTGTCAATTACAAGGAAGTTAGTTTGTAAGTGGCATCGATGTGTTATTGAAAACGCATCAAAATCGATTATTTATTGCTGAACAAGGGAGGTGAGGGAGTGAGGAAAAACCACAAATAAATATTTGACATACAAAGTTTGTCTCATTTCCAACGCCTTCGCCTGACTAGGGATGAATTTCACTTTCTAGTTCTCGGGATCAATATTCTTGCACTGTACACATCTGTGGGACACCGAGGCTAGATCGTGTCTTCTGTCCGAGATCACTCATTCAAGAGGGAGCTACTTTAGGAAGCAATAATAATTTTATGGTTATAATTTCCCGTTTGTGATTACTTGATTATTACAGTTTGATATTTATAATAGCAGGAAAGTGTTGGTTACTATGCTTGTGTATTGATTATTAATTAAGGATTTAAACATCGACTGGAGTGGTGAATTTATAAATATAGTTTGTTTTCAAGGAGATATCATGGAGATATCATTAAAGTGACATTACAATAACGCTTTTTTCTGTCTTCGCGTGTGTCTCTGCAATAGGAAAAAAATACTTTTCAAGTGATAAAACGTCTGCTCTTTAATTCCGTAGTCTTTCTACATATACATATATGATCTGCTTACACGTCAAATACTTTATTCTCACATAAACATACATCCACACGCACGGACATACATATATATGTAAACAGACATATGAAGAGATGGCGTGTCCTCTCTCGACCACTAAAATTGAACAAACGATATGGAAGCTATCTGTCGCCTATGTAGCACTCAGCTCTTGAACCCATGAGAACAACCAGACCTATACAGCTTGGGACCAGCTATATCGTTGGAGCTGTGAAAGTCTTTGAATAATGCAAGTCTTCGGTACTCCGACTCTGGGTTTACTCCCAAAACGTTTCTCACATGCATACACACTGACACTCACGCATTCATATATATTTAATCCCATTGAAGCCATTTGATGGCGGATCTAGTCCACGTTCTCTCGATCGCTGCAAAAAGTGCATTCGATGTCTGATCAATTTCAGTTCTCCATCGCACTCCTATGCGTTAAAGTCAAGATAATGATCTACTTATTACATCTGCGCTGATAAAACATTGTCGTACGCCAGCGATATTCCATTTTCGACAAATCAAGTGTTGTGAATGCGACCGTCCATCGTCTAGGCTTGTTCTGCGCTTTACGACGTCACATTGGTGCTGTTCATGACCGTTGTTGGATTTGCTTGACGCAAGTTATTCCCAATAGAAACTGGGGTTAAACAAGGATGTATTTTATCGCCCTTGTTATTTGGAATTGTTATGGACTTCATAATGAAGAAATGCTGCACTGGTAATAAAGGCATCGAATGGATACAAGGAGACCATTTGGAGGACCTCGACTTTGCTGATGACATAGTTCTCATCAGCAGTCAGATAAAAACGATGCAGGAAAACACAAATGAACTATCATCAATAGCCAGCAAAATTGGGCTTGAGGTCAATCATGAAAAGACTAAAGTCATGAAAAGTTTAATTCCAACAAGTGACAAAATATACATGGAAAACAAACCAGTAGAAGAGATCGATCACTTTATCTATCTTGGAAGTCACATTGATCGAGAAGGGGATACGAGCAAAGAAATTAGAATCAGACTGGCTAAGGCAGCAATGTCTTTCAGAAGCCTTGAAAAGTTGTGGAAATCAAAACTCATTAGCACAAACACAAAACTTAGGCTATTCAAATCAAATGTACTATCAACCCTTACGTATGCGTGTGAAAGCTGGAAAACAACAAGAGATATAGAAACAAAGTTGAACGCATTCGAAAATAAATGTCTAAGGAAAATACTTGGTATAGAATGGAACGAATTCAAAACAAACGAGGAAATTAGAGAAATCGCCAATCAACCACTAATATCTTCAGTAATAAAGAAAAGACGATGGTCATACGTTGGACATGTGATGAGAAGAGATAATAATCGAATAGCAAAGCAAGCCCTCATATGGGAAACAACAGGAAAAAGAAAAAGAGGAAGACCCAGGGAGACACTGAGAAGAACATTGATGAGAGAGGCAAGAGCAGCAGGAATCGGCTCCCTCAATGAGATAGAACTGCTTGCACAG
Source organism: Megaustenia siamemsis (assembly GCA_032433765.1). Taxonomy (NCBI): domain Eukaryota; kingdom Metazoa; phylum Mollusca; class Gastropoda; order Stylommatophora; family Ariophantidae; genus Megaustenia; species Megaustenia siamemsis. The sequence continues at coordinate 151,196,464 of JAVIAB010000092.1, forward strand.
AACAGAGACAGATGGCGAGATTTGATAAAATATCTTTAAAAGAAAACTGCTAGAACAAAAATTCATATAGGAGAAGGTGTATCTTGGTCTACGCCCTATGGGCCGGTTACGGCTCGAAAGGTCAATAGATAGATAGATAGAAGTTATTTCCATGTTACTTATTAATGTGAAATGCTTCGTCAGCCGCAGTTTTATCTCTTTAGGGAATTTGCATCGAGCTCTGTTCGTCGTAGGCTACATTCACTAGAGTAATCAAGAATCTAAAGGGCGCGTCATTGCTATGCTTGCGCCATTGTTATGTGTGCTACGTCATCGTAAATCCCTAGACCGGCGTTACGCTAAACTCACGGTCTGTTGTTTGATGTGCGACGGGGATAATCTGACGACTAACTGTGTGTTTATATGTTCGAAATTGGAGTCAACAACGATGACCTAACATCTGAAGCGCTATACATTTTTAAAGAAATATGACGATCATCACTACCGGAAGGACGTGAACCTCTGGTATATGGTGGATAGGCGGCAGGAACCATTGCAGGCTATGCATGAAAAGTGTTCCCTTTTGCAGTTTCCTCATATTCCAAGTCCATGGATGACTGATTGGTCTCGAGGCAGAACGCCGGCCTCGCGACAGGGAGGTTGTGGGTTCAAATCTCGGCTCTACCGGTCGGGATTTTTATTTTTGATTTCTCTCTGCGGCAACCACCCCTGGTCTCAGCAGCGAGGCCCGGCTTGAAACGTCAGTTACTCATCGACGGAAAAAAACATGAGTACCTCCGAAGTCGGAGTTGTCTGCCTGTGCGCCAAGGGACCGCCTGTGTGCACACGGCTGCCAGGGAAAAATGGATTAACACGCAAAATTCAGTTCCTAGTCTCTTGCGACTTCGCCAGAGCTGAAAGCTGGCGAACGCAACAACAACAACATATATATTTATTTGTATTTGTTTTCTTCTTATCGTTCACCCACTTAGTGGGCATATATGCGATTATGTACTTAGCGGAAAAGTCGTGATATTTACTCCCTTAGCCCCGACACATCCGTCTTCGGCGTGGGTATATTTGTTTAACTATTTTTTTTTGTAATAGGCAGCGGCCATATTTAAACTACTCTTGTCGACTTTTAACTGCCAAGAGCTCTTTAACGTGCGCGAGTGCACATGGGGCCTCTTGTATTTTTCCTCGGCTTCCAAGAGGACTGGCCATCTCACTACCCAGAAACCAAAGAAGGGCAAAGCCACGAGGAAACCACGAATCCGAGAAGAGAATGTCCCATCTCTTGCGGTGCGACTTGAACCCGAGACCTTCCTGTCCAGAGGAAGTAACCTGAAAATGTCTCCACTGAGCAATGTTTCGAACCCGAGACCTTCCTGACCAGAGAAAGTAACCTGATCATCAGAAACTGTCTCCACCGAGCAATGTTTCGTTGATTTAGCTTCTTGGCACTTTAGGGGAAGTTGGTCCGCCTGAGTCATGACTCCCAGGCGTCGACCTCCTGCTGCATTGAACCTTGAAGGCTCACACTATAATTGGCTAATTCTTCGCAACACTTCTCACCAAAACCAGGTCGCGCTGTTTTAGCTTTAATCTGGGAAACTGATGCCTTCCTCGCGGTGGTGGCTGTTTAACTTGGTTGTACTCTGCATGACTGTCTTATATACTAGCAGGGAGAATTTTCGCAAGAAACTAATTCTTTTATCATGGTATACCTCTCCCACGTTGGGTGTGGATCAGCAATTGATAACAGGTGATATGGAAATGCCGAGCTGGAAATATATATATTACGGTGTCGACTGGTGCTATCGTTTCAGTTATTTTGCCCTTCAGTTGGTCTCTCCTACTTTTATGTTTCCTATCGTTTCTCATATTCCATCAATCCACCTTTTTCGTCGTCGATCCTAGTTCTGGCATTCTTGCAGCGTTTATTGAAGGCTTGTTGTGTTGAATTGTGATATTTTTTTACTTATCATGTGACCAAATCATTTATCTGTTGTTTCTTTAAGTATTTAGTGACAGAAATCAACAGCAGTTTTTCCCCTCACTTCTTCATTTCCGATGTCATCTCTCAGTCTGTTTCCTGTCATTGATCTAACACGTGTAATTTCGGTAGTGGTTGTTTTTGCTTGTTGTTCTTGATTCTGGCATTGTTAGCATATCGTTGGAATGAAAATTGTTCTGTAGAGTGCCCGTTTTGCCTCTGGCATTATTTCTTTGTTTGACAGTAGAGTGACATTTGTCCGATGATTTGACAAGCTTTGTTGCATTTTGAGTCTATTATATATAGAGATTTTTTCAGTCGAAATACCTTCCGGTAAACACGTATGATTTCAGGCTCGACGTAAAAATTACCAAATTATTTTAATGGTAATTGAAAACTGAAATTGCAGTAAGCTGGCATCGCCGTGAAATAATTGTTAATAAGGATAGCACAAATGTAGCTACACGAAAGTTTCGGGACCTTGGTATTTTACGATATTCTCGTTCTATGAGATGAGGTGATAGAGTTACGTGAAATTTGTATTTATAAAAAAGCACTGTGTATGTGTGAATATATGCATATTTACTTACATATATATGGCGTCGGCCACGGAAATGTCTCTACAATCATTCTCATTCCTGGACTGCATTCTCTATTTCTAATAACTGACTTCATCGGTGCTATATAGAACCAATTCTGACCTATGGAAGCGAATCATGGAAGGTAGACAAACAAATGAAAAGACGATTAGAGGCCACAGAGATGGGATTTCTCAGAAGAATGTTGAAAGTTCCCTGGTAAGCTAAAAAGATCACTGAGAAAATTCTCAAAGAGGCCAACACAAAAAGGGAGCTCCTAAAAAACATCAGAAAGAAACAATCAACATTTTTCGGACACATCATGAGAAGATTAAAACTGGAATACATGGTTACAACTGGCAAAATAAAAGGAAAGAGAGATCGACAAAGAGAGAAAATACTGGATAGCTTGGTGACATGGCATGAAAAATAGTCAACAACAGAACTGATACGATGCACTGTAGATAGAAGATTGTGGAAGGACATGACCGCCTACATCAACCGGTATGGCACATGATGGTGATGATGATGAATCAGTCAACTCGCTTGTCTTTGGAGATTTTCATGGCTTCAAAAACATTAAAGAATTAATTACATCCAAATCGTACAAACTAATTATTCATACAAGTATAAATGCATAAATAAATATGCATACAAGGCTCATTATAGAAAACTCTCCTGAACTTATAATTAATAGTGTAATCATCATCATCATCATCATCGAGTGCCTTCTCCGCAACGAAGGTTGGCTACCATGGAGCGCCATTCTGCTCGGTCTCTTGATTTGATGGTGCAGGTTGTCATAGGCTAATGTGTCCATCTTTTGATGTTACTCGTCCATGTTAGTCTTGGTCTGTCACTGCCTCTGCCTCTTTTACCTTGTATTTTCCCCTCCAGGATTACTTTTAGAAGACTGTTGTGTCTTTTAACATGGCCCAAAAATCGCATTTTTCTTGTTTGAATTGTGCTTAGTAGTTCTCTTTTCATTTTTAGTTGTTTTAAGACTTCATCGTTTGTTTTCTTTTCCTTCCATCCAATTCTACCTATTCTTCTATATATCCACATTTCAATGGCTTCAATTCTCTGTTCTATTTTCTTGTCTAATGTCCATGTTTCTGCACCATATAGGAATATTGAGAAGATGTAACATTTTGCTATTCTTAGTTTTAGCCCTGGTGTTATTTGTTTTGATGTTAGTATGTTCTTTGTGGCATTAAAATTACTCTTTGTCATTCCTATTCTTTTGTTTGTACATTTTGTTTGTGTATTTTTGTTTGCACCTCAGTGAAAAATAAAGACAAGTGGAACAAGATTAAAACAGGTAAATGAATTTAAATATTTGGAAACTTTGTTAACCTCAGACGGAAGATGTACAAAAAATGTGAGATGCAGAATGGCTCAGGGCAGCTTTCCAAAAAAAATAGGAAAATACTATGCAATCCATTTTTGACAATAGAAACGAGAAAAAGAGTTCTTAAATGTTACGTAGAGCCAGTCTTAACATATGGATACGAATCATGGACAATAGGACAACAGACAAGAAAATCACTGGAGTCTGTAGAAATGTGGTTTTACAGAAGAATGTTGAGAGTACCATGGACAGCTAAGAAGAGTAATAAAGATGTTCTGAGAGAGGTCAAAGCAAAAAGAGAGCTAATTTCCAATATGTGGAAGAAACAATCATCATTTTTTGGCAATGTAATGAGAAGAGAACAACTGGAATATATTGTAATAACTGGAAAAATTGAGGGACGAAGAGATAGAGAGAAGTAAAGAGAAAAAAATAACAGACATCTTAAGAGAATGGCTTGGCAGAAGGTCAACAACAGAAATGATAAATAGCTGCCGAGATCGAAAGTTGTGGAGAGACATGATCACCTACGCAAGTAGGCCCGGTACTTGATGATGATGATGATGATGATGATTCTTTTGTTTATTTCAGTTGTACATTTTCCATCACTGGTTATAGTATGTCCAAGGTAGTTGTAGTTCTGAACTGTCTCCATGTCTATTCCTTCTATTTTGATATTCACTTGTGGGTTTTGAGTATTTTCTTTGTTTATGATCATAGTTTTAGTCTTTTTGACATTCATATCTAGTCCATATTTTTTGCTTGTCATGTTTATTTCATTAAGTAATTGTTGTAGATCTTTAGAATTTTCTGTATAGAATAGTGTAATCAGCCACAATTATTGACTTCATAAATCCACTAGCACCTAAAACTATGAAATCAAACAAATATTGGTAACATAATATAAAGTTCCATTCCATCTGTAAATAGCTATCACTATCATTGTTATTGCTTGCTTTTATTAATGATATACTGTGCATGATGTTTTGCCATGACCCCAAATCAACAGCCAATCATACGCCGAAGCAGTTGGGGTTATTGACAGTTCAAACTAATTTGAAAAGTGACTGTAATGGGTCTGTAAATTTTCTGTTGCAGTGGAGAGAAATTATTGGTTCGCCCTTTCCTTTCTAAAGATTAAACACTTCATTACAATCGACAGTAACCAGAGGTAGAATTGAAACACTTTGGTAGGCCTATATGAGGTGGGCACAACCTTTCTTTATCCTTCTTTTATTATTGGCATCCCACCTCTTCACTGTAGTACTATTGGTCTGCTACTCGTCTTCCACTTAGAACGCCTCTGACATATATTTCACAAATGTATTAAATACGTAGGTTTGTGCTTGCAAGTCAGTAGTAATGATGTAGTTTCAATAATCATGTTAGCACAGTTAGAACTAATTTTGTTATTAAAGTTATACGACATACTCAATCATCTTCTATCATCTCAGATGTACTAGATATCAATGAGTCGCTAAATGTCCACTCTGGATATTATCCGTGAAAAGATAATAATATTATCGTATAGGGCAAAATTAAATACTGGATTGAAGGACAGGTGGAACATACAAAGTAATTCAGGACAGGCATTTTTCATATTCTGGTATCGAGGTTTCATGGAATCTGTGGATGAATCTAAGCATTTCGACATAGTCATAATTCATCCACCAGTATCGATACTCAGAAAGAAACATTCATATTTTATTTTGTAATTATTTTTGCGGTACTTACTCGTCTATTGATATATTCTAATCGTTGCTTTTATTGAAAAAATAAGAAATCTAAAGTAAACTGTTTAAAAATACTTAGGAATAAAGAACATGAAGATGAAAGCAGAGAACAGCTGTGGGAGATACTAGAGAACAGCTGTGGGAGATACTAGAGAACAGCAGTGGGAGATACTAACAACTTACGGAGTAAGCCAACATCCAACCAACCTTATTAAAAGTCTCTACATTAACAGCAGCTGCAGGGTCAGAACAGCAGCAGGCTACACAGACCACTTCGAAGTTAGATCAGGTGTAAGACAGGGGTGCGTACTATCCCCCCCCTACTGTTTATTATATACATGAACTATGTATGCAAGCTAGCCAACCCAACAGAGACAGAGGAGATCAACGAGCTTCTATTTGCAGACGATCAGGCACTAATACATGAAACAATAGAAGACCTACAAGAACACTTAAACAAACTCAGCATCTCAGGCATAAAATACAACATGAAAATCAACATCAACAAAACAGAAGTCATGAATGTCGCCAAAAATAAACAGAACATCAACATAACTATAGAAGGCAGATAACTAAAACAAGTAGAGGAATTCAAATATCTAGGAAGTCTAATGACAAACGATAATTCTCAAACAGCAGAGATAGAATCAAGATGCAACAAAGCTTATCAAATCATTGGACAGTTATCACCACTATTGTCCAACAAGGAAATAACTCTGGAGGCAAAACGAGCACTCTACAATACAATCTTCATCCCAACGTTGTGCTACCAATGCCAGTCCAGGACTCTAGATACAAGAACAATAAGAAAAATAACCTCTACAGAGATGAAATGTGTTAGACGAATGACAGGAAACAGTCTGAGAGATAAGATCAGAAATGAAGAACTGAGAAAAAAGCTAGGAATAGACCCCGCCATAGAATATATAAGGAAACAAGAGATAAAATGGTTTGGCCACGTGACAAGGCAGAAAGAACAAAACACAACACAACGAGCATTCAACAAACGTTGTGAGAACAACAGACCCAAGGGTCGACCACGAAAAAGATGGGTCGATGGAATATTAGAAGCACTAGGAAACAACAGTAGCAGAGGCGAACAGAAGAGCAAAAGACCGCAAATTATATCTCTCTTCGACGCTGAAAGGCAGATGAGGAAGGAAAGAGGAAGAAGATAAAGAAGATGAAGAACGCTAATTAATTATGAACACAAATAATAGAGAGATGTTGACATTCATGTTTTCACAAAACACAGAAAGAGTGAAAGGTTTTCAATTTTGAATGGCTGTGGAGTTTTTAGAGAAACGTCATCATATGTGGCATATTTAAACGGATGTTGCTCTACAGTTGTCATGTGTATACTTCTTGCCCTCCGTTGTATTTTAATTGTTTTGCGTTAGAACAAGCGTTCTGGTCGACGTGAATATGTTTGGCGTGGATTTGACCTCTTGTTTCAGGAAGAGGATGTTGTCCTTAGGATTATTGCCAGTCATATGTTTGTACATCTCTCTCTCTCTCTCTCTCTCTCTCTCTCTCTCTTTCTCTCTTTATTTCTCTCACTAACTCATAGCACCGCTGGCTGGAGGTTTTGGTTCACTTTCACTCTTATTTAAATCCGTCATACTTGTACAGCATTCATGAATCACGAAAAGCTATTATTTCACTTCATTGATCGATACTACAACCTTTCTCTTAAACCTCGTTGCTGCCACACTCTTTCTGAATGCTACAGGTAATAAGCAGTGGATATTTATAAAAATATAGCGAAAACAAACAATTATTGCCAACACACGAGCGTAAGGAGAGAGATAAATAGGTACACAACTCAATCATCGAATGCATTTACAGGTGATATTTGTTCACTGCGTCTGCTCGCTGTAGCTCAAGCAATAAAGCATTGTTCGAATTCCGGATCACAATTCTCTTTCAATATCAAACTTGATAACAGCAATCAAGGTTTGTCATGATTTTGGTCATATATTGAAGTATCTGACTCAATGCTATTTTGTTGAGCAGTTTCCTTCTAGGCTGATTCTATCGATGATGGATCCATTGATAACAACACAGAACGAAGAACAAATTGCATTTGTTTTGTCTGACCTCCCCTCCTTTCTCTTGATTTTTTTTTCTTTTGAATTTAACATCATCTTATCCTAGAATTCTGCTGTGCCATTTTGTGTGTGTTCTCGATGCGCTATGATCTGTCTCCAGATCCTCCCACTCCTCTTTGTTGATAGAGAATTCTGTCAGAGAAGCTTTGCAAAGATCCATATATCTCAGCACTGGTCTGTCCTTAAGTCTTTTTCTGTCGCTAAGTTCGTCATGATTTGTTGTTGATTTGAGGCGTTTGGGAGGGGGGTGGGGGGGGGGGGGAGAAATACGACAATTGTTATTTTTTCCCCAGCCACCTTTGTCTTTGGCTTCGCAGTAATGGGTTTATGGAAAGCACATTGCTAGACGTTGGAGTTAATTATTTCGACCTGCAAACAGATGCCATTTTTTTAAATAAACAAATAATAACAGTTAAATTAATGTATTTCCTTATTTATTAGACTGGACAAGAAATGTAGGAAACAGAACTCAGTCATGGTCAATGCGGAGGTCAACGGTCTCATCTGGGATAACACCGAAGGGAAAGATACAGTCATCTGTATAGACGGATCCCTAATACGACACCATATGTCCCTAATAAGACAGTGATACATACGTTATGAACATGGGTAGCATGACGATGGGGATGATGGCAGTGACCAGGGCATTCATCTGGTTAGAGTCACAAGACTACACTAACGCCAGCATACTAAGTGATTCGATGAGTATGATAAAAAAAAGTGGTGACAGGCATTGTACGCACGCAATGGGTAGAGTCAGTGGATAGGTCACGGAACTTCGATAACCATAAGTCCACGGGGGCACTCCTTTGGATGAAAGAGATGGGAGTTAAGATGGGCACGGCCATAAACGAGAAACGTAGTGAACGTGTAAGAAGACTTATCAACCAATACAGAACTGGAGTCGTCAGTCGCTGGATACTGCGGGTTGTGCTGAGGAGGGGATCTGAGTACCAATGGATCTATGTTTGGCAATGATCTCTTTCTCTTTCTTTCTCACTGGTACCGACAATGTGTCGTGGTTATATCATTTGTCGTTCTTGCGCTGCTCGAACTGTCTGAATTAGTGATTTTCCTTTGTTGTTACATGTCTCTGTCACAGCATCTATCCATCTTCTTGAGGGTCATCCTTTTGGTCTTTTTCCATGCACTCTCGAGAAGAACGCCCTTGATGGTGATTGGTAAGGATTCATTCAGATCAGGTGGCCAAACCATTTAAGTTATTGTTGTTCTATATATTATTGGCAGGGGATTTGTTCCTACCATTTTTCTTATGGTTTTATTTGGTATTATATCTCTTCTTGTGTTGTTTGTTACTTTTCTCAAGCATCGCATCTCACATGTACTGATCTTTCTTAAATTGAGTTATTGAGTTATTTGCGGGTCATCATCATTGCACTCAGAACATGTCCATATATGTGATTTAGAAAGGGTCCATGTTTGACTTTCATAGCACAAAGCACAAAGTTGGTATGAAAATGCTATTTATCATTTGTTTTTAGCTGCTGTTATTGCAATGATAATGACCCACACATTACTCAATTACTCGATTGCCTTATTTATTATTGTAACATTGATACATCTACAAGACTGAGATACACTCTCAGTGTCATTAACGAAAGTCCGGACAAACAAACAGTTGTCAATATACTAACATAAGTATGAACAATATTTTTTAAATGACAAAAAAAATTACAAACAGAATATTTCTTCCAGCTCACGTTTCATCGTCAAACATGAATCATAACTAAAACATGAGGAAAAAAAGACCACTATATATGAGTTATTTCAATCATTAATGATGACTATGAGTTACTTCAATCATTAATGATGACTATGAGTTACTTCAATCATTAATGATGACTATGAGTTACTTCAATCATTAATGATGACTATGAGTTACTTCAATCATTAATGATGACTATGAGTTACTTCAATCATTAATGATGACATCAGCAAAATTGTTGGAACTGTATCCTGTATCAAACACACAGAGAAGCAGAAAATTAAATCAACCATCTCATGAGAATTACTATCATTACACGCTGCAACAACTGATGGCATGGCTTCAGGGATTGATTGAGATACAGAACCAGCGGGTAGCTTATATATCTCATAAATCCAGCAGCCGTATGGTCCAGCAACTATCGGTGTGACTTCCTCGGCCCAATATTTAAAAAATATATATTTCCCCGGCGATGTCAGCCATATCTAGGATGACACGCCTCCTGATCAATCCTTGCTCAATCTCAGATACAAATCGTTGTTACAGCTCTCGATTAAAGGTTGCCAATACGAAACAGTCTCTATACTACTACTTCCACATCTATACTTCCACATCTATACATGCATATTTCTTGTTTGGAAATGCTTTTATTTTATTTTTCGTGTTCTTCATTCTTGTTTTTACCTGCTGTAATGGCGACTTGTGATATCGGATAATCATTAATCATGATATTGTTTGATTTTAATCCTTTCTTGCCATATTTAGCCATTCATCTCTCTTTATTTTATTTCACTTTCTCACATTTAATTTTTCTTAGTCTTTTTTGCTCTATATTTTCCCAATTCATTTCTCTTTGGTTTTTAATTGTCTCACACGTATTAACGGGTGTTCAGTCAGAGTGGATCTGGCGGACTCTAAATGTGACGTTCTGTCTGTGGGGGCGATCAACACACTTAACCTGACAGCTGACTTCATGTGGGAGTCTGGAATCCTACTCTGACTGAGTCCTGATCGCAGAGAGAGAGAGAGAGAGAGAGAGAGAGAGAGAGAGAGTGTGTGTTTTTGTTTCAATCCCAATATGTTTCTCTATTTAACTCTTTCTTTTTCTCTATTTCGTTTGTATTTATTTCACAATATCAACTTTATTCTCTCAACGTTTTTTTTCTATAATACTCTTTATGTATCTTTCTATCATTACAGTTCTCTTCATAGTTTTACATCCTACTCATTTCATTCACTCACTTATTTATGCAAAGTCTCTACTACATCAACAGCAGCTGCACCGACCACTTCGAAGTTAGAATACGAGTAGAACACATCTCAGGGGTGCGTGTTTATTACCTACAATGGTGTACAAAGTCCTACATTGACTATATATGTAAGTTTGCCAAAAAATCGGACACAGGGGAAATCAACGAGCTACTATTTGCAGATGATCAGGCACTCATATATAGAAAAATAAAAGACCAACAAGAACACTTAAATAAACTCAACAGCACAGACACACAATACAACATGAAAGCAACATCAACTAAATAGAAGTCCCGAGTGTCGCATATGAGAAACAGAACATCAACATAACTATAGAAGGTAGGCAACTAAAACAAGCAAAGGAATTAAAATACCTAAGAAGCCTAGTGACAACCAACAATTCCCAAATAGCAGAAATAGACTTAAGATGCACCAAAGCTTGCCAAATCATCGGACAACTATCACAACTATTGTCCAACAACGAAGTAGCACTAGATGCAAAACGGGCATTGTACAATACAGTCTTCATTCCAACGTTGTGCTACCAATCCCAGACCAGGACTCTAAACTCAGGAACAATAAGAGAATAACCACCACCGTTATGAAATCTGTTACACGAATCATAGTAAACAGCCCTTGTGATAGATACAAAATGCAGAACTGAGAAAAAAAAACGCCAGGAATAATTCCCGACATAGAGTACACAAAAAACAACAGATAAAATGTTGAGGCCACATGACAAAACAGAAAACTCAAAACTAACGCAAAGACCCTATAACAAAGGTTGCGATAACACTGGACACAAGGGGCGATCATGAGAAAGATGGATTGATGGAATGTTAGAAACATTAGGAAACTTAACAGCAGTAGAGATCAACAGATCTCAACAGATGAGCAAAAAGCAGCAAAATATATCTCCCCTCGACGCTGAATGGCAAATGAGGAAGGAAAAATGTAGATCAAGACTATGTCAGTATCTCTATGTTCTACTATATTTCAGTCTCAGTATCTTTATTTCAATATCTCACTCTTACGTGACTGAAAAAAAACAATGTATTGCTCGCTTTCTTCACTTATCTTCTTTCTTCATGTATATTCTAAATAACATCTTTCTCGTTTTCACTCTCTGTGTCTCTCTGTCGCTCCCTCTTTGTCTCTCCCTCTCTCTCGAGAATACATACATCCCCTAACACTCCCTTGCTGTTTAACCTCACCAAGAAGTGCCATATTTATTCCTTAATTCATTGTGGTGCTCTTACTACTCACAACTGATATTAAAAACATGAATACTCAACCAAACACACACATACACAACAGAACGTCTCGGTGATAAATACCCGCTGACGTAGTAGAGCAATAGTAGGTCAACAAAAGTTATACCCGCAGAAAAACTTCTCATTTCCGTAAGCACAGGTCCCTCTCCTATTTCTTTTACTACTAGTCAAACTGCCTTCTTATATTGCTAGGTACAATTATGTCAAAATAACAAGGAGTCAGACAAGGCTGTGATTTGTCGAAGGATTTGTTTTCACTTACAAGCGAAAATTTTATGAGATCAAAACTAGACAAAAAAGGAATTGAAGTCAACGGTCACAACATAAACAATTTGCGATATGCAGATGACGCAGACTTAATAGCAGAGACAGAGAATGAACTGCACGAAATTATAGACATAATGGTAAAATAAAGCAACAAGAAAGGTCTCAGTCTGAATAGTAAGACAACAGATGTAAAGGTCATATCGAAGAAACAATCACCAGCATGCAGCATAAAAATAAACAGTACAAGTCTGAATTAAGTGCAAAGCGTCACATTTTTTGGGCACAACAATACCATCAGATGGAAGGTGCACCACAGAAATAAAACACAGAAAAGCTCAGTTCAAAATAGCATTTAGGGAAATGAAAAACGTCCAATGCAACAAGTCTATATCAATAGAAGTGAGAAAGAGAGTTTATCGGTGTTATATAGAGCCAATTTTAACCTATGGAAGTGAATAATGGACAGTAAACAAACAAATGAAAAGACGATTAGAGGCCACAGAGATGGGATTTCTCAGAAGAATGTTGATAGTTCCCTGGATAGCAAAAAAGACCAACGAGGAAATTCTCAAAGATGCCAACACAAAAAGGGAGCTCTAATAAAACATCAAGAAGAAAGAATCAATAGATTTCGAGCTTATCATGAGAAAAGAAATGTTTGAAAACTTGGCTACAAAATACATGGAAAGATAAATCGTAGACGACAAAGAGAGAAGATACTAGATAGCTTGGTGTCATGGCTTGGAAAACAGTCAACAACAGAATTGATACGATGTACTGTAGATAGAAGATTGTGGACGGACATGATCGCCTACGCCAATCGGTATGGCACATGGTGATGATGATGACTAGTAAGCTCCCATTGTCTCAGAAATTGGGCGTTGACATCTCGAACGTCAAAAAAAGCTCGTTATTGACAAATAATGTCTAGTCAGTCCACAGCAATGCATAGTTTTACTAAGGCCTGCGGCCTGAGAGGGAAATATCGAAATCATCCAAATTTGGTGAAGCTTTCGGCTATGTGAGCTAAAGACAACTCTCGTTATTTTATCCATAACCGCCTAACTCATTTTCTCCTGGAGCTTACAGTCGCCAGCTTTCACTTCTGGCAAAGTTCCTAGAGACTAGGAACCGGATTTTGTGTGTTAATATGTGCTTTTTTTCCCTGGCAGCCGTGTGCACAGGGATTCTTCGCTGCACAGGCAATCAAACCGTCTTCGGAGGTACTCATATTTTTTTCTGTCGGTGAGTAACTGACGCTTCAAGTTGGACCAGGGGTGGTTGCCGCAAAGAGAAATCACAAATATTAATCGCAACTAGTGCAGCAGGGATTTGAGCTCTCACATTCTTTTCTGTTTAGTGACCGACGTCTTGCCCCGAGACCAACCCCCCCCCCCCGACCTTCCGCCCCTCCCTCCCCACGCCCCAGTATCTTATGTTTCCACTAATTAAAGTTACCATCAAGAAAACAAGTGCTAAAAGTTAAATATGTCAATGGCGAAATGAAATTGAACAAAATGAACTTGTGAAAAGAAATTGCCAAGTCTAATTTTGTAACAGTCCTTTCTACTGTTGAAGGAATCGCGTGTTAAATTGATGTCAACATGAGGGCTTTTTTTTAAACAAACGTGCAGCAGGAAACGTTTGCTTACCTCAAGTGCAAGAAATAATTTGTTCAGCAATTTTACATAACCTCACCAAATTTATTAGTCTAATTTTGTCTGTTGGTGTGTTTATGTAAAACATCAGGACACGTTTTTATGTTTTCTGTTTACGTTGAAATAATGTACAGGGAAATACTAACACCTTGCTCAAACAGGAAGTCTGGCGGGATGAAAACATGGCGCTGAGAGAGTGGTGTATGCTCAAGTATCAACAGTGGAAACGTCATCGACTATTCATGGTCGCTTACAATCCATCGGTTTGGAGAGGAGATTGGGTCATGCTGACACATTTCATAATGACATTACCGTCACTGTCCCGGCATGCACTAGCGCTACTGATACAGCCTGACGTCCGCAGTATCAGCTTGGTCCTCGACAGCTGATTTCTTCACATTCAGACGTACATTTCTATTACCGAAGAAATCCCTCTGGATTCTTGTGCACCTTGTGGTTAATACCTGCTGCTGTTACTTCAAGTAAACAAAAGTGAATTATTGTTGCTCACACACAAATACTTGCTTAGTGTTTTACCATAAACACATGCATATGCAAATAATTGACTAATAATCATTTTGATAATTTACCCAGACAAAAATAAACTGTTTATTTTCCAAACATTTCATTATATTTTGTATACATACATACATATATACATACACACATACATACATACATATAAACAATACATACATATATACATACACACATACATACATATATACATACATACATACATACATACATACATACATACATACATACATATATACATACATACATACATACATACATACATACATACATACATACATACATACATACATACATACATACATACATACATACATACATACATACATACATACATACATACATATATGCATACATACATACATATGTACATACATACATACATACATACATACATACATACATACATACATACATACATACATACATACATACATACATACATACATACATACATACATACATACATACATACATACATACATACATACATACATACATACATACATACATACATACATACATGCATACATAAATACATACATACATGCATACATACATACATACATACAAACATACATGCATACATACATACATACATGCATACATACATACATACATACATACATACATACATACATACATACATACATACATACATACATGCTAATACGGCAGTTTCTCTTACTTCGCTCTACCACCCACCCTCCGTCCATCTCTCTCTCTCTCTCTCTCTCTCTCTCTCTCTCTCTCTCTCTTACACATTCACTTACATGTTCAGACTGCTTTGTGCATTTATCCGAACACTCTAGTTCGGCATCCCTCCCCCTTATAAAGTGTTTAGTGCCTCGCCGCCCTAGTCTAACAAGTACAGAGCTTCCATTGATGTGTGTACACTATCTGTTAGTTCAGTTCTAAATTGATGTTTATCTCAGCCGAGTTGACGTCAGAAATAAAGTCTGTCTCTTGTATTCTCAGCCTAATTCAAATAAAGACATTTCTTAGAAGCTGTAGAATAGACCGGTGACATATAATGTTATAGTGTAGGACTTTGTAGATGTAGATGACGTCGGTAACATATAATGGTGTAGCGTAGGACTTTGTAGATGTTGATGGCGCCGGTAACATATAATGTTGTAGTGTAGGACTTTGCAGATGTAGCTGACGTCGGTAACATATAATGTTGTAGTGTAGGACTTTGCAGATGTAGATGACGTCGGTAACATATAATGTTGTAGTGTAGGACTTTGTAGATGTAGATGACGTCGGTAACATATAATGTTGTAGTGTAGGACTTTGTAGATGTAGATGACGTCGGTAACATATAATGTTGTAGCGTAGGACTTTGTAGATGTTGATGGCGCCGGTAACATATAATGTTGTAGCGTAGGACTTTGTAGATGTTGATGGCGCCGGTAACATATAATGTTGTAACGTAGGACTTTGTAGATGTTGATGGCGCCGCTAACATATAATGTTGTAGCGTAGGACTTTGTAGATGTTGATGACGCCGGTAACATATAATGTTGTAGCGTAGGACTTTGTAGATGTTGATGGCGCCGCTAACATATAATGTTGTAGCGTAGGACTGTGTAGATGTTGATGGCGCCGTTAACATATAATGTTGTAGCGTAGGACTTTGTAGATGTTGATGGCGCCGCTAACATATAATGTTATAGCGTAGGACTTTGTAGATGTTGATGGCGCCGCTAACATATAATGTTGTAGCGTCGGACTTTGTAGATGTTGATGGCGCCGCTAACATATAATGTAGTGTAGGACTTTGTAAATGTTGATGACGCCGGTAACATATAATGTAGTGTAGGACTTTGTAGATGTTTATGACGCCGGTAACATATAATGTAGTGTAGGACTTTGTAGATGTTGATGGCGCCGCTAACATATAATGTAGTGTAGGACTTTGTAGATGTTGATGACGCCGGTAACATATAATGTAGTGTAGGACTTTGTAGATTTAGATGACGCAGGTAACATATAATGTTGTAGCGTATAGCTTTGTAGATGTTGATGGCGCCGCTAACATATAATGTTGTAGCTTATAGCTTTGTAGATGTTGATGGCGCCGCTAACATATAATGATGTAACGTATAGCTTTGTAGATGTTGATGACGCCGGTAACATATAATGTGGCGTAGGGCTTTGTAGATGTTGATGACGCCAGTAACATATAATGTAGTGTAGGGTTTTGTAGATGTTGATGACGCCGGTAACATATAATGTGGCGTAGTGCTTTGTAGATGTAGATAATACAGGTAACATTTAATGTTTAACGTATGGCCTCGTTTATGTAGAGGATACTGGTAACATATAATGTAGGTATTGTGAACGTAGAGAGCGCCCGGTACAATATAATGAGGCAGGTCTATGTAAAAGTAGAGAATGCCCAGCAGCATCCATTTTACGTTGTAGGTATTATTATTAATAAAGAGGACGCCACGTGACAAATAATGTTGTATGTATTGTTAATTCGAAAACGCCACGTAACATATAATGTTGTAGGTATTGTTAATGTTAAACAAAGGAAATATTCAAAACACACAAATGGAAATCAACAAAATAAGAAATAGACATGGAGACAGTTCAGAACTACAACTACCTTGGACATACCAAAACCAGTGATGGAAAATGTACAACTGAAATAAACAAAATAATAGGAATGGCAAAAAGTAATTTTAATGCCATGAAGAACATACAAACATCAAAACAAATAACACCAGGGCTAACACTAAGAATAGCAAAATGTTACATCTTCTCAATATTCCTATATGGTGCAAAAACAAGGACATTAGACAAGAAAATAGAACAGAGAATTGAAGCCTTTGACATGTGTATATATAGAAGAATAGGTATAATTGGATGGAAGCAACAGAAAACAAACGTCGAAGTCCTAAAACAACTAAAAATGAAAAGAGAACTACTAAACACAGTTCAAACAAGACAAATGCGTTTTTTGGGTCATGTTAAAAGACACAACATCCTACTAAAAGTAATCCTGGAGGGAAAAATACACGGTAAAAGAGGCAGAGGCAGACCAAGACTAACCTGGAAGAGTAACATTAAAAAATGGACAAATCAGCCTATGACAACCTGCACCATCAAAGCAAGAGACAGTGCAGAATGGCGCTCCATGATAGCTAACCTTCGTTGCGCAGACGGCAATCGATAATGATGATGATTGTTAATGTAGAAGACGCCCCGTGACATATCTCTCTCTCTCTCTGCAATCAGGACTCAATCAGAGTAGGATTCCAGACTCTCACATGAAGTCAGCTGTCAGGTTAAGTGTGTTGGTCGCCCCCACAGACAGAACATCACAATTAGAGTTTGCCAGATCCACTCTGATTGAACAGCCGTTAAAACGTTACACTGTGTTCTGCACCAGTGGCCCAGTGCATCCAATTTCAGCCACCATTTTATTCAGGTTAGCTTTCCTTAGCCTTTGATTGTCCCCAATCTTCCTGCAAGGCAGCAGATGATCTTTTCTGTAGGGGGATTCTGCCCTTAGATGGTCGGCCCTTCCAGGTTTACGAGCACCGTCTGCCCGAGTCACTAAAGGTGACTAACACCACAGACATGCACACACATAGATATGAGATGTGACAAACACAGACATGCACACACAGAGATATGAGATGTGACTAACACAGACATGCACACACAGAGATATGAGATGTGACTAACATAGACATGCACATAAAGATATGAGATATGTCTGACATGGACATGCACACACAAAGATATGACACATGCCTAACATAGACATGCACACAGAGATATGAAATATGACCAACATAGACATGCACACACAAAGATATGAGATGTTACTAACATAGCCATGCACACACAAGGATATGAGATGTGACATACACAGACATGCACACACAAAGATATGAGATATGACTAACATAATCATGCACATAAAGATATGACATATCACTAACCCAAACATGCACACACAAAGATGTGACACATGACTAACACAGATACACACTAAGATATGAGATATGACTAAACACATACACACATAAATATATGAGACATGATTAACACGGACACACCAAGATATGAGATATGACTAACATGACCCACACCAAAATATGAGCCCTGGGCAGCACACACACACACACACACACTAGCCATGGCCAGCACAGAAACACGTCAAGATATGAGCCATGGCCAGCACAGAGACACATCAAGATATGAGCCATGACCAGCACAGAAACACATCAAGATATGAGCCATGGCCAGCACAGAGACACATCAAGATATGAGCCATGGCTTCACGGAAAAACACCAAGAAATGAACCATGTCCAGCACAGAAACACATTAAGGTATCCATATGCTTCTGTTTGTTGTAGTCGGCAGACTCTTCTTAACGTGGGAATCATCGACATACGAGACGCAGGCCCCGATTAACTGTTCACAGGTGTCGTTGAAACAGTTGTCCAGACATTTGAGAGTGCAGTCGGACCCGTAGTACGTTTCCTTGCACGTACAGTATGTACTTTCCGGGTCACATATGATGTCACAGCCATCAGAACACGTCTGTTTGAACTGTAGCCCAAAATTACCATCGGGACAAGTGTCATTACAGGTGTAGCCAGGATGCTTACGTTGTATGCATTTTCCGGATTTTTCCTCACATAAAGGACAGACACTAAGACAAGACCCGGAGCTGTCGTGCCCATAGATCCCATGTGAACAGTTGCCGTGACACGTACCGATGATGACGTTGCAGCCTCTGCAACACACACTACACACTGCACAAAACGACCAAGAATGCCCGTCCAGACAATAGGTTTCTGTAAATGTTTGCACCTCACACGCCGTCAGTGCACTGACGGCCTGCGAAATGGTCGATGAGAACTCAATCTTAATGTGTGCCATTGTCGCTTGTGTGGTGACTATAATAGTGTTCAAAGAAATATTTGGGTATGATTTGAGAGCCATATTCCGACTTCCGCCAATGTAGATGGAGCAGATATTTGCAACAATCGCCACTTCAATCCGTAACTTGTTGATCAGACCAGCCAGCTCCAGAGCAAAAGACATCAATCTCATGCGAACTAACTACAAACCTTGATTCATTGTTACATGAGGCAGAACCATTAGTTTTACCGTGAAACTGTACAGATCTGTTAAGTCATTCACATAAATCCTAAACCAGGAGAAAGGCAAAAATTGATTGAGAGTTGCCTCAACTGATGTATAATCTGCGTCCGGATTACATGTGGTGTCGTTATCAAACAGGAAAGTAGGTTCAGATTTTTTGACGTATTTGTAAACGAGATCCAAGTACTGACACTGGGGTCCGAAATATTCGTGCTGACAACTGTCATTGTTTGGGCATGTCCCTGTAGTTTTGTCACAAACTGAGTCATTATAGCAGTGACATTGTAACGTACAGTTTGCCCCAAACCAACCGTCTGCACAAGTTAGATCATTAGCTTCCAAGGTCACGAACGAAGCCAGCAGAATAAAGACTTGATCTACAGCGGTGGTTAACGAACTGTGTACAAACATTTATTATTAAACCCGTGGTTACATTTCTAAAAATCCGTCAACTCGCTGTGATAACAGATAGCGTGATGTTCAAAGTCAACATTGTGTAAACCATGGCTTGAACGCGTCCATCTTGGTACGTTCCATGACATATAATGTTGTAGGTATTGTTAATGTAGAAGACACCCCGTGACATATAATGGTGTAGGTATTGTTAATGTAGAAGACACCCCGTGACATATAATGGTGTAGGTATTGTTAATGTAGAAGACACCCCGTGACATATAATGGTGTAGGTATTGTTAATGTAGAAGACACCCCGTGACATATAATGGTGTAGGTATTGTTAATGTAGAGGACGCTCCGTGACACATAATGTTGTAGATATTGTTAATGTAGAGGACGCTCCGTGACACATAATGTTGTAGATATTGTTAATGTAGAGGACGCTCCGTAACATATATTGTAGGGGAATGAATCATTAAACATGACAGTCTTATGTCAAACAGCATCTGCAGGTGTACGGGACAGAGAATCTCCTTTCTGTTGCGTTTTTTCCACTCATTGAGTCAGGTACCGATTTGCACTTTTCCTATGTGTATTTTTCTCTAGCACCCAGACGCTGAGTCTAAGGAAACAAGTTCAAATCTTGATACACGCTGTCTATTGTTTTATATGTGTCTTCTATTTTGTTTATGGGATTTCCTGAATGCACTGAAATACCCGCTTTATAATTTATATTCTCTTTAGTGAGTCAAGTGAAGCGTGCCATGCTGAGATTGAACTCTCGTTCACTTTATCACAAAGCCAGTGATCTATCCACTAGACTAATGGCGCTTTCAATTGCCTGAGTCTATGGTAACGACAAATTTAATTGAAACAAACTCGCCAGATCGAATTAAATACAATGTATGTGACAGTTGTACATAGGCGAACATTACAAAACTGTTGACTTGTCGGCCTACATGCGGTTTTCCGCGGAAAAAAAATATAGACTGATACAAGAGAAATGTAATAGAATCTAACTACATAATAGGAAGTAACTAAAACTAGTAAATTATTTGCCTAGTCCTTGATCTATTCACTTCGAGCCTGTTTATACTCTGATCCAAATTGATGCCAACACCTGATCACCGTCTCATCGATTGACATAGAGCCATCTAATTATAAGTCCCTTGAGTGTTCTCAATGTGTCCTCTCTTTCAATATATATTGTTCCCATTGTTGATATCTATTGTCCCGCCTTTTGCTAGTCTTTCATGCAGACGTGCCAATTCCGTTGTTGTGAGACAATGCTTGGCAAAATAGCAGGACAGAAACAATCACGTCAGCAGTGAGGAAACAAGATTAAACACATTCTTCGCTTCTGTTTATTCGTTTCTGTCAGGATTGCTTACATGTTGACTTTTAATAATGATCTGTTTGGGTCGCCTTGATCCTGTCAGTTTGGACTACATTAACTTGAATGTCAAAGCTATTACCATATTATTATTTTAGCTTATATTTCTTCACATGTACTCATACGGCGATTGCTTCACTTCGTCGTTTGCCTATAAAATTAAAAAAGGCGTAAATGAGTTCTTTTGCGATTTACAGCAAATTGGGATATATACACTTTTCAACCCAATACATCCAACATTAGGATATATGCACTTTTCAACCCAATACATCCAACATTAGGATATATGCACTTTTCAACCCAATACATCCAACATTAGGATATATGCACTTTTCGACCCAATACATCCAACATTGGGATATATGCACTTTTCGACCCAATACATCCAACATTAGGATATATGCACTTTTCTACGCAATACATCCAACATTGGGAAAACATTTTTGGTTACCAGAATGCATTTTCTTTTCCACTTCATTTCACTTGGCCAGCCAGACTTCTTAACGAAATTCTACAACCACTAAACCACTGAACAAGATTCTTTTTCTCATTCTCTTTAAAAGTGTAGAAATGGAGGAATCAAGACTTGAAAATAATTGTTGCAATTGTAACATGTCTCGAGAACATGGTAACACAGCAAACAACATGATTCTGACGACATCGCGGGGCCGATGTAGGTATGTGACGGTAATTGAAGTTGTTTAGTTCTCATTAGTTAGGTATCATGTACATTTGAGAGAGTAACAAGTTTCGTACATCAATGACACCACTTCCATTCCTCTCCTTCCCCCTCCCCCCTTTCTTTCCACTTACCTATTCCCCGAAAGGAATAACAAAAGATCTGAGATTGCTAAGATTTTGAACGAATAATTTGCAGTCTGTTAACATGATCCTTTGTACTGAAAATACAGTGCTTACGATGTAGAATGACAACTAAATGTAGATTTTGACTTTACCCACCGGTCTTTATATTCACTGTTGTAGAAAGCGAATAATGGCTTATCAACATCTAACAGAGACAATTAAAATACTACGGCCACGTCGAAAGAAACAGTTGGCTAGAAAGAACAATAAAGAAATGTATGGTTGCAGGTAGACAAGACTAGGGAGACCAAGAAGAATGTAGTTTCAAGACGTGAAATAGACCTTGACCTTTACAACAGAAGAAGTGGAAGATCTGAAGACAGAGACAAAGATCCTTTCACACAGGCTGTGGTAATCGCAACATTCTGTAAAGGACATGCAACATGACGAGTATGAGAACTGTCCGGTTTTTTTTTCCATTTGCATTATCCATATGATAATTTTTCTTTCACTTGTTTGGAATGTTATTTTGTTGAACATGACTGTTACTTTTATTGCTAGTACCATTCCAGAGGCAATACATAATGAGCATCGTTTTATATTTAGCACAAAAAACTCTGTCAAATCATTATTACTTCATTCATGTCATTTTTTCACGGTAGGGTAAACAAACCCATTTCCCCTTTGTCAAGGTTGAAATAAACCTCTGATTCGGAAAACTCCTGGCGACTGCACTGTGCATGTGGTTATTATTCTCCGGCGTAATGAAAAACCCGCGACACTCTACAAACACCGGATAAAAGTTGTACAGTTTTCTTGCTTCAAATCTTTTATGTTATTTAACTACCCGTGCTGCTTTGCGCCCTCTTGGCTTTTCAAATCTCGTGTCGCCATCTTATTCTCTAATCAATTTTACAAATGGGACTTTGATATTTCTCTATTATCACTGAGCAATTTTTGCCATGGCGGCATCTATTAAAATGGTCTGATTGCTTTTCAGATTAGTTGTGTGTGCATATTTCTAACGTATCTTTTTCCTTTATTTCTATATAATTTTATACACCTCATTTAGCCCGTTAACTTTTACTAGGAAATATTATGACCAGAGTTCAGTGTTATTTCTTTTATACATATACAATTTATGTTTTGTATGAGAATATATTTTGCTACAGATTTATCATAGACCAAGTTTAGTGAGCAATGCTAAATATCGTCAACGGAAGTGAAAAAGATTTGTCTTTTCTCGTTTCTTTCTAAAAATTTCTTGATCATCTGAATGTCTCCTACTACATTGCTCTTTATAGTTTCATATTTCTTTTCTAACTAAGAGAGAAGAATTAAATATTGGAACCTAGATCACGAGAAAACAAATGAAACAAAGAAGCATTCTTGAATTGAAAACATAGACAACAAACAAAATGGTTTACCCATTAATGTTGTGGTGGGATTCCATGCTGTAAAAAGGCACATATACGAAAAGAGGAAAGGGAGATATAGTTCAAGACAGATGAGAATGAAGCAATGATAGTATAAACGAAACTCTACAACTAGCATACGAAACGTATAAAAAGGCGAAGAAGAAGAACTTTCCATGTGATGATGACCTGAAGGTGTATGTTGTTTAGTTCATTGATTATTCTAAACACTATGTATCATATATATTCTTGACACCGAGGCATTTCATAACTTTACGTTGGCGCTATTTTTCACTTGTTATGCCAATGAATGCTCAATATACATCAATAGCAATCTTTCTAGTTCATCAAGTCATCACCTGTCGCTCAAAATTGTCTCTCAGCACGGGCTCGTGTAACCTCAAAATCTCAAGTCTGCAAATTTAATCAACGACCATAGAACACGTTGTCAAAAGATAATTAGAAAAATGCAGAAATAAAGCAAATGATTTTATTTGTGTCATCTTATTCAATGCTTAAATCGTTATAGAAGCATAATACAAGTGCGTCGACATTTACAGTTTATGAAATGCTGTTTGTACTACACTATTGTCAAAAAATTCAGAAGACAAAAAATTATAAATGAATATTATTATGAAAGGAAATTTCCGATGCGATAGATCAGCGAATCAATTCAGAGGAAGAGGTATGTTTACAACACTCGGACAAAAAAATAATCAACAATAGAAAAAAAAAAAAAACAATAGACAGTCAGGATCGAACCCGTACTCCACGACATGACGCTTTGCAACAAGAACCAAACGCTAGAGCACACGGTCAACTAAGCTACCTAAAAATTGTAGCTTTCATTTGCGATGTCTTTCACGCATGTGTACTCATGACTATAGTAAAGGGTTACGAAACATAACTCGGGAATAAATTGTATATCTGTAATTTCCTCTTAAGGCAAGTATCTCCCGGATGGGGTATGGGTAGTATTTGCATTGCAGACGAAACAACACGAATAGTAGTTTCCAGTGGTTTAGACTGGAGACAAATAATAATAATAATAAATGAATAACTAATATATATTTTGATATATAGTAAAAACAAGTAAAGTACCCCCGTCACGCCAAGTGGCGTATAGGGAATATGGTGTTAGTGGCCATAAAATTTACAGACCTTCGGCACATGATTTTTGGGGCAATGTGGTCGGTATTACGCCCGTGCCGCTTTACTTACCCAGAAAAAATTCCGGTACCCATTAAAGGCTGGGTGAACCGGAACCGTCGATTGGGATCGAACCCTATCCTTTGTCCTTTTTAGTCCAGTTCACTAACCACTGAGCTACCGCGGCTCCCGTTTTCAATTTGTTCGTATGTTATCTTGTCAGCACCACGCCAGTCCGTTTCTTTCCTATTCAAGAAAACTTCGGTGTCCATGTTAAGCTGAGAAAACCTAGAAACCATCGATGAGTGGATCGAAATTGACCTCGTGACCTCGTAAGACCAGTAACCAGGGACACACTTAGGCTTCTACAGCTGATCAGACGCTATCGTGTTCTCTTCTTCATGATAATATCCTTTCACTCAGGTCTTCATTACCCTTTATCATTTAATTGGCACAATTTCTCTAGTTGTTGGACATTCTCGTTTCTAATTGATGAATCATAAGACACGCTTACCGTGGTTGACGCGCATAACGTGAATGGGTCATTGATTATGACAAGCCATGAGATCACTCGTCTGCACCAGGTGTAAGTCGAATCAATCAAGGAGATGTGGGTGCAAATGGCCTGTGACCGTTTCCTGCTATAATATAGCTTTTGGCTTCAAATAACATTATTGTGTGCTTAAGAGCGTGTGCATTTGTGTGTGGCAGCCATATATATTTAATGTAAACTGAATATCGTATAGGCTGCCAGCCATTGAGTCTTGGTGAACATTTATGGATGATCCGCTAAACAGTGTTTAATTTAATTCCCTGTGTATTTAATGTTCAACAGAATGGGCCTTGATGTTATGGCTCAACTAGACTGTAAGAATGGCGATAAGCTAATGATCACAACACTTGCTCCACTACACGTAACTATGTCAATCATCCCGTCACCTGATGCAATGTTCGGTCTAGGGAGCTTCCACTCAAGTGTCAACTGTGAAACGATCATTTTAAATGTTCACTGTGAATTCGATGCCTATCTTCTTGTCAATGTATCTCCACAACATGGGCTTGTCAAATATTCCTAACAGCCGATTACTTTGCTATAGGAGAAAAGGCAGGGAAATCGAAGCTATTGTAAAGTTAATTCTAAAGATAAAAAAGAAAATTAGGAAAAAAGTGGCATGGTTTCAACTTTATGTAAGTAAGGAACAAGGAACAAGGAACAATACAAAATCCAAACTATGGAGCAACGGATATTTGATTTTGTATTGTCCTTCACCCACGCAATGCTATAACCATAACACTTCTTACTTTTTTTTCTTTTAATACTTTGCAATAGACACTTTAGAATAGTTAGTTAGTTAGACATTGGGTAGCACTTGGTATTGTTCATTTGGAACTCGCTGTCCTGTAGGTTTCCTGTATAATGTTCATTATTTAAGTCAATGAAATGTTATCTGTAGTGGTTATAATCGACACATTTCCGATGGTTTAGGACATGCGCATATACACACATACACACATACACAAACACACTATATATACATATATACGCTCGACCGCCTTGTTGAACTAGAAATTATATGAAACTAGGGCCAACATTTGTTCGTAGTTATCGGCACATTTATGGTCTATTGGTCATAGCACACAACACGGCCCAACGTTCAGAGAGAAAGTCTCTTATACTCATTGTTTAAAAGCTGCGAGAACCCAGAAGACGTGGTGGAAAAACAAACATTCGATAAATTTGATAACTGAACCCATATGTACCTGTTCGATATAAAACCACACTAACTACTTCACTACCGTATATATTTGTATGGGGTGTGATGGGGATTGGGTGGCTGGAGATTTAAAAAAAAAAAAAACCTCACAACCAATGTATGTCTTCGGAATGTTGTCGTTTGAAATCATATTAATCTTCTTTATATTGAGTTATTGCCTCTGCATGTTGTTGTACTTCTAAGCTGATAATAACATGTAAAACCCTTCTGGTTATTATCTTATAGGATCATGTGTCAAGATGATCACATCCATAAGAGTATCGTACTCTATTATAACACTATACGTCAAACATTAATATTACTTCATGTTTCGTTTTATCAGATTTCATTATTAACTTTTACATCATTTATACTATGAGATATCGATATTAAATATTCATTTAAACTAAAAATGTAATATGTAGAAGACCTAAAGTTGTCGTTTACTACAGACTTAATATAGAAATCAGGGGGCTGAATATTACAGTCCTTACTATTTAAAACGACAGTGGACATAGATATTTGTTTATTGACATTATCAATACTTTGTCCATGAGTTTTATGATAAGTGGTTAGAATGTCGTTACTTTCAGCAGGACAAATCGACCTGTCTTGATGTCTATGACGTTACAATCAGCTATTTCAAAAGTCGCATAATCTCCAAAAGAATATAATCACAAAGATCTTCAGATCTGTAACAAACGATAACTCCGGACCTCCTACGAGAGAAGCAACATTAATCGCAATTCATTTTAGTATCAAAAATATCATCAGCATTTCACAAGATTCCTCTATGAATGGCTCTCCGGGTTAAGAATAGATAAGCTTGGCCCATCTCGAACTGTTTCGAGCCACCTCAACTCCTGTTTCCCTAGTTTAGATAAAGCGACGATCAGAGCACAATTTGGAACAAGAGAACACAACTCACAGCAGGCTTACCACGCCCTCTCAGCTGTTTAACCGCCTTGCTTCGATCATTCAAATAAAATATCACTCCCCCCCCCCCAATCAACATTCGTTTGATCCCAGCTATGTTTACTACTGATATCATTAAGAAAAGTGCAGAATATTGATGTTATAGCTGACATTATATTAGCTCGACAGCTACATGAAGTAATGAACAGAAGCGGCTAATGAAGCCACAGTGAAGACTATGAATAGCCTGCACTTTCAGTGATAAATATGTTTATGCATGTAAACATAATTCTAAAAATGGTGGATATGTTTTTGTTTCAAATGAAATTGGGAATGTAGTTTTAATACCCCTCTCCCCTCTCCAGTGAGTTTGTCCCTAACTTTGTGCTTGCCAGCGATCCGTGAACAAATGGAATAGGCTTTATGTTTTTTTGCAGAGATGGAAAAGTAATCAAAGTGAGTAAGAACATTGCTCTTCACCTCGAAATAATATGGCATACTACGACAAAGTTTAACGCTTTTTTCTCCTGTAACATTATGTAACAGATTAAGAAGAGAAGTACGGAAAGAAGAGTGTTCCGACTCTGGTAGAAAATATAATAGCAGCTGTGCAATAATCAGGTTCGTGCATAATTGACAGGTCCGAGATAAAGAATCCTAAATAGAGAGAAATAACAATGTGCTAATAAGATCAGGCAGAATAGGAATTCGTGAATTTAACAATGCTTCGGACAAAAAAATATTCAGAAAATATTCACGCAAACAATTACTTTCATGAAATGTTAACAATTCTTGCTGATGTTTAATTGCATCATATCGAATCTTTAAGAGATCATGTTAGTTGCTAGCTTGTTCTATAGAATGTCTTTTGCAATTGTGATATTATTCATACGGATCAGGTGTCCCACTCATCTCAAGCGTCGTTAGCTTGGCAGAGCATATACGCTGTATTCGTTTATTGTCTTAAAAGCGGCCATATTCGATATTCTATTTAATAACATCCGATATCTAAGATTCACCTTAGACAGTGCAAGTGGAATGCGTTCAACCAATGTTCTTGATGAGAATATGTTGTCCATGTCTCACTGCCATATAGTAAAGTAGTGAGACGCAAGCCTAGTATACTGGAAGTTGGGTGGTATTTTGTGTGGGGCCAGTGTTTTCCCATACTCATTTTTTTTTTACAAGTCTGGCAATTGCGACTGATGATTTACCAATGCGTCTGTTCACTTTGGCATCATGGGAAAGCCGTTCAATATTGAGACAAAAATATATAAAAGCTGTTTAATATTGAAACAAGAATACATAAAAGCTGTTTAATATTGAAACAAGAATACATAAAAGCTGTTTAATATTGAGACAAGAATACATAAAAGCTGTTTAATATTGAAACAAGAATAAGTAAAAGCTGTTTAATATTGAAACAAGAATAAGTAAAAGCTGTTTAATATTGAGACAAGAATACAGAAAAGCTGTTTAATATTGAAACAAGAATACATAAAAGCTGTTTAATATTGAAACAAGAATAAGTAAAAGCTGTTTAATATTGAAACAAGAATAAGTAAAAGCTGTTTAATATTGAAACAAGAATACGTAAAAGCTGTTTAATATTGAGACAAGAATACATAAAAGCTGTTTAATATTGAGACAAGAATACATAAAAGCTGTTTAATATTGAAACAAGAATACATAAAAGCGGTTTAATATTGAAACAAGAATACATAAAAGCTGTTTAATATTGAAACAAGAATACATAAAAACGGTTTAATATTGAAACAAGAATACATAAAAGCTGTTTAATATTGAAACAAGAATACATAAAAGCTGTTTAATATTGAAACAAGAATACATAAAAGCTGTTTAATATTGAGACAAGAATACATAAAAGCTGTTTAATATTGAAACAAGAATAAGTAAAAGCTGTTTAATATTGAGACAAGAATACATAAAAGCTGTTTAATATTGAGACAAGAATACATAAAAGCTGTTTAATATTGAAACAAGAATACATAAAAGCTGTTTAATATTGAAACAAGAATAAGTAAAAGCTGTTTAATATTGAAACAAGAATAAGTAAAAGCTGTTTAATATTGAAACAAGAATACGTAAAAGCTGTTTAATATTGAGACAAGAATACATAAAAGCTGTTTAATATTGAGACAAGAATACATAAAAGCTGTTTAATATTGAAACAAGAATACATAAAAGCGGTTTAATATTGAAACAAGAATACATAAAAGCTGTTTAATATTGAAACAAGAATACATAAAAACGGTTTAATATTGAAACAAGAATACATAAAAGCTGTTTAATATTGAAACAAGAATAAGTAAAAGCTGTTTAATATTGAAACAAGAATAAGTAAAAGCTGTTTAATATTGAAACAAGAATACGTAAAAGCTGTTTAATATTGAGACAAGAATACATAAAAGCTGTTTAATATTGAGACAAGAATACATAAAAGCTGTTTAATATTGAAACAAGAATACATAAAAGCGGTTTAATATTGAAACAAGAATACATAAAAGCTGTTTAATATTGAAACAAGAATACATAAAAACGGTTTAATATTGAAACAAGAATACATAAAAGCTGTTTAATATTGAAACAAGAATACATAAAAGCTGTTTAATATTGAAACAAGAATACATAAAAGCTGTTTAATATTGAAACAAGAATACATAAAAGCTGTTTAATATTGAAACAAGAATACATAAAAGCTGTTTAATATTGAAACAAGAATACATAAAAGCTGTTGACCATTGTCAAAGTGTGGTCGTTAGTAAAAATAGGAAGGGAAGGGGGCCTGTATACATCTTGGCACGTGATTTCTGTTTTTGAAAAGTTAATGGCTAATGCTAATTCCTTGCACGTATTTGCAAACTTACATTCGAGTACTTACATATGTTCTTCAGAATGAGCAGCCCATGTATCATCATCATCAGAAGAGCTCTCTAATAATGACTTTTTTTATTTTTGTCATTTCTCTGAATCAAGCCAGTTTGAATAATACTCCATCTGATCTCGTGTGAAGGAAAATGATACCGCCAGATGCATTGAATGTAATATTGAAAAGAAAGTTCCAGAAAGTGTTGGCACTAGAAAACAGAATAGTTTCACTCCTTTCTAGTCAGGAAATTCGTTAGAAGTGTTTCGATCGAATACTTAGATATTGTATATGATTGTAGCACTTCTGACAGAGGGAGTTAGAAGTGTTTCGATCGAATACATAGATATTGTATATGATTGTAGCACTTCTGACAGAGGGAGTTAGAAGTGTTTCGATCGAATACTTAGATATTGTATATGATTGTAGCACTTCTGACAGAGGGAGTTAAAAGTGTTTCGATCGAATACTTAGATTTTGTATATGATTGTAGCACTTCTGACAGAGGGAGTTAGAAGTGTTTCGATCGAATACTTAGATATTGTATATGATTGTAGCACTTCTGACAGAGGGAGTTAGAAGTGTTTCGATCGAATACTTAGATTTTGTATATGATTGTAGCACTTCTGACAGAGGGAGTTAGAAGTGTTTCGATCGAATACTTAGATATTGTATATGATTGTAGCACTTCTGACAGAGGGAGTTAGAAGTGGGACTCTAACATATTTCTAGTGTCGTCGTCTGATGTCCCACAGGAATCGCAGTGTCCCTCGCTATACGTTCTTATTTTGAGCGAGCGTTTAATTTCTCAAAGAGAGTCGATGCCGCTATCTTTACCTCTAACGTTAGTATTATTCTCATTATCTTTTCAATCGGAGTGCTTTCTTTTCTGATCAAAATATCTTCTAATAGACATTTAAAGAGGGGGTACGGCGCAATAGCTGCCCGTTAACAAAACCTAGTACGACAGCAAAACAGTTAGAAAACATACTTCGTTCCTGTTTTATGTATATAGAGCATATTCTTTTATCCAGAAACACCATTGGAATTCTACCAGTAATCGAATACATAGAGAGAGACACAAATTAAAGTCGTTTGAACATATAATGCTCATTAACTCTTCAGCACCAGTGTCAAGAGCTTATAATATCAAAATGGAACAACCACGATATATAGGTAGACCAAGAAGAAGATGGATTGAGGGAATTTACAACATAATAAAACAATATAATATCACTATATACCAAGCCACAGTAAGTGCCCTTGATAGAAAACACATCGTTCGCTTAAGCCTGCGACGCCTACCAGCAAAAAAAACAGAACAGGATAAAAGAAAGAATAAAGAGCATACCCAATAGTTCAAAATGACGTTATCATGAGACATCTGGAGGTCCATTTTAGTAGAGAAATGTGTCAGTGTTGTCTTGATCAACACGATGGACGACCACCAGTTTAACTAATGATAGAGGTTCAGTCTATCAACGTCTTAGCCATTAAGACAAATATAACTGCACCTCTTAACATACACATCCACACATTATGTATCACCACGATAAGAGGTGCAAGCACAGAATGAGTGGTGGGGCAGCAAAGAAACTTGATCGATTGCACACAATGAACATGTCTCAAGAAAGAGATTTGCGTGAACGTTTAGAAACAGCCAACCCTTAATGTGGAAGCTTCAGTAATAATGAGTTGCTTGCATTAGGATGAATAAATAATGATCACATCAACGGATGATCGCCAAGCAACAATGAAATGGCAGCTCTCAGTGCACGAGTAAAGGTCGTGTCTAAAGCCATTAACTCTCACAGTATATAAACTAGAAATGACTTTTTGTCGACAAACATACAATGGGAAACTCATCCACGGTGGATAAACTAACTAATCTGATATATTGTAAAATCCGATTAGATTTTTATTAACCCCCCCCCCCAACCCAATCCCTAGGGAGAAAAAAACTGAACACACCATCAACATAGCTTTTATTTTTGTTTCCGCAGTAGTATGCTTGATTGGTTCAAAAAGTTTTATCGAAAATTTCGTTCCAAAAATAAAATACTCATTTAAACAATTTGTGTTTGCTCATGCGCAGTCGACATATGTGATTTCAGTTATTTTGTTCCGCAGGGCGCATAAACGTATGTTATTAAAAGATCACGGGGCCT
The DNA here is from genome assembly GCA_032433765.1 of Megaustenia siamemsis. Taxonomy (NCBI): domain Eukaryota; kingdom Metazoa; phylum Mollusca; class Gastropoda; order Stylommatophora; family Ariophantidae; genus Megaustenia; species Megaustenia siamemsis. The sequence continues at coordinate 151,228,940 of JAVIAB010000092.1, forward strand.
CTTTTTACAGTAGGAAGCATCAAAAGGATAAAATAGTTTAACAGAACAAAGTTAGAGCAATCGATTACGCTTATCATCATAAAGATCACAATAAATGGACTTTGAAACCTTTGGGCACTCGTAAATGAGAACAAGGAAGGCGATCACGTGTGGTGGAATAACTGATCTGATCAACGCAACAGCTTCAAATGACAGAGTAAGACAAGTGATGTGATCTTGACTGCAGCTTCAAATTACAGAGTAAAACAAGTGATGTGATCATGGTTGCAGCTTCAAATGACAGAGTAAAACAAGTGATGTGATCATGTCTGCAGCTTCAAATGACAGAGTAAAACAAGTGATGTGAGCATGACAACAGCTTCAAATTACAGAATAAAACAAGTGATGTAATCATGGCTGCTGCTTCAAATTACAGAGTAAAACAAGTGATGTGATCATGTCTGCAGCTTCAAATGACAGAGTAAAACAAGTGATGTGATCTTGGCTGCAGCTTCCAATGAAAGAGTTAAACAAGTGATATGATCATGGCAACAGCTTCAAATTACAGAGTAAAACAAGTGATGTGATCTTGGCTGCAGCTTCAAATGACAGCGTAAAACAAGTGATGTGATCGTGGCCACAGCTTCAAATGACAGCGTAAAACTAGTGATGTGATCATGGCAACAGCTTCAATGAGAGAGTAAAACAAGTGATCTTATCAAGGTAACAGCTTCAATGAGAGAGTAAAACAAGTGATGTGATGTTGGTTGCAGCTTCAAATTACAGAGTAAAACAAGTGATGTGATCATGGCTGCAGCTTCAAATGACAGAGTAAAACAAGTGATGTGACCATGGCTGCAGCTTCAATGAGAGAGTAAAACAAGTGATGTGATCTTGGCTGCAGCTTCCAATGACAGAGCAAAACAAGTGATGTGATCAAGGCAACAGCTTCAAATGTCAGAGTAAAACAAGTGATGTGATTTTGGCTACAGCTTCGAATGTCAGAGTAAAACAAGTGATGTGATTTTGGCTACAGCTTCGAATGACATAGTAAAACAAATACTACTTTCATATTTCTTCTGCAGCTTATTAGTGGACAGTTAAGGAAATTTTCATCTGAAAAGAGCGGGTCTGGTGAGAAAGTAAATTGTCATTGGTTACTTTAAGAGAATGTGGACGCCTGATTCGATTTACTGTAGGGCTCACGTTTCTTTTCGTTTAGTGTTGGTACAAAATAAACATCCTAAACCTGAACAATACCTGTCAACTGTTGTAGCACCCCGTCCCCACACCCCGGGAGATACCAGTAATTAAACGTTGTATCATATCTGTATTTCGTTGTAGATAGATCGAATTGCATTCGGATACGTCCATAAGTGATCAGATTGTTTCCCTGGTATGTCCCTCAGTGCGCAGAAACAGGCGGCTCCAGATCTGTGTTGAAATAAAAGTGAGTGTAAATACTTAATTCGAACTCGATTAATTTGATGCCAAAATATGAAGTATTATGAGTTAAACAGAATACATTGCGCAACAATCTGTATTATATGGGTGATATTTGTAAAAAGGTGTCAAATTTGGACACAAACAAAAGATTCAATCTAATTTGAAGAAAATGTGTAAAATATTAAACTATATAGAAATACAAGGATCAATGAGGTGGTTAAGGGAGTCGCGATAGCTCAGTGGTTAGTGAACTGGACTACAAAGGACAAGAGGTAGGGTTCGATTCCAACCGACGGCTTCCGGGTTCACCCAGCCTTAAATGGTACCGGACGTTTTTCCGGGAAAGTAAAGCGGCACGGGCGTAATACCGACCCCATTACCCCAATAATCAAGTGCTGAAGGTCTGTAAAATATATGGTCACTAACACCATATTTCCTATACGCCACTAGGCGTGACGGGGGCTCTTCACTTTTTTTTTTTAATGAGGTGGTAAGAACAGTTCAGTTTACAATTTTTCACTTTCCATGTGCTGCGCTTCCGACTGTTGTCGGAGGAACTAGTTGGAAACCACAGTATGCTACAGGCTTGACCTGGCCACCTTACTTCTTCTTTTCTTATTCTATTCTATTCTGCTTTTTGCCAGTAGGAGTCGCAAGCTTGAGTCAGATAATGTGTTTTCTGTCAAGGGCACTTTCTCTTTCTTGGTGCATAGTGATATTGTATTGGTTTATTATGTTGTAAATTCCCTCAATCCATCTTCTTCTTCTACTTGGTCTACCTCTATATCTTTGTTGTTCCATTTTGTTGCTCAAACCACTTTAATCTTTGTCTCTCAATGTATTCCATTACTGGCCTAGCTATCGATATTATGAAATAGATGGAAAATTAATGCCACCCCAGATAGAAAGCCAGCATCATTGTTGACGTTGTGTGAAAACGTGATAGGAATAACAATGTATATGGAAGCGTGATTCGAGTGGAGCTGGACAACAGACCATCCACAGCGACAAATTAAAAGCAAATACATAAATAATGTTGTCAGTGAAAGTAATGGAGACATGGGGGTTTTCTTTTTATAAAACATGAGATTGGCAAGGTATGCTGCTGGGTTCAGCTAGGATTCATAGGTAAATAATTACAACACAATTAATGTGTACGTTCATTGTAAATTATGTGATATGTTTATCTAGAGGTTAGCTATTACAGAAGATTAAATTATATGGTCGGAAAACGTTCTCACTTACACATATGTGCCCTATACTTTGTGGACAGTAAAATTTGGGACTCAACAATTATGGAGGAGAAAAACGTTATGTTTCATATTGTTACATTCATTCTGTCCAATATTATCACTTACTTCTTTTTACTTTTGCGCTCTCTTACTATCTCTCCGCTGCATTCCTTCTCGGTTTTAACCTCTAATTGTACTTGCATTCTTACTCTCTCTGTCTCTCTCTTTCTCTGTCTCTCTCTCTCTCTATCTATCTATCTATCTTTTTTTATCTCTGTTTGAATGTATTTTTGAACCATATACTAAGTGCGTCACTGCTAATTTGTCAGTTTACACTTGAACTGTACCGAAAGGTAATACAGTCTTTGGTTCAATATGATCAAAAACTAATTACTCCTCGTGTCAGGAACCAGTAATGATTGAAAATGTCATTTTAAAAAAAGACATAATATTAGACTAATAGAATTTCAATAAATTATAAGGTGCCTCTCCCGTGCGCGACCGGGACCCGAAATGGAAGTAAAGAATTGTAGCGCTGTTCATAAGAGGCAACCAGGCATGTTCGTAAGAGGCGACTAAGACGGGTTGGTCATGGGACTGGCTATCCTGCACTGTTAAAAAAATAAACTGCAAAAACTGTACAAACATGGACAAGTCAAAGAAAAGAAGTAAATCCGCCATTCAGGAAAGATAAGGGCTATCTGTCTAAGAGCTGTATGACACAATCCGGTAAAAGCCGCAAGGAGGCCGTATCGCAGATTCAACTTTTGTCTAATAAAAAATTCTTCAGAATTGGCGCCTGAAATTTACGTACTCTAAATGAGCAAGGAAAAGCTGCACAAGTAACAGCAGAAAAGGCAAACTATAAAATGGATAATCTAGAAATGTGCGAAACAAGATGGTTCGGAGCAGAAATGATAAAACTAAACACAGGAGAGATGATTTTATCATCATAACACCAGGCAGAATCTGGAGCACAACATAGTGAAGGGGTGTCTGCGACGTTTTCAATGGAGGCACAGAAAGCATTGATAGAATGGGAATTAATAGGGTCAAGACTAATAAGAGCAACATTAAAACAACAAAAAACAAAATAAAAATACACATTATCCATGCTACGCACCAACCAATGATAAGGATGATTTACTTAAAGATGAATTCTATAAACAGTTGCAATGTCAGACGGATGAAAGACAAGAAAAAGATATTATAATCTTGATGGGAGATCTAAACACAAAAGTAGGACCAGACAAACGAGGCTTCGAAAAGATCATGGGAAAACATGGACTTGAGGAAATGAATGAGAATAGAGAGATATTCGTGAACTTCTGGGCTCTTAATCAAATGACTAGGAACAATATTTCAACACAAAAGAATACATAAAACTACTTGAGTGCCACCATATCATTGAACGGAGATTCAAATTGACCACATATGTATTTATAAAAAGTGTAAGTCATTCTTACATGATGTAAAAGTAAATAAAGGAGCAGATGTGTGGCTTCAGATCGTCATCTTCTGTTAGCCAAACTTAAACTTAAACTAAAAAGATATACTACAACACATAAAGGTAGGCAGTATTTCAATTTAGAGTTTCTCCAAGCGCAAGGAATTAAAGATAAATTTATAATCACAGTAACAAACAAATACCTAGTCATCCAACAACTAGAAAATACAATAAATATAGAGGATCGTTGGAAACAGGTAAAAGATGTAAGGAAGGAGACATGTAAAGAAACCCTGTGGAAAAGAGAACGATAGAAAAAGGCATGGATAACTGCAGAGACCCTGGATACAATTAAAGAAAGAAAGAATAAGAAAGCAGACATAAATAAAAGCAAAATGAAAAGTACTAAAGCCAAGACACTGGAAACTTACACAGAGGTGAACAAAGAAGTGGGAAGATGCATTAAAAGGCATAAGAGGAAATATATAGATAAACCAGTTTAAGGGGCAGACGAAGCGGCAAATAAAAGAAAAATGAAAGATCTGTACAACAGCACAAAGAAATTAAGCGAAACATACAAACAGATAAATGCCTTAATTAAAGCAAATAAATGAAATCTGCTTAGTAATATAAAGGAACAAACGAAGAGATGGAAAGAGCATTTTGAAGAACTCTTGAACAGGCTCGAACCAAATAACCCTCCAGATATACTACCAGCAGAGGAAAAGTTGCACGTTAACTGTGGAAAGCCCAGAAAGGAAAAAATAATAAAAACCCTTGAGCTATTAAAAGAGGATAAAGCCACAGGACCAGATGAAATTCCTGCAGAAGCCATCAAGCAGATATTAACACCTCTACCAATATGTTACATAATCTACTAGATAAAATTTGGGAGAGAGACGAAATACCTAAGACTAGAAAGAATGTTATATGATCAAACTACCAGAGAAAGGAAGTTTACAGGAGGGCACAAATTATGGGGGAATTATGCTACTATCAATGCCAGGAAAAATATTAGGCAGAATCATTCTGGAGAGACTAAAAGAGGCCATAGAGAAACATTTGTCAGATGAACAGGCGGGGTTTAGGAAAAACAGATCATGCACTGATCAAATAACTACCTTACGTACAATAATTGAACAAACCTTAGCACTACAATCTCCGCTTTATATCGATTTCATAGATTACGAAAAATGTGATAGTTTACATAGAGGAATGCTTTGGAAATTGCTGAGTCATTACAGAGAGTCCCCATAAAGTTCATTAACCTTATAAAAAATGTTGTATGAAGGAATGAAATGAATCATTTGAAATAAAATCAGGACTCAGGTAGGTAGTCCTTCTATCTTCATTTCTCTCTCTCTCTGTCTCTCTCTCTCTCTCTCTCTCTCTCTCTCTCTCTCTCTCTCTCTCTCTCTGTGTTGGTCGTAGATTTAATTATGAAAATGACTCAGAACAACGGAAATGGAATTCAGTGGTCACTGACCAAGCAACTTGAGGACTTAGACTTTGCTGATGACATAGCTCTCCTATCACATAATCATCAACAATTATGCAAGATAAAATGAACATACTTGATGAGAGATCACAACAGCTAGGACTGAAAATAAATAGAGATAAGACCAAATGGATGAGAATTAAAGCAGTAGCCAATAATCGAATAACAATAGGAGAAATACCTCTACTAGATGTACAATCTTACATATAAATGGGTTGTAATATCGACAAAGAAGGAGGAACGGAGAATGATACCAAAATAAGGATATCAAAAAGCCAGAGGAGCCTTCGTTTCACTATGAAACATGGAAATCCAAAGAAATTATGTTAAATACAAAAATAACAAGTTGTCCAATATCGTTATCCGCTCCGATGTTTATGCTCTTTATGTCCTTTATAAGGTAGACCATTACACTCACATGCGAAACGAAATCCCCAACAAAAGTCCGTGTACAGAGAAGAATACAATAGAAATGAAATGCACAAATTCCTCCTCAATGTCTCCTATTAGAAACATGTTACAAAAAAAGCATGTTTAAAAAATAATCATGCAGCAGTGACCATTTCGAAGACACGACCAAGAGAAGAAACAAAAAACCAAGTGATATTGTCATGTATAGCTTTTAGTTTAGCCTTGTAAAAAAAAAAAAAATACTCTTTCATGGAACAGCAAAGAAAACGTGGATCGTGGAAGAGAATGTGGGAAAACAGCATCAGAAAACAGCATCAGAAAACCGAGAACCCTTGTAGCTATTAACTAGCATTCGTAAACAGAGGGAAATAGCAAAACCTGGGTTTAGCAGCCGCGCTGTATTAAGGATTACAAGATGGGATGAAAAAAAGGATCTTTATCTAAAAGCATTTACTCATTTGATCTGTATCTGGTCAGCTGTCTGCATCTTGTGATATCAACATATATCACAATCTTTAGCATTTTTTAATCATTTTCACTTAAAATAGAAAAATTACATTCGATCGTTTGAAATGTAACTAATTGTGATATTGTGACAAACGTTATTTTCAAGAATTCCTAGTTATTTTTTTTTCCAGGAATGTAATAATTCGTTATCAGTCAGTTGATACGATTTAGTCTGATACTGTTTTTTTGCACTTTTGGTGATGCAGTGAGTGAACATTCGAGACTATCCTCGAGGCAGTTCAATACATTCAGTTTCACACAAAAAAAATGTGCTGTCATTGATCTAGTCGCCTACACCATAATCTAGTTGTCTTCACCATATCTTCGTCATCTACACCATATCATAGTTGTCTTCATCATATCCTAATTGTCTTCGCCATATTCTAGTTGTCTTCACAATATCCTAGTTATCTTCACCATATCTTCGTCATCTACACCATATCCTAGTTATCGTCACCGTACCCTCGTCATGTACACCATATCCTAGTTGTCTTCACCATATCCTCGTCATGTACACCATATTCTAGTTGTCTTCACCATATCCTCGTCATGTACACCATACCCTAGTTATCTTCACCATATCCTCGTCATGTACACCATATCCTAGTTATCTTCACCATATCCTCGTCATGTACACCATGCCCTAGTTATCTTCACCATATCCTCGTCATGTACACCATACCCTAGTTATCTTCACCATATCCTAGTTGTCTTCACCATATCTTCGTCATGTACACCATATCCTAGTTATCTTCACCATATCCTACTTATATTCACAATATCCTAGTTATCTTCACCATATCTTCGTCATCTACACTATATCCTAGTTATCTTCACCGTATCCTCGTCATGTACACCATACCCTAGTTATCTTCACCATATCCTAGTTGTCTTCACCATATCCTCGTCATGTACACCATATTCTAGTTGTCTTCACCATATCCTCGTCATGTACACCATATTCTAGTTATCTTCACCATATCCTAGTTGTCTTCACCATATTCTAATTATCTTCGCCATATCCTAGTTTTCTTCACCATATCCTAGTTGTCTTCACCATATCCTAGTTGTCTTCACCATATCCTAGTTATCTTCACCATATCCTAGTTGTCTTCACCATATTCTAGTTATCTTCGCCATATCCTAATTATCTTCACCATATCCTAGTTATCTTCACCATATTCTAGTTATCTTCACCATATCCTAGTTATCTTCACCATATCCTAGTTGTCTTCACCATATTCTAGTTGTCTTCACCATATCCTAGTTGTCTGCACCATATCTTAGTTGTCTGCACCAAACCCTAGTTGTTCTTCACCATACCCTAGTTGTCTTCACATTATCCTAGTTATCTTCACCATATCCTCGTCATGTACACCATATCCTAGTTATCTTCACCATATCCTAGTTGGCTTCACCGTATCCTAGTTGTCTTCACCATATCCTAGTGGTCTTCACCATATTCTAGTTGTCTTCACCATATCCGAGTTGTCTTCACCATATTCTAGTTGTCTTCACCATATCCTAGTTGTCTTCACCATATTCTAGTTGTCTTCACCATATTCTAGTTGTCTTCACCATATCCGAGTTGTCTTCACCATATTCTAGTTGTCTTCACCATATCCTAGTTGTCTTCACCATATCCTAGTTGTCTTCACCATATCCTAGTTGTCTTCACCATATCCTAGATGTCTTCACCATATCCTAGTTGTCTTCACCATATCCTAGTTGTCTTCACCATATCCGAGTTGTCTTCACCATATCCTAGTGGTCTTCACCATATTCTAGTTGTCTTCACCATATTCTAGTTGTCTTCACCATATCCTAGTTGTCTTCACCATATCCTTGTTGTCTTCACCATATCCTTGTTGTCTTCACCATATCCAAGTTGTCTTCACCATATCCTAGTGGTCTTCACCATATTCTAGTTGTCTTCACCATATTCTAGTTATCTTCACCATATCCTAGTTGTCTTCACCATATTCTAGTTATCTTCACCATATCCTAGTTGTCTTCACCATATTCTAGTTATCTTCACCATATTCTAGTTGTCTTCACCATATTCTAGTTATCTTCACCATATCCTAGTTGTCTTCACCATATTCTAGTTATCTTCACCATATCCTAGTTGTCTTCACCATATTCTAGTTATCTTCACCATATCCTAGTTATCTTCACCATATTCTAGTTATCTTCACCATATTCTAGTTGTCTTCACCATATTCTAGTTATCTTCACCATATTCTAGTTATCTTCACCATATTCTAGTTATCTTCACCATATTCTAGTTGTCTTCACCATACTCTAGTTATCTTCACCATATCCTAGTTGTCTTCACCATATTCTAGTTATCTTCACCATATCTTAGTTGTCTTCACCACATTCTAGTTATCTTCACCATATCCTAGTTGTCTTCACCATATTCTAGTTATCTTCACCATATCCTAGTTGTCTTCACCATATTCTAGTTATCTTCACCATATCCTAGTTGTCTTCATCATATTCTAGTTATCTTCACCATATCCTAGTTGTCTTCACCATATTCTAGTTATCTTCACCATATTCTAGTTGTCTTCACCAAATTCTAGTTATCTTCACCATATCCTAGTTGTCTTCACCATATTCTAGTTATCTTCACCATATTCTAGTTATCTTCACCATATCCTAGTTGTCTTCACCATATTCTAGTTATCTTCACCATATCCTAGTTGTCTTACCATATTCTAGTTATCTTCACCATATCCTAGTTGTCTTCACCATATTCTAGTTATCTTCACCATACCCTAGTTGTCTTCACCATATTCTAGTTATCTTCACCATATCCTAGTTGTCTTCACCATATTCTAGTTATCTTCACCATATCCTAGTTGTCTTCACCATATTCTAGTTATCTTCACCATATTCTAGTTATCTTCACCATATCCTAGTTGTCTTCACCATATTCTAGTTATCTTCACCATATTCTAGTTATCTTCACCATATCCTAGTTGTCTTCACCATATTCTAGTTATCTTCACCATATTCTAGTTGTCTTACCATATCCTTGTTGTCTTCATCATACCCTAGCTGTCTTCACCATATTCTAGTAGTTTTCACCATATTCTAGTAGTCTTCACCATATCCTCGTCACGTGCGCCAGATTCAGTTATATATTAACATCCTCTACTGAGAAACTATCTATTGCTTGAAGTGAATTAAGAGAAACATTTATTTTTAATAAAAAATGTATTAATTCACAAAGTGGCAGAAAGTCACGGAAGTGACGGCATACATCTTTCCGAGTTGTATGCTGTCAACCCGTCAGAGATCATACCGCTAAAACGAGACCCTGACTACTCAATATTGCCTTCCACATAGTGACGTAATTTGCTGGTTGCGTGACCAAGATGGAACCAGACCTGTACCCGGAAGTTAACTTTGACTCAAAAACTCGTCTAATTGATTTGGTTTGCCCTTTAAGTGACGCCCGCTGATAACATAAACACAACGTTCACCAGAATAATTAGATTTGTATCAAAGTTTGTCTCGGTTAATAGTAAAGCATCGATGCAACTGTGGTGCATTATAATAAGCAAACAGAACAAAATTATAAACTTTTCCACCAGAAGCCTGCGTCAATATGACAAGACAATAAACAAAAGCGTGAAAGACGATTACATAGGTAGATTCCATTTAGCTTCAGTCAGAGCAGACAGAGACAGCACCACACAGTTCTGTGACCAAAAAATGTACATTTTCTACGGTGTTTCAGTAAAGTTGTTTTTATATCATTTATGTCTATTTTTCCACGACTAATACAGCGGCCCTGCACGATATGTGTGCATATCTCCATGAGATTATATTAAAACAGTTTAATAACACGTTAAAATGTAGAGTAATAAAACAACCTGACATCAACAATGTATCAACTAACTCACATCAGTCATATCATCTAAGATAATTTAACATCATTTTAAGGACGGCCGATAAACAGAAGTAGTCGTTGGATGAATGCAAAAAAGGACGTGTGAGCAGCGATGGTCAGGTGCTTGAAAAGCACAGTGAGAGAATCAAGATATTGCCACATTTCCTTACCAAGAAAAGATCTATAGTACCGGGATTCTTTTGGCGAGCGTGATACCGTGTGCTTTGTCTGAGCTAATATTGATTTTGCTAAATGAGAGTTAAAGGGAGGGCGAAAAGTAAAGAAAAAAAAAATAATAATAAGTTAATTTTTTTCCCTTTTTTTACCAGATGTAAAGAGATCTTTCTTTGCATGACATAAAAAGCAATTTCATAAGATGTGAATTAAGATGTGAAAAAGGATTTTAAATAAGATGTAAAATATAATGTGAAATATGAAGTGAAATGCATTGATAACATTGTTTACATCATATAATGAGTATCATTGTCATCAGGTGCATTTCTTGCTGGTGAAGGTGATCTGTCTCTCCGTCACTTTCTATCTTTGCAACTGTTTATCTTTAAGTTATTGACTTCCTACCATACAAGTGAGTGGCATCTTCATTACCTAATATCTTTACTCTCTGATTTTATCTGTCTCATCTTTAATTTTTCCAATTGTTAAAATATATTACATTTGTTTACCTACCATACCATGGTTAATGTTTTAATATATGTACAATTCTCCCAATTACTTTAATTCTACACTTCGAAGACACCTTTTTCTTTGTTACGACCATTGCTTTTCTCTTTGAGCTGTTGAAGGTATTATCTTTATGGCATTGCTTTCTAACACTATAAAGTTACTTTTTTCGCCATTTATATTCTCATTCTCTTCGTGATTAAGATTGTCATCTGCTTTCTTCATGATGTTTATTTTATGACAACCGATATATATTCCAGTTATATCCTTAATATCAGTATACCCTCACGATTCGGCCAACAATATAAGATAGAATCAAGAAAAGAAAGTGGATATATGTCGACAATGTGATAAAAACAGAATAGCAAGACAAGAACAAGTTTTCAAAAGAAAAAAAAGCAGACATGAAAAAAAGATGCCAACCAAGAAAAACACCAAGAATAACACTGACAAGAGGTTGAATCACAGCGGTCATTAACTCCCTTTCCGAGATTGAGATCTTGGCCAGGAACATGACTTTTTGCGAGACACTGCAGGTCGTATACAGATTCTGATAAAACTGGAATTTCACCACTTTTTTAATTTTCTGTCCTATGTGATGTCTTCGGTTGGAAAGATACAACATAAGAAACAAATTTTAAACTTATGAACACATTTTTTTTGTTCCAAAATTCCTACTTGATTTCCAGTCCTTATGGCTGTTTTTCGTTGCAAAACATGTTCTTTATTATTCCCATATATTTGCTGGTAATGTTTATGCTTTGTAAGATTTTGTCGATTTCTTTATACATTAAGTTGTCGGATGTCTTGATATAGTATAAAATATAAGTACAGATACGTGTATATGTTGAACTAGTTTTCCATTATGCAGAATTGATAACATTATGTAAAATGTCTTGAAAACTTTTCTTATATTATACACAACTGATTGGTAACCTAGTTTAATTTTTTTTTTTTATAAAACACACATTCGAAATTTAACCCATAGCCTGTACACTTAAGTAGTAAATGTGCATGTGTTCCCACATTAAAAGTGGACACACATGCACCGAAAATGCACCAAAGACAATGGATTTTGCACCGTGCAATGGTGCAAAAAAAATATTTTTTTTAACCACCAATTCGACGAAAATTTTGAACATTTTCGGGGAGAATTTTTTTTTTTTTTTTTTTTGGGGGGGGGGGGGGGGGGTTCGTCAGTTTGTCGAAACGGTCCACTGACGGACCAGCTTAACTCAGGTATATTGAAAAGATCCAAACGGTCCACTGCGTCTCAGCGGATTATCTCGCGCGACAGTGTTAGATGAAATAAAGATATTTGTGAAAGAGTATTTTAAAGATATCGTGTGCGCGGATATGGTGTAACTTTTAAAAATTCAGAATTATTTTTTAAAAAAATATGGTGTCGGTGTAAATTTTTTAAAATTCAGAATTATTACAAAAATAAAAAATAGCTCCCAGGACTCGAACACAGGATCTACGGCGTGACAAGTCTCAATATTACCGTTATGCTACAGACGACCACAGAATTAGAGGATAAATGAGTCAGGTGACTCGTGACGCTTTGTTGGTGCTCGACAGCTATCTCTCGCGGACTAGGTAAATATTGTTTCCGATGAAAAAGCGAAGTAGAAATTTAAGAATGTGTTATTTACGTTTAAGAATATTAAAATGAACGATTAATTTATTTAAAATGAACGCGATTTCCGGAGGTGCCCAGTGTTCTGGTTGTTAGCAGACTTCATAGTTGTAGTAAGGTGACGTAAGTTATTTTATTCAGGTTGTTAGAGGACCACCTAATGTCCACACTCATCGATAGTAGGTGTGGGTATGTGGTTTTTGGTCTCGCCAAATTATCCGTGGTCTCAACCCGATTGAAAAGAAAAAGGACTTATTTTAAAAATGATAAAAATCAATATTTAAAAAACCTAAATGAAGGGAAATTAAAAAATATAGGTGGGCTCTCGCGAGGTGGAGAGATTTTATTGATTGAAGTGGTATCGCTGTTCACTTAACATCATCATGTGCCACCCTCAACAGCATCATCATCATATGCCACCCTCAACAGCATCATCAACATGTACCCTTCATGTCCTATCATCATCATGCAACACAAAGTATCAAGCCGATTATTAGTGTCTATATTTTAGTGACACATCATCATCATGTGCCACCCTCAACAGCATCATCATCATGTGCCACCTCAACATGTACCCTTCATGTTCTAAACCAAACCGCAAAAATGTGTGCATAAACATGCACCAAAACCGCACCAATAGACATCCCCATACCAAAAATTTACTTTAAAATCACCTTTATGATTGTTACGCCCCTGACGATTTTTTTGTTGTTGTGCATCATGCCAAACTGGTGCGGTTTTGGTGCATGTTTTTGCACAAATTGTTGTGGTTTTAGTGCATGTTTTAGGACTTTGGATATAACAATCTATTCGATATGTCTAACTAGTATGAGTGTGGGAGTAGATTTTTAGGGTTTTGAGGTCGCCTTTTTGCTTATGAACCTAAATGTTTTTTGTGTTTTGGTGGTAAAATTTTGTGATTTGGCCTAACTTTTTGGACCTTGACTATAACTACCTGATCGTTGTGTCTAACTAGTATGATTATGCGAGTAGATTTTTAGGAATACAACTAGACCCACAATTGAGCCCGAAGAAACACGTAGAGAATCTCACTAAGAAGGCAACACAAAGACTCCAACTAATGAAAAGGCTTTCCAGTACCTTATGGGGAGCAGACAAAGAAACACTTAGAAATCTCTATCTGAGATATGTTCGCTCTGTTTTGGATCATGATAGCTCGCTCCTAGTGACATGCAGCAAAACAACTAACATGACACTGGACAAAATACAAAATAATACATTACGACTCTTCAGCGGTACAATGAGGTCCACTTCAGTTGCAGCTTGCGAAATTCACTGCAGTGTGGAACCTTTAGAGTTGAGGAGAAACAAGGCCGCTTACATCTCTTTGCGGTACCTCTAGTAACAGACCAACCTGTCTAGTTTGGCCAAGTAAGCAGGGATTGAAAGGGAGGGCACCCCGAGAACGATCAAGGCAATGTTAGAGAACGATCGAGGCAATGTTAGAGAACGATTGAGGCAATGTTAGAGAACGATCGAGGCAATGTTAGAGAACGATCGAGGCAATGTTAGAGAACGATCGAGGCAATGTTAGAGAACGATCGAGGCAATGTTAGAGAACGATCGAGGCAATGTTAGAGAACGATCGAGGCAATGTTAGAGAACGATTGAGGTAATGTTAGAGAACGCTCGAGGTAATGTTAGAGAAAGATCGAGGCAATGTTAGAGAACGATTGAGGCAATGATAGAGAACGCTCGAGGTAATGTTAGAGAACGCTCGAGGCAATGTTAGAGAACGATCGAGGCAATGTTAAAGAACGCTCGAGGCAATGTTAGAGAACGCTCGAGGTAATGTTAGAGAACGCTCGAGGCAATGTTAGAGAACGCTCGAGGCAATGTTAGAGAACGATCGAGGCAATGTTAGAGAACGCTCGAGGCAATGATAGAGAACGCTCGAGGCAATGTTAGAGAACGCTCGAGGCAATGTTAGAGAACGATCGAGGCAATGTTAGAGAACGCTCGAGGCAATGTTAGAGAACGATCGAGGCAATGTTAGAGAACGCTCGAGGCAATGTTAGAGAACGCTCGAGGCAATGTTAGAGAACGCTCGAGGTAATGTTAGAGAACGCTCGAGGCAATGTTAGAGAACGCTCGAGGTAATGTTAGAGAACGCTCGAGGCAATGTTAGAGAACGCTCGAGGCAATGTTAGAGAACGCTCGAGGCAATGTTAGAGAACGCTCGAGGTAATGTTAGAGAACGCTCGAGGCAATGTTAGAGAACGCTCGAGGCAATGTTAGAGAACGCTCGAGGCAATGTTAGAGAACGCTCGAGGTAATGTTAGAGAACGCTCGAGGCAATGTTAGAGAACGCTCGAGGCAATGTTAGAGAACGATCGAGGGTGAAATCGATCTCGATGATGAGTACAATTGGGTGCCTTTTGATTTCTTGGTGACTCGGCTTCTTGCACTCACCAGAGGTCATTTCTTTCTTAACTGGGCATACTTTCTTTACTGTCGTTTTCCAGAAAAAGTTGGTGTTCAAATGCGGTACGCAGACACTGAACCAACAAAGTTATAACTTGATCTACCAACTTTCTTAACTGGGCATACTTTCTGAGACCGTCACTATTTAAAGGTACTCTTAGATTTCCAAAGTTAGCTGATTTACAAACCGGTCACATTACCCACCTTACTACAAAACACGCCAACTGCTATGCCACATGATGTGATGATGCCGACGAAGTTAAATCACCATGTCAGCGATACTAAAAACATCGACACCAATAACACCAACAACATATGTACGTCCCGTGACGAACAATCAAAAGGGAAAACACAGTCTCATTCAACTTTTTAAAATTGGTTACATACTCGTAACAGAAAACACACTTCCTCTCCTCTACTTTGTAAGCTGCCAAGTACTTGCTGTAATTGAAACCTGGCGCTAGATAATTTATGATATCTAGGAACTTTAGCCTCTTGGTGGCGAGACACATGATATTATTGTTTCGTTTAACTATAAAATTTATTTCACCGAGTCGGTTTTCTTCCTCTTCTTCTATCCGCTTCTCCGCCTCAGCATCCTCTCTCTCACCTTCCCAATCGTGCTCGTCCTCCTCGTCATCATCCTCGCTCTCGCCTTCCTGGTCGCTGTCGGAGGTGGTAACGAAGTAATTTATTAAATAGGACTTTATTAAATTTATATCGTACTTGCCCCAGTTGAAACCTATCATCGGTTTCCCTAACAACACCCTTCATCAAGTACCACGAGCCGACCATTCAACCAAATCTACAATACCACCCCTCTTTAGTTACATTGTTTTCAGGACCGTCATACAATAACACCCCTACTTTGTGCGAGAAAGAGAGAGAGAGAGAGAGAATTTCGCGGATTGATACTTTGTGTGGCATGATGATGATAGGACATGAAGGGTACATGTTGATGATGCTGTTTAGGGCGGCACATGCTGATGATGTGTCACTAAAAATGTAGACACTAATAATCGGCTTGATACTTTGTGTGGCATGATGATGATAGGACATGAAGGGTACATGTTGATGATGCTGTTGAGGGTGGCACATGATGATGATGCTGTTGAGGGTGGCACATGATGATGTTAAGTGAACAGCGATACCACTTCAATCAATAAAATCTCTCGGTAATTTCCTAGTTTGATCAGATATATTATTTCAGTTTGGAAGAGTGAAGTCCCCTAAAATATGTCTGCCAAAATACAGTGGTTCTACGCATTCTTGGCGTTGGGGTCATTACGCTGGCATGTGTCACTCACACTGGCGTTTGGGTCAGCGTGGCGTTCGGGTCAGCGTCTGCGTCCAAATCGAGATGTTAATTAATAATTGGCTGAACCCCTATCCTTTCTTATGCTTCTTCTTACTAATTATCCGCATATATATATAGGCTAGTTTGTCTAATATTTAAAAACCAGCTAAGCAGTTCTGAGTTCACTTACTTGAATTTGGTACTACTGTATTTGCAAAATGACCGGGCGACCTAGAGCCCCAACTGAAGTTGTGAATGTTGGGCAG
The DNA here is from genome assembly GCA_032433765.1 of Megaustenia siamemsis. Lineage (NCBI taxonomy): Eukaryota > Metazoa > Mollusca > Gastropoda > Stylommatophora > Ariophantidae > Megaustenia > Megaustenia siamemsis. The sequence goes on from JAVIAB010000092.1 coordinate 151,245,692, forward strand.
ATCATGACTTTTCATGACATCATTGCAGAGGATAGATGGAATTTACTAACTCTGATTCCCGAGATTGCCACTAATAAATTGTGTATTCAGTGGTTAGCTAAGCGTAGACTAATAATAAATACGTGTCTATGCAACATTTGTCATATGCCTGCGCGTTTAGTAGCCTACAGCAGAGGAGTAGATGGCTATCAGTGGTCATGTCAGGGGTGCAGTTTTGGAAAGTCCGTTCGTGATGGATCATTTTTCACAAAGAGCCATCTATCACTAAAACAAATTTTAATTATGATCTACTGTTGGAGCAGCGATTTTCCACAGAGCTTGATCCAGCATGAGGCAGGCGTCAATAAAAATACTGTAGTGGATTGGTGTAATTTTTTACGCGAGGAATGTGAGAAATACATGGTCAGACACTTCAGTCAAATTGGTGGTATGGACATTTTAGGCCAACCAATCGTTGTGGAAATTGACGAGTCCAAATATTTTCACCGAAAATATCACAGGGGACAATGGAATGAGGGTCACTGGGTGTTCGGTGGAATAGAAAGGATTTCAGGAAAATGCTTTCTAGTAGAAGTACCAGATCGCTCCGAGGCTACTTTAACAAAAGAGATAGTTGCCCATATTTTACCTGGAAGCCACATTATTTCTGACGGCTGGTCTGCATATGCCAATATCAGTCGAATTGCAAATGGTATTTATACCCATTGTTCAGTCATCCATCAAGAGAATTTTGTCGACCCAGATGATCCCGAAATTCACGCACAGAATATTGAAAATATGTGGATGCGGGCCAAAAGGAAATTGAAGAGACAGTTCGGCACTAGGCGTACATTGTTCCCATCGTTTCTACACGAGTTCGCCTTCAGAAATGAAATCAGACAAGGAAACGTCCTAGGGACGCTAATTACAGGAATTGCAGAGAGTTATCCTGTGTAAAATCATCACATCCCTGCAAACTACTGTCCTTTTCAGGACAACATAAGATTGCTCCAAACCTGCCCACTTCACAACTGTCCTTTTCAGGACAACCAAACATTCACAATTAACTATTTTAGATTGCCTAGAGTTTTCACTGTGGTCCTTTTGAGGACTTTCATCACACTCGTTGTTATTCTCAAGCTCCGCACCAGATTGCTAATCGCTGACAGGTAATTTGAGGTAATACAGACGTTGCATTGTGTTTCGTAAAGCTATTTCTAGATATTTTTTGTATTTATGTGTGTGCATGTGCATTTTTATTAATAGCCAAAGTTTGACAATCTTCCAACATTTGGCAGTAAATTACGGCGATTGGTAATCAACCGCACAATTCCCTTCGATCAGAAGATCATAATTAGGCCGAGTGGCGTCGTTTTTGTCACGCGTTATAATATATTTATAAATATTTAACACTAAAGCTAAACCTAACCCCTGGACCCAACGCCCAATCAACAGATACTCCGAAATGATTACATGCCAGCGTAATGACCCCAACGCCAAGAATGCGTAGAACCACTGTATTTTGGCAGACATATTTTAGGGGACATCACTCTTCCAACTGAAATAATATATCTGATCAAACTAGGAAATTAACAATCTCTCCACCCCGCGAGAGCCCACCTATATTTTTTAATTTCCCATCATTTAAGTTTTTTTTAAATATTGATTTTTATCATTTTTAAAATAAGTCCTTTTTCTTTTCAATCGGGTTGAGACCACGGATAATTTGGCGAGACCAAAAACCACATACCCACACCTACTATCGATGAGTGTGGACATTAGGTGGTCCTCTAACAACCTGAATAAAATAACTTACGTCACCTTACTACAACTATGAAGTCTGCTAACAGCCAGAACACTTGGCACCTCCGGAAATCGCGTTCATTTTAAATAAATTAATCGTTCATTTTAATATTCTTAAACGTAAATAACACATTCTTAAATTTCTACTTCGCTTTTTCATCGGAAACAATATTTACCTAGTCCGCGAGAGATAGCTGTCGAGCACCAACAAAGCGTCACGAGTCACCTGACTCATTTAGCCTCTAACTCTGTGGTCGTCTGTAGCATAACGGTAATATTGAGACGTGTCACGCCGTGTATCCCGTGTTCGAGTCCTGGTAGGCTTTTTTTTATTTTTTTTTTTTTTTTGGAATAATTCTGAATTTTTAAAATTTACATCGACACCATATTTTTTTTTTTAAATAATTCTGAATTTTTAAAAGTTACACCATATCCGCGCACACGATATCTTTAAAATATTCTTTCACAACTATCTTTATTTCATCTAACACTGTCGCGCGAGATAATCCGCTGAGACGTAGTGGACCGTTTGGATCTTTTCAATATACCTGAGTTAAGCTGGTCCGTCAGTGGACCGTTTCGACAAACTAACGAACACCCCCCCCCCCCAAAAAAAAAAAATCAAAATTTTCGACGAATTGGCGGATTAAAAAAAAAATATTTTTTTGCACCATTGCACGATGCAAATTCCATTGTCTTTGGTGCCTTTTCGGTATATGTGTTTCCACCCTAAGCAGTGTAAACAGGCACATTTACTACTTACTTAGTGGCTGCTGTATTTAAAGAGCGAGGTATATTCCCAAGACCATCATTTAACCTAGCACATAGCAAATGGGATGAGAAGATCATAGATGATTGCAATACTTGTGCTCTTGATTTACCATTTTGTAAAGCTCTCGTGTTCTGTACACGGTGTTAAGGTGATTTACTTTTTGGTAAAGTTCTCCTGTTCTGTACACCGTTTTAAGATGATTTACCATGTAGTAAAGTTCTCCTGTTCTGTACACGGTGTTAAGATGATTTACCATTTAGTAAAGTTCTCCTGTTCTGTACACCGTGTTAAGATGATTTACCATTTAGTAAAGTTCTCCTGTTCTGTACACTGTGTTAAGATGATTTACCATTTATTAAAGTTCTCCTGTTCTGTACACGGTGTTAAGGTGATTTACCATTTAGTAAAGTTCTCCTGTTCTGTACACTGTGTTAAGATGATTTACCATGTAGTAAAGTTCTCCTGTTCTGTACACCGTGTTAAGATGATTTACCCTTTAGTAAAGTTCTCCAGTTCTGTACACCGTGTTAAGATGATTTACCATTTAGTAAAGTTCTTATGTGCTGTACACTGTGTTAAGATGATTTACCATGTAGTAAAGTTCTCCTGTTCTGTACACGGTGTTAAGATGATTTACTTTTTGGTAAAGTTCTCCTGTTCTGTACACGGTGTTCAGATGATTTACCATTCGATAAAGTTCTCCTGTTATGTACACGGTGCTAAGATGATTTACCATTTGATAAAGTTCTCCTGTTATGTATACCGTGTTCAGATGATTTACCATTTGATAAAGTTCTCCTGTTATTTACACAGTTTTAAGATAATTTATCATTTAGTAAAGCTCTCCTTTTATGTACATCGTGTTAAGGTGATTTATCATTTAGTAAAGCTCTCTTTATGCATTCAATGGTGGGAATTGTTGATTCTCTCTCAGCCTGTTTCTTGTAATGCGTTTAACACGTTTCATTCATGTCGGTAGTTGTTATTTGTCGTCTCGTTCTTGAGTCTATAATACCATAATGTATATGCGCTAGCGATTTGTGATTGCCAGAATCGTTAAGAGACACTTTTGCAATAAACGTGATTTATCTAAATTAAGAAATTAGCAACTTAAAGCAGAAACTAATATAAGGCAAACAGAGACACAAAATGATAAATACAAGTGTTTAATTGGTGGAGTTTTTAGTATAAAATAAATCAAGGAAATTTGATAGAAGACAAGGAGCCAGTAGTGGGATGTGATAAACACTCTAAGGTATGGTGACAGCTTTACAAGAAAGGAACAGAACACAATACTGACGTTTCAGCCTGTGGCCTTCTTCAGAATACAGGGACAACAACAAACGGTGAAGCACAATTATCTATAACTACATGTTAGATGATCAAGTAGAGGGAGAGGTGGACAGAGAGAGAGGAAAGTAAGATGTTGAAATATGAAATGAGGCTATATGAGGGGAGGTAGGATGAGCGTCGAGATATATAAAATAGAAAGATTAGAAAATTTCGAGACTAAAGAGTAGAACGTAAATAGAATAGTAAAAAGTGAATAATGTATCGTTAAAAGTATTTGAAAATGGACATTGAGTGCTGTACAATGGCCGACGTTGGAATTGTTTGACGCAAGTTATTTACATGCTTTAACGCATTAATGAGTACTGTACCGTCAAGTCTACCGAAGATTTTCCGCTTTGGGGAATTTGCACCGTGTTTCGTTCGTTGTACGCTAACCGTAGGGTCTGTTGTTTGATGTGTGACGGGGATGATTCGACGACTAACTGTGTGTTTATATGTTCGGTTGGAGTCAAGAACGATGTCCTAACATCATCAAGCGCTATACATTTTTTGTTCTCAATATGACGATCATCATTTTCGGGAGGACGTGAACTTCCGGTATATGGTGGATAGGTGGCAGGAACCTTTGAAGGCTATGTCTGAAAAGTGTTCCTTGTTGCAGTTTCCTCATATTCCAAGTCCGGCTTGTTGCAGGAGCTACTGAGTTAAGTGCTCTGTGCACACCGTGAGCTGTGTGTCTCATCCGTTTTGATCATGTTTCGATATTCCAATTGTTTACGATGAATGATGATATCGTATGACAGGAAACAGTTGGTTGTGTTCACTTTCTGCGCGGTTTCCCCTTATGTCTTTTGGCATGTGCTGAGACTGCTACGATGGGGACTACAGTTACCTTTCTTTGTTTGGGAGATGAGTTAGTAATTCGGATTATTCCACTAGCACGGGTGGTTGAGATATTATGGATTTTAATTCGTTTGCAGTGATACCGAGGCCTTCCATAACCAATAACCAATATGAAAATGACTGAGCTCGAACGACTGGTCTGTGCTCCGTGATGAAATTCATCCGAATGACTTAGTACGTTCAGGCTATATCCAGAAAGCATCACGTGACGGTAGACACATGGATAGAAGACAAGGTAAGTCAGAAAAAAGTATCAATAATAGCAATAATATGAATAGCAATATCAATGGGCGATATGTCAGAAATAAACTACAAAGGATTTACCTGAACATTCCATTGTTGTTTTTTTTTCGACGCTGAAAGTATCAGACGCACAGGAAAGAAAGTAAAGTACGAGGGACTTCAACAATAATAATGAGAGTGGAGATAATGCTGAACTAATGTTATCGGTTATTACAAGAATATTTATAATAACATGTACAGTAAAATATCATTTTAAAATGGCATTAACAACTAATTAAGAACATGGTAAGACACACAACTTTAAATACAATAAACCATCCATAATAAAAATCGTGAAGAAAGAATGAGAACAGAAATGCACTTTACTAGAACATCTGCCAATGGTCACTGAAAGTGTTCCTCATTGATTTCATGGATCCTACAACAGACGTTTACTTAAGACAATTCAGACTGTGATAATGAGATTTTGTTACTGGAGCCTTAATCTATATATTGACCTCTGATCTGTATAGAAGTTTTCTTAAGTAAGACCAGACCACACCAGACCCAGCATGCTGTTCTGCAATCACTTGAAAATTTGTGAAGGCTTTCACGCTTGCCGTTAAGTCGCCATTATTGACCCTAATTGGTCTCAAATTGACTATCTTGCCGGCTCCAGACAAATGTCCAATTACCATTTCCTAGATCAATGACTTTCTTGTGGGTCTTCTTTACGTGCGCTACCTCTACTGAAAGGTCATTCACCAACGGATTAACCAGCTAGGACAAAAGGATTTGGTGAGCACGAAGAAATATCTTTTCGGCGGCCGTTACAAAGAAGTTGAATTAATAATGTAGCATCGGATATTTTAATGAGCTCTCTAAAGCCTCATTCTCATGTAAATTGCTCAACTCCGATATTGCTGAAAGTATTCCCAAAGTTCACTAAAATGTGAAGGTTTAATCTGATAGTAGATTGTAATCTTAGAGCAAGTATGTTACAAGCATTAATATTGCTTTATTTGTCTTTTGTGAGTTAGATATCGCTTGTTACAGTCGGATTAACTACGTGTGTCCGCTCTCGGAATCAGATCATCTATATTTGTATGCATGCATTTCTAAAACATACATACAAACATACATACAAACACACATACATACATACATACATACATACACACACATACATACATACATACATACACACATACATACACACATACACACACACTCATACATGCATACATACATACATACATACATACACACATACAAACATACATACATACATATCTACATACATACATACACATACACACACATACATGCATACATACATACACACACACATACATACATACATACATACATACATACATACATACATACATACATACATACATACATACATACATACATACATACATACATACATACATACATACATACATACATACATACATACATACATACATACACACATAAACACATACACACACACACACACTCATACGTGCATACATACATTGTGTTATTAGCTGCTTTTTGCAGAATCATTTGTAAAAGTGTGTCTTTATTGTCTTTAATAAGACAATTATAAGTTTCTTTCGACATAAGAGGACATTTGATTTCATAAGAAGTTATCGCTTGTTATATTTTTCATTTCGAAGACTTCGCTTACAAATATTCCTTTCCTTTTGATGATTTGTTTCCCTCCGAACAGGATAGTGCAGTTGGACTGGTAGGTTCATTTTGGTCCATGAGCTTATGGGCTTCTGCCCTTCGGCTCAGTGTCATATACAAGGACATTCTATATGCTGGGGATTTGTGTAACTATCCAAGTCTGGACTCAGATAAAGAACTGCCGCATTAAGTATCGACTATGCTCAGCTCAAAGATACTTTAGCTAAAGCGAGGTTCAATCTGTCCTCTCCCAGCCACCAATTACCAGCTAGTTCTTCCAAATCTCTCAAAGTCTCCACACATACATCCATCAGTTTAAGATGAAATGATCGTCACGACCTTTATACCTCTCCGATGTATTTCGGTCACAAGAAGCGATGCACTGAGCTTTTTTTTTTCTGTCTGCAGGTTTCAATGGTGCATTGACTAACATTATTTTTCTTTCCTTCCTCATTCGCCTTTCAATGTCGAGGGGAAATATAATTTGCGGTCTTTTACTCTTCTGCTTGCCACTGCTGTCGTTATGTTTCCTAGTATTTCTAATATACTATTAATCCATCGTTTTCGCCCTTGAGTCTGGCAACGTAAATTCAAGACACGGTGTGTTGTGTTTTGGTCTTTCTGTCTTCTGGCCAAATCATTTTATCTGTTGTTTCATTATGTATTCAATTGTGGAAATTAATCCTTTTTTTTCTCAGTTCTTCATCCTCTCAGGCTGTTTCCTGTCATTTGTCTAAGACATTTCTAACTAGCATTCCAGAAAATAGATAATTCTGAGTACAAGAGGATTAACACGACAATGATTTACTTTTTAAATTGCTGACTTATATGAACCCAGGGCATACTCATAGATGTTCCATTCCATCATATGGAAGTATCAGTTTACACGCTGATGAATACCGCGGCGCATTGTTTGCACACATTTCTGTCCCCCTGCTTGGGAAAACAAACAAAGTAATTAATGAGATTTGCATATAAACTAATAGAGAATTCCAAGTTGAACACAAAGAAAGAGTAAAAACGCTTTTGAAATGTCTGTATCTTACTACTCCTTAGGAATGTCCACAGTTGCAATGGGATAATTTTAAATGATAAATATTTATAAGGAAGACCAAGAAAATATTCCAGCGCCCTTTGAAGCCCCACGACTTTTGATTTGAAAGTGGCTTTAATCGACTATTTCATGAAGAGACAAGGAGGTTAAAGAAGTCAATATACAGACGCTGTCAAGGTATTGAATTCTATTTGGTGAATTTTACACTTGCTGTTTTCACTCAAAGAGAGAGAGAGAGAGAGAGAGAGAGAGAGAGAGAGAGATCTTTTTTGAAGCTATGTATCAAAGGACATGCTATTATTATCTTTCTAGTCCTCAAACCTACACATATCTATCTATCTATCTATCTATCTATCTATCTATCTATCTATCTATCTATCTATCTATCTATCTATCTATCTATCTATCTATCTATCTATCTATCTATCTATCTATCTATCTATCTATCTATCTATCTATCTATCTATCTATCTATCTATCTATCTATCTATCTATCTATCTATCTATCTATCTATCTATCTATCTATCTATCTATCTATCTATCTATCTATCTATCTATCTATCTATCTATCTATCTATCTATCTATCTATCTATCTATCTATCTATCTATCTATCTATCTATCTATTTATCTATCTATCTATCTATCTATCTATCTATCTATCTATCTATCTGTCTATCTGTCTGTCTGTCTGTCTGTCTGCCTATCTGTCTGTCTATCTATCTATCTACCTGTCTATCTATCCGTCGATCTGTCTGTCTGTTTCTTGTCAGTCTGTTTGTATATCAATTGTCATTCTATCGTTTGTCTACACATGTGTCAGCTCATTCGTCAGATTAATTATTCCTTTAAATATGTATCTATACATCTATCTGTCTATCTGTGATCTTCATCCATCTATCTGTCGATGTGTGATCCCTCCATCCATAGGACTGTCCATCTATCTTGTTATCTTCTTGGCTTTCACTTTCCTGCTCTTATTATTGTTTTCCTATGATTGTTGTCTCTTGGCTAACGTTTGTGAGCTGCAGACACGCAATCCAGTGTTTAAGTGCCTCTACCGTGGATCTTATCATCATTATTATCTCAGCTGCTTCTGGCAACATTAACGTTAAGAGACAGGAGAGCTGTTCTAACATAGACAACTTGTGATCAGAAGATTTAAGCATATTTATCAAGGCTTTTATTCTTAGAATATAAGCCTACATATTTTGCCGAGACTCAAGGTTCAAACTGTGATTGCATGTTGGCTAAATAACAAAACCTGACCATCAGACTGTGGTTTAAAATCTGTAAAACTGTTATTCACAACAAGAGTTTTGAGTATTAGGAAACAAAAATATTCTAACAAAAAAAGTCGACTTAACGGACACAGAGAGATTAGTATAAAATATTCTAGGCTGTGGTAGAGTTGGCAAAGGGGAAAATAGGAAATAAAAACATACGGGATGGCATAAAACATGTCAGGCTGTGATAGAGTTCGCAAAAAGAAAATAGAAAATAAAAACATAAGGGATGGCATAAAACATGTCAGGCTGTGATAGAGCTGGCGAAGTGGAAAATAGAAAATAAAGACAGGGCAAATGTTTACAGCTGTACGGTGAACAAAGACAACATAAAATGTCCATGCATTGCGGCTCAAAATTTGTCTTTCTGCTGGGGCGTAGACTTTCCACACAAGCAAAAAGTAGAAAAACTCTGAGGTAAAGTTAAAATATAGTACAGCTATACTAGGTCAAATATAACATTGATAATAGGAAACTCTTGATATCTAGCTTCACTGCAGAAGGCAATCTCAAACCATCAGAAATCAAACTCTCCCTCTAACAATTGCTTCGACCCTTTAGCTTCTTGACACTGTAGGAAAGGGGCAGGCCTGTCATGGTCATTACTCCCTGGCGTCCGTCTCCTGCTGTATATTTATAATGGCTCCTGAGCTGAAAGGAATCACCCAAAGTTTCTGACGTTTTCTGTATTGTAAAACTATAGATGGCTGTGGACAAAACCATATAAGAATGTCTTCTGTGTCCAGTTCTAAATGCGGGGAACAAATCTCAACGGACAACAAACTGTTAACCTTGACCTACATAAATATGTAGGGAGCAATGATAGCTCAGTGGTTAGTGATCTGGACTACAAAGGACAAGAGGTAGGGTTCGATCACAACCGACCGCTTCCGTGTTCGCCCAGCCTTTAATGGGTACCTGATTTTTTTCAGGGAAAGTGAAGCGGCACGGGCGTAATACCGACCACATTACCCAAAAAATCATGTACCGAAGGTCTGTAAAATATATGGTCACTAAAACCATATTCCCTATACGCCACTTGGCGTGACGGGGTACTTTACTTTTTTCTTTTTTTTTTTTGACATAAATATGTATACGCCTAAGGGATAGACGGGAGCCGCGATAGCTCTGTAGTTAGTGAAATGGACTACTAAGGACTAGAGGTCAGATTCTATCATGATCGACGGCTTCCAGGTTCACCAAACCTTAAAGGGTACCTGATTTTTTTTGTGGAAATAAAGCGGCACGAGTGTAATACCGACCACATTACACCAAAAAAAAAAAATCATGTGCTGAAGGTCTGTAAAAATTATGATCACTATTATATTCCCTATACGCCACTTGGCGTGACGGGGCTCTTTACTTTTACTTTTAAGGAATAAACAGTTACTTGCGGCCATTGTTACAGCATTTAAGGATAAATAAATTAGACGAAAATGTGAGATTACATATATCGAAGAAGGTGCGTGTGTTTTCTTAAAGGACAGTCAAAGTTACGTGTGGTTAACTGAATCTAGACGTTAACAAACTATGAGTTTAGAACCTAGGAGCAAACTGTTAGTTTAGAACCTAGATACAAACAGTTATTTTAAAACCTAGGAGCAATTTGTAGGAACAAACTGTTAGTTTAGAACCTATATACAAACAGTTATTTTAAAACCTAGGAGCGAATTTGTGATTTTAGAACCTAGGAACAAATTGTGAGTTTAGAACCTAGGGGCAGATTGTGAGTTTAGAATCTTGGAACAAACTGTTAGTTTAGAACCTTGGAACAAACTGTTAGTTTAGAACCTTTGAGCAAACTGTTAGTTTAGAACATTGGAACAAACTGTTAGTTTAGAACCTTGGAGCAAACTGTTAGTTTAGAACCTTGGAACAAACTGTTAGTTTAGAACCTTGGAACAAACTGTTAGTTTAGAACCTTGGAACAAACTGTTAGTTTAGAACCTTGGAACAAACTGTTAATTTAGAACCTTGGAGCAAACTGTTAGTTTAGAACATTGAAGCAAACTGTTAGTTTAGAACATTGAAGCAAACTGTTAGTTTAGAACCTTGGAACAAACTGTTAGTTTAGAACCTTGGAACAAGCTGTTAGTTTAGAACCTTGGAACAATCTGTTAGTTTAAAACATTGAAGCAAACTGTTAGTTTAGAACCTTTGAACAAACTGTTAGTTTAGAACCTTGTAACAAACTGTTAGTTTAGAACCTTGGAACAAACTGTTAGCTTAGAACCTTGTAACAAACTGTTAGTTTAGAACCTTGGAACAATCTGTTAGTTTAGAACCTTGGAACAATCTGTTAGTTTAGAACCTTGGAACAAACTGTTAGTTTAGAACCTTGGAACAAACTGTTAGTGTAGAACCTTGGAACAAAATATGAGTAGAGAACCAAGAGACAAGCCGTGAATCTATAATCAAAGGATAAATTTTGAGTCTAGAACCAAAGAACAAACTGAGACTTTTTTACAAATGAGACAAAACTGTGATGCTACATTTAAGGGACATACTGTTATAGGGCTAAGTAATGATGCACTAGTCTTGATACGAAGGGCAGTCTGTTGACTTAAACGTGAGGGACAAGCTGTGCATCAAGGCGTAAAGAAAAAAGTATTATCTGCTATTCAGTCAATCTCCAATATTGTCTACTTCTAGTCGTTATTGTGCACTATGACAAACTGCTACTGGTTAACCTCATATTTGCTGACAAAAGCTGCAGTAATAAAATAAAACTGAGCCGAAGACAGTTCTCATGTTTTGTCAATAACTCAATTCCGGCTCTGCTTGTGTCTGGCGTCTTGGCGCCATGTAAGAAACTGCACTCTCTCACTTTGTGACCAGCTCAATTCACCGATAATCAGATCATTCGTACAACCTGGCTATATGAAGGTCGTAATGTTACTGTAGTTAAAGAGAATTCATGAGTTAGATATTTTGTTTGCATATCAAATATAACTAAACTAAGGTCTTATGAAAGTAGCAATGATGAATAATGATCTTATGTGTCGTGTAGTTTATAAAATAAAACTGATTTGGATCTGTATTTCGATTTTATTTCTATGATTTCATTTAATATTATTTTTCACTGTCTAGAGAAAGTAATCACAATCAGGTGCCATACCCTGAGGCGTTCGCGATCACGTCTCTCCATCCCTCTCGTTTGATATCATTTCCACTTTTGATGTCTCTCTGAGCCAGGTTGTTAAACTTCTAATATCCTTTCTCGTTGTCTTCCTCTGTCAATTTTTTTCTCAATATTACCTGCTGTCACATTTTATAATTTATTTTTCCTCTGTCAAAAAAGTCCATCATAAGCCAAAGAAAATGTACTGTCTTTTTTTTTGTAATAAAATGTAAAAGATTTCTGTGTTTTCTGGCTTCTCACGGGACTTCTTGTATTGCTTTCTTTAGCTGCATGTGGTAACATTTTTCCGTAAAAGTAAATATATGTGGTCTTTAAGTGTCTTCTGGACAAAGAGATACAACGAAACCGATGGCGCTGGACAGAACACACTTTGGGAGCCAACTGCTTGTATTACACGACAGGTCCATTTTTTGGAATTCCCAAGGGAAAAAAAACAAAGAAAGACCACAATATTCTTGGAGAAGATAGATGGAAGCAGAGATGAAGATGATGTGGAAGACATGAGACGATCTTTCAAGAATGGCTAGAAACAGAACGGCCTAGAATGTGTTTGTTGAAGACTCTTTGCTCAACAGGGAACTGAAAGAAAGAAGAACAAGAAGAAGTGCCTTCACGTTTGTTCACTGATCTTCCATGATTCACTTTCAAATAAAAGGATTGGCTCTCTGTAAATGGGGGTACTCTATTCATGCTTCCATTGACAAGGATACGAGGCTGCACAAAATGTTTTTCATTTTATGAAAAACTGCTATTCTGTTTTTAATCTCGGAAATGTTTCTTTCAGCTAAAGCTATTATCATACCCAGCCATTTGAATTGATTGACTTGTTTGAAGATTCATTAATTTATTTGGCGGTGCGCGATGGAGGTTTAATTTCATTTTATTAAGACCAATTGTTTTGTTTTCTTACTCTTTAGACTACGTTCTTTGCTCTTAATTTCTTCTACTATCTCATTAATAAGTGATTTAACCTTTTCTTCGCGTTTTGATATTAAGTCCGTCAGTATTTCTCACTTTGTCAACATTAAGTCCATCAACTGATATCTCTTGCATATCTTCAATATATCTAAAAATGATATCACCATATATATATATATATATATATATATATATATATATATATATATATATAATTCAAGTGATAACACATTCCGTTATCTTGCACTTGTTATACTAGCTTATGTTCCAGTTCCTACTTTGCTGTTATCCTTTTACTGCTGCTTTTTGTTCGCAATAAGGTTTTCTTTTTAACGATCTCAGATCGTTGCTATCTATAGTTATACTCTCTAGGATTATAAGAAAGCATGAATAGCTTGTTAGTAAACTTTATTATCCTTGTTAAAATGTCTGAATGCGATGTTCTATGCCTTGATACAAACACCAACCTCAATTCATATTTCTCTTTGACTGCATTCCTATGGGGTACTATTTAGTACCAATATCTTAAACCTCTTGTCTAACTAAACTAATTAGTTGTCAACACAGCCAACTAATCTGGGACGTGTTTGAAACCATAATATGAAAAGTGACGTTAATTTAAAAAAATGGAAACCAGACAATGCGACAGACAAATATAATTTGTGTTTATTAGTTAAAGGACTGGCAGGATTGACAAAATCAGCCCAAGAACTGGTTAACAACTTTCTGCAGATGACAATGATTATTGAAATAGATTAATGCAGATGACAATGATTATTGAAATAGATTAATGCAGATGACAATGATTATTGAAATAGATTAATGCAGATGACAATGATTATTGAAATAGATTTCTGCAGATGACAATGATTATTGAAACAGATTTCTGCAGATGACAATGATTATTGAAACAGATTTTTTTACAGTAAATTCAGTACAACATCAGCAATAATGAAACACAAACACGCAGGTACTTACAAATTTCTGCTGAATAGCACATATCAAGTATCAAAATAGGCAAACAGTTAATAAGCAGTTCCAATCGAGTTAGAACCATACTCATCGGAATTGTGCCTTGTCACAAGACCCACTACTATGAGTTCAAACCAGAAATGTCCTTACCCAATTCCATCTTACTCCGTCCACGCCGCCTAAATTAAACACACGCACACACACGCGCACACGCACACGCACACACACACACACACACACATACTCACACACACCAAACCATCGTAGACGTAATAGTTGCCTCTACGTTATTATAATTGCGACAGACACGTAAACTGAATGTTGCATATTTATGTGAGCTGTGTCTCGACATTTCCACTTTATTTGTTAACGTTGACACAATCAAAACGTACATATGACCTCTGGTGTCACGTTCTTTGAACCATACCTAACTAAGACCCTGCTCTACCTCTCCGTTGATTGCCCTGAAGTCTAATAAGCAACGATGAAAAAATGAACACAACCCTACTTTCAGAATAAATCACCGGTAATTCATTCTGATATGGCGATTCCACTGTTTGAGCAAATATCACAGCCGGGTGTAAACAGTGACGTAACAACCTTCACATTGTTAGAAGTGACGTAGAATGACATTTAAGATTATTTGCCTAGTTAACTAGGAAAAACTTAGCTCTGCTGTTAATATTCCTTATCTGCTCCAAAGTATAAACCTAAATCTTAATAATTTTATCCACACACCACAAATGAGATTGACTTCCCATGCAACACTCATTATCATTGAATGCCGTCGCCGCATCAAATGTTGGCTGCCAAGAAGCGCCATTCCGCTGTCTCTTGCTTTGATAGTGCAGGTTGTCATAGACTGCCTTGTCCACCTTTTGATGTTGCTCGTCCATGTTTTTTGGGTTGTCTCTTCCTCTTTTACCTTGCATTTTTCCTTCCAAGATTACTTCTAGTAGGCTGCTGTGTCTTTTAACATGCCCCAAAAATATCTTTTCATTTTTAGTTGTTGTAAGAATTAATCGTTTGTTTTCTTTTCTTTCAATCGAATTCTTTCTATTTTTTTTATAAATCCACATTTCAAAGGCTTAAATTTTCTGTTTTCTTTTCTTGTCTAATTTCCGTGTTTCTGCACCATAAAAAGAATGTTGAGAAGAAATAATATTTTGCTATTCTTAGTTTTACACTGATGGTATTTGTTTTGATGTTAGTATATTTTTCATGGCATTAAAATTACTTTTTGCCATACCTCTTCTTTTGTTTATTTCAGTTGTACATTTTCCATCACTGGTTATCGTATATCCAAGGTAGATGTAGTTCTGAACTGTCTCCCGGTCTACTCCTTCAACTTTGATATCCACTTGTAGGTTTTGAATATTATCTTTCTGTATTATAATAGTTTTAGTCTTTTTGATATTCATATCTAATCCATTTTTGTGTTTATCATGTTTATTTCATTAAGTAATTGTAGATCTTTAGGATTCTCTGCTAGTAGTACAGTATCATCAGCATATCTTAGGTTATTGATTATCTTTTCATTAATGTTTAGTTGTGGCATCGCTGTGATGTTTTTAACGATGTTCTCAGTGTATAGATTGAAGAAGCTTAGTGATATTATGATACATATCTTTCTTACTCTTCTTGTTTTATTATTGGGTGTAGAATTCTAATCGTTATATTTCATTATTGCTGTTTTCTCCCAGTATAAATTATACATTAGTCGTATGTCCATGTCATCTAGATATATCTCTTTTAGGCAATCTTTAGATTGTTTATGATGTGTTCTATCAAAACCGTTGGTGTAGTCTCTGAAGCAGGCATGTACTGGTTTGTTTACTTATGTGTACTTTTCGATTAATGTCCTTATGCATAATAATGGCTTCTTTTGTCCCACTGTTTTTTTTTTCCTAAATCAAAATTATTTTTCTAATTCCATATTGATTTTGTTAGGAATCCTTCCTTGTATAACTTTTAGCCAGATTTTTCTTACATGCCTCGTGAGACTTATTGTTGTAAAGTCACTGCATTCAGCTGTACCATTCTTGTTAGGCAATGCTATGAAATGATGTTTTCAGATCATTCGGTATGTACCATGTATTGTATACGTCGTTACATACGTCTGTGATCACTTTAAATGCTAGAATCTTCTAGTGCCTTTACCATCCCTATCTGTATGTTGTCAGGTTCTGCAGCTTTTCACTTTTTCATTGTTTGTATAGCTATTTCCACATCAGATTTTAAGATTTTATAGCCTGACTTACATTTTATAATTTGTTTCTTTTCCTTTTTGTCATAAAATAATTATGCATTCCTGCCATCTGTTGATCATATATTTATTGTATGTTAGCATTTTTCATTTTTTGTTTGCAATTCATCCACTTTCTGTGGCTTTTTTTCTTTTTACTGGTCATTCTCTTTTTATTTCTGTGTGTACCCCTCTTAAATCTTGTTTATTTTCCATAGTTTCGATTTCTAGATATCTTTGGCTGAGCTAGTTTTCTTATGCCTTTTTGTACATGTTATATATGCAACAATCCGTCACTGAAATTTGATTTGCTTACGTCCTCTAAAACTCATTGTTACTAATCACTCAGGAACATAGATGTATCCCTGAGTGTACAGAAAATGTGCAGAAAAAAATGCATGTAGAAATATAAAAATGTGCAGCTCCTGTAAGGCAGATGATGAAATACGAAGCTCCTCTAATAAAGATGATGAAATTTGAAGCTTCTGTAAGGCAGATGATGAAATGTGAAGCTCCTGTAAGACAAAAGATGAAATGTGAAGCTTCTGTAAGGCAGATGATGAAATGTGAAGCTCCTGTAAGACAGATGATGAAATCTGAAGCTTCTGTAAGACAGATGATGACATGTGAAGCTTCTGTAAGGCAGATGAAGAAATGTGAAGCTTCTGTAAGGCAGATGATGAAATGTGAAGCTCATGTAAGACAGATGATGAAATGTGAAGCTCCTGTAAGACAGATGATGAAATGTGAAGCTCCTGTAAGACAGATGATGAAATATGAAGTTCCTGTAAGGCAGATGATGAAATGTGAAGCTCCTGTAAGGCAGATGATGAAATGTGAAGCTTCTGTAAGGCAGATTATGAAATGTGAAGCTCCTGTAAGGCAGATGATGAAATGTAAAGCTCCTGTATAGCCGATGATGAAATGTGAAGCTCCTGTAAGGCAGATGATGAAATGTGAAGCTTCTGTAAGACAGATGATGAAATGTGAAGCTCCTGTAAGACAGATGATGAAATGTGCAGCTCCTGTAAGGCAGATGATGAAATGTGAAGCTCCTGTAAGGTAGATGATGAAATGTGAAGCTCCTGTAAGGCAGATGATGAAATGTGCAGCTCCTGTAAGGCAGATGATGAAATGTGCAGCTCCTGTGAGGCAGATGATGAAATGTGACGCTCCTGTAAGACAGATGATGAAATTTGAAGCTGCTGTAAGGCAGATGATGAAATGTGAAGTTCCTGTAAGACAGATGATAAAATGTGAAGCTCCTGTAAGACAGATGATGAAATGTGAAGATCCTGTAAGGCAGATGATGAAATGTGAAGCTCCTGTAAGGCAGATGATGAAATGTGAAGCTCCTTTAAGACAGATGATGAAATGTGAAGCTCCTGTAAGACAGATGATGAAATGTGAAGCTCCTTTAAGACAGATGATGAAATGTGAAGCTCCTGTAAGGCAGATGATGAAATGTGAAGCTCCTCTAAGACAGATGATGAAATGTGAAGCTCCTGTAAGACAGATGATGAAATGTGAAGCTCCTGTAAGACAGATGATGAAATGTGAAGCTCCTGTAAGACAGATGATGAAATGTGAAGCTTCTGTAAGACAGATGATGAAATGTGAAGCTTCTGTAAGGCAGATGATGAAATGTGAAGCTCCTGTAAGACAGATGATGAAATGTGAAGCTCCTGTAAGACAGATGATGAAATGTGAAACTTCTGTAAGACAGATGATGAAATGTGAAGCTCCTGTAAGACAGATGATGAAATGTGAAGCTCCTGTAAGACAGATGATGAAATGTGAAGCTCCTGTAAGACAGATGATGAAATGTGAGGCTCCTGTAAGACAGATGATGAAATGTGAAGCTCCTGTAAAGCAGATGATGAAATGTGAAGCTCCTGTAAGACAGATGATGAAATGTGAAAGGAAAAAAAAACAAGAAAAAAAGTTATGGGTACAGCGTGACATAATTGAAACACAACAGAATCGAACGACGTTTCAGCTCCATAGACCTTCAACGGGAACACATAACGTCTGTATGTTGTCTGTTGTTCCCGCTGCACGGCCTCTTAAGCCGAAACGTGGTTCGATTGTGTTGTGTTTCACTTATGTAAATCTGTACCCATACCTTTTTGTCCCCTTTCACCAGATGATATTTCGACCACTGCGTCATAAAGAGAGGAAAGAAGAGTATGTGGAAAGTTAAATACAAAGCGTCAAAATGTTAACTCGTAGGTTGTGTTGATTCAAGAATGTGGTTTCTGTTCATGGCTCAAGCTATTATTTGTTCTTGTCTCTTACTAAGTGTAAATAAATCAAGCTCTCGGCTCTCATATGTTCATAATTGTGTTTATTATATATTACTTATTAAGATTGTCATCACTATTGTCCAACAAGGAAATAACACTAGAATCAAAACGGGCACACTGCAACACATTCATTTCAACGTTGTGTTACCAATGCCAGACCTGATCGCTAACCACAAGAGCAATAAAAAAATAACCACTACCGAAAATAAATGTCTTAGACAAGAAACAGGAAGACAGTTTATATAAGAGATGAACTGAGAAAAAAGCGCGAAATAATGCCCGCTATAGAATACCTCAATAAATAATAGATACAATTATTTGTCAACATGATGTGGCAGGGAATTCAAAACAAACAAAGAGCTTTCAACAAACGTTGCGAGCGCACCTGACCCAAGGTACGATCATGAGCAAGATGAATTGGTGGAATATTAGACACACTAGTAAAACATAACAGCAGCAGAAGCCACCAGAAGAACAAAAGACCGCAAATTGTATCTCCCCCTCGACGCTTAAATGCAAAAGAGAAGGAAAAAAGAAGAAAGAATATTAATTATTTATGTTTTACCTAGAAATCACCGATCGTTTAATTATAAATTTCTAACAGACAGACTGCCGATCATAAATAATCTCTAATAAATCTTGGAAATTGTCAAGTATAAATCATGTAAAATGTTCACAGTAATAATGACTTATCGAGTCACAATAAACCTCACAAACATTGAACTACAAAGTAAACAATGTAGTCAAGACAAACAGACAATACACGCAAACATGTCACAGTAACTTTAAGTATAAACATAAAGTAAATAAATGATAGTTCCTCGGTTAAACGTTTAGCCTTAAATAATGAAAAATGATCGAATTTAAACCTAGCACAACAGCGAACCACAGCTGCGCTCCTGCTGTCATAATCCGTTTCGTTTTTTTAACATTTTCCCATTTATCGGAAAGTGCATGATACCTCTTGTAGGATAATTCCATCAATGAAAGGGTTCTGACGTGCAACAAACAAAAATTCACTCACTCAATCAAAATCGCTTAATCACACTCGTTTGATACTCGGTTACACCGTCTAATATATCTATCCCAGCCTTTAACTCTGGCCTCTCTCTTGCGACAAAAATAAAGGCTTCCGGAATCGTATAAAAGAGAAGCAATTTCACTTCTATCAGTTTCGCTTATACGACAAAATTATTCTTATATTTAGGAAGAATTAAGAACCCACCATGTCTGTGTTTTGTTTAGTACTTTTACTTGACGCAATAATCCTTGTCTTTAGATAATGATAACGAATTGGGACACTAAGAAAATATCACATGTAATCATACTTGAACATTGTACACATCCTAAGATCCATTGAATGTGTCCTAATACAGTGGTCGTCAAACTGTGCTCTTCAGAGCCCAGGTGCTACGCGAAGGCAAGGTGCTCCGCAAGCGCCTGCTAGGGATTCCGTGGACATTATCTTCATGATAGAATACCTGCCCGATGTATGTGATGTTTCTCCACAAACCCTACCCACAGTGCAACTCATCAACTTCGCCGCTGTTGTATGTTAAGCTAATGTTAATTCTCTATTTCGGCCGAGATTTCTCATTCCCTCTTTTCTTTGGAGCTGTGTAAAACAAAAATACATAGAGGTAGACAAGAAGGCCCTAAGAGTATTAATTCTGTTTGCGACTATCTATTTATGTGAGAACGGGTTTTCAGCATTTTTTGTATTTTCTGCTATCAAAACCAAATAAAGATCACATTTTATACGCTGAGAAAGAGATTAGAATAGCAATGTCCAAACTTGTGCCCAGATTTGACGACCTAATGAGGGTGACACACGCTCATTCTCCTCATTGACTTTGTTACAGGATAAAGATATCACAATGTAAGTTGATTCAATTATTTTTTTAAATTCCAATTTAAAAATGACACTGATCTATTAAATGTCTACCAAAAACGTTAGTTTATTTACCTCTGCAATCAATGTAATTGGTTAAATATGCCGCTAAAATGCTATTAAAATATGTTGTTCTTTTTTTACATTCTTGATATAAGGTGATGTCGCGGTGATCTGTGATTAAGAGTTAAGGCTTCGTTTAACTAAAAACGTTTGACGCTTGCTGTCCGAGTATATAATTGTCAGCACATTTATCTACAGTGGTACTAAAGCCTCCTGGCTGAGAAGGTAATCCCGGAATCACCCAAAGCGTATGACGTCTTCAACTATGAAAGCTATAAATGACTGACGTCATTTTACACACGTAACTGCTTGTAAAGCTGAAAACGTCACAAACATTGGGGGATTCCCTTAAATCCTCGGGACTTAATAAAAAATAGATAGTTGTGGTTGTGATGTGCCAGGACTTTATAGGATTCCCTGTCGTACATGCATGTGACTATCACGTTTATATTCATTTGATTTCCCTGTTTCTGTTGTTGAAATGATTCTGACTAGGCGCCAAGATGTCAGACATCAACAGAGCTGAAAGCGATTCGTTGAAGCGGGTAGCGATTCCTAACTAACCACTTGCGTCACGATTAGCAATCTACGGCTGCTGAAAATCCTACACCATCACCTCATGGCGGCTATGATAGCAGACTGTTAAGTGTGGCCAAAGGAGGAGGGAATAAGAAGGAAGGCAAGCCAGAACTCAAATGTGAAATGTCGGATTCATCGGACCGATCGCGCTGATATCGTAGCTTGTTGCGAGAGTAACATGTGACAATTTCTCTCACATATTTATTGTAACAGGCGGAAGGCGAAGAAGAGTAATCGTCAGAGAATTGCAGGAGAAGCAGCTTTAGAATAATAATGATGTCCCAACTTAGATATTGTCGCAATCATGTCGCAATAGATGTGTAATGAATGATACCCCATTGATATATAGTGAATGATGTCGTAATTGATAGATAGTGAATGGTGTCGCAATTGATATATAGTGAATGATGTCCCATTGATATACAGTGAATGATGTCGCAGTTAATATACAATGAATGATGTCACAATTGATATGTAGTGAATCATGTCTAAAATAATATGTAGTGAATGATTCCAATTAATCTATAGTGAATTATGTCCCATTTCATTTAGTAATTCATGTCTAAAATAATATGTAGCGAATGGTGTCCAATTGATATATAGTGAATGATGCCCCATTTATATATGATGAATAAAACATCCCAGCTTATATGTAGTGAATGATGTTCAAAATAATATGCAGTGGATGATTTCTAAAATAATATAGCGAATGATGTTTAAAATAAAATATAGTGAATGATGTCTAAAAAAATATATAGTGAATACGTCCAATTGGGGAGCCGCGATAGCTCAGTGGTTAGTGAACTGGACTACAAAGGACAAGGGGTAGGGTTCGATCCCAACCGACGGCTTTCGGGTTCACCCAGCCTTAAATGGGTACCGGATTTTTTTCTGGGAAAGTAAAGCGGCACGGGCGTAATACCGAAAACATTACCCCAAAAATCATGTGCCGAAGGTCTGTAAAATATATGGTCACTAACACCATATTCCCTATACGCCACTTGGCTTGACGGGGGTACTTTACTTTTTTTACTTTTACGTCCAATTGATATGTAGTGAATAATGTCCCAATTGATATGTAGTGAATGATGTCCCAAGTGATATTTATGGAATAATGTCCCGATTTTATTAAAATATATAGACGTTCGACAAAAAATATATAAATATAATATGGTAGTGAAAGTAATAACCATACTCATTAAACAAGTTACAGGTACATTAACTAGAGCTACGGGAAGAAGGTGAAAGACTTCAACAACAATCATTGTTCCTATCTCATTTGATTCAGTCTTGCCGACTTTGCTGTGGAGTAGATCTGGCACTAATGGACGACATGCGAGAAAAATAATTCTACAACTAAAGATAAACGCTAATGAAACACATTACAAGACTTATGAGCAATAAACATTCCAAAATGGAAGTTGTCGACAAACATATAATGCCGTAGGGTAGTTAACTAGCATTTTTGTTCCTGGTGTTTTGTAGTATTTTATTTCAGGTGTTTTGTAGTATTTTCTTGTGTTCCTTTTGTTTAAAGCTGTCACCATACCTTGCTACCAGTTTACCGCAGCACTGCAATTAGTTGCCTATTCCCTAATTAAGCATTACTTATTCTTCTTCTGCGGACATCTTTAGACGTGAGTTTGAAGAACACGGTCTTCAGCTCAAGGTTGGTGCCTTCTCTCTACTGCTTGTCCCGATATGTTACCGATGAAGGCTACACGAATCTTCTCGGTTAATAATATGCTGGGCATGATTGTAGCAGAGGTTCAGCAGCCATTTTGCTCCTGCCACAATCATGTCCATCAGAGGTTCCTATCTATATTGTGTTGAAAAGATGGTACTTTAATCTGCTGTGGTCTTTTCGAAGTATAAAGATTGTTACTTATTGTTTGTTATGTTAAAGCTGGTAGTAAGTATCAATGTAATTCCAGTGTTCTGTGTTCCGCTTGTTCGTGTATTTGATTCCTCATAAGTTGTACTTGACTAGTACTAATCAAAGTGCTACAAGTTAGCGACCTTGAGGGGTTTTTTTTTGTCACTGCCCTCCACAACTTAAAGGTCTAGGCGCCAACTCGTTCATTCAGAGACCGTTAATTGTAGAATGTCAGGCTGTTCATGTTCACATGTTCGCATGTTCACTTTATCACGAAACTAGCAAACTAAACCACTATGCTATAAACGCATCCCCGAACATCCCCCAAAATAAAAAAAATAAAACTTGTATATTAACACAAATATGACTAATCATCCCGGATAAAATGACAAACTCGATCAACTATTGATAGCATTTTGAAGCAAATAATAACTCGATAACTATACACCCCAAAAAAATCCTAATTAATTTACGGATTATTTCTTTACGTTCAGTCAAATAAAACATTATTGCAAGATACCTTTCTAGATGCGGTCTACTTGAACTAATTAAAGCGATTGGAACAACCATTTGCTGAATTGTAGGAAGTCACGATATGGCCTCTTCTTGTATTTTATACAAGGGAGTCGGATTAAAAAAAAAAAGGAAACAAAAGAACTTGAATACGCTTCACGTGTCTTCTTAATGTTTATCTTCTTACCCATGTAAGGTTTATAAACTATGAGTATGATTGTGTGACGGCTTTAATGCTTAGCTTCTTACTGAGGAAACGTCTATCACGATAATAGTCTCCCTTGGCGACAAAGTTGCGCAGAAAAATAACATCCGGATGGTGTATGATTGATGCTCCATCTGTTGCTGGCGTTTTTTTTTTTTTACTAAGTTGAGTGGTTTGGTATTTTGCTTCAAAATTGTATTGCGTGTTTCAACTCGATCAGACGTTTTCATGCTTGTGTCATCATCTGAGACACGGAAAAATAACATCCGGATGGTGTATGATTGATGCTCCATCTGTTGCTGGCGTTTTTTTTTTTTACTAAGTTGAGTGGTTTGGTATTTTGCTTCAAAATTGTATTGCGTGTTTCAACTCGATCAGACGTTTTCATGCTTGTGTCATCATCTGAGACACGGAACATTGTCGACATCAGTAAAAAAAAAAAAAAAAATGTCATTCTCGATGACTGAGTAATTTGATCTTTCTTTTAAAACAAAATTATGGGTATAACACCAGCTGTTAACTATAGTACACAACAAATAATACAATTATGGGTATAACACCAGCTGTTAACTATAGTACACAACAAATTATACAATTATTGGTATAACACCAACTGTTAACTATAATACACAACAAATAATACAATTATGGGTATAACAACAACTGTTAACTATAGTACACAACAAATAATACAATTATGGGTATAACACCAGCTGTTAACTATAGTACACAACAAATAATACAATTATTCCCGGTCTGACCAGTAATAGGGAACCCTTTATACAGAGCAGTAGTCAATCTGATCATCAGAAATTAAAACACGCGTCGAGCAAGTGTTTCGGCCCTTTACTTTCTTGCCACTCTAAGGAGGATGGAAGCAGTGATGTATAGGGTTTTGAACATGGTTTTCGATGCAATTGTATCGTACGTGTTCCTATATGTGAGTCATTTTTGCACCATACATGCATCGTTTTTCGCACGATGCAATCTTTATGACCTGACCCGGTGGTCGGGTGACCGCTTATCTCGTGGGGGATTATCTCAAGTGGGTGAGCGGGGCTTATCTCAAGTGGGTGAGCGGGGCTTATCTCAAGTGGGTGAGCGGGGGTGTCTGTCGGCGTGACCTCGGCGCTCCGTATTTTAAAGACACCAGTGGTTCTAAAACTTGTGTGTCAGCGGTTCTAAAACTTGCGCGCTCACGCCGGTTATCTCGGGTGCGGGCAGGGGGTGCCTTTATGGGTCAAATTGTGTTATTAATATCATCATGTGCCAGGATAGGGGTGGGGAAAGGGTGCCTTTATTGGTCGAGTGTTAGTATCATCATCATGTGCCAGGATAGGGGGGGAAGGGGGTGCCTTTATTGGTCGAGTGTTAGTATCATCATCATCATGTGTGAGGTGGGTATTAGGCAACAGGAGGCGACATGTAAAAAAATGCTGTCAAAGCAATGACGTTGAAGGGGTATTGTTAAGATAAATACGACTATCTCGCGTGCGACGAGGGTTGGTCGGCACAGGGTGTGTTATTGTAGTATCATCATATACCAGGTGTTATTATAGCGATTTTTAGTGACACATCATCATCATGTGCCACCGCGGTCATCATCATAATGTGCCACCTCGGCGTGGGGGTCGTCGCGGGTCGGCGTGGCGGGGGGTCGTCGGGTCGGCGCGGGTCGGCTCGGGCAACATCATCATGTGTAGTGTGCTAACATTAAATAGTGACGCTCTCTCTTTCACATTCATGGTAAAGCAAAACAAAAATTCGTTCTATATTTCACATATATTTATTAATACAACAAATATACAACACATATGAGAAAATATATATTATTACTGTCCGATTGTTGATAATTTTAAGCGTCTGGGTTTCCTCCCTCCTGTTTTGGTGGTACTGTTTGTTTGTGTTAAATGTCTATCAAACACAGGGGCGTAGGAAGTTTCATTAGCCTTCACAACACAACCGCCCTCCATTTTGACAAACCCTTGATCAAAGCTGGAATAGGTAATTGGTGACTCAGCTGAAACACCCGTTACATCCATATTGGCTGCCGGATCTGTCGTCTGATTAACAAGAGCGAGGTTCCCTTGGTTAACAAAAGGAGAGGGCGTGTAGTTGATGATATTCGGGTTAACAAGAGATGGTATGTAGTTCTGGTGGTTAACGAGAGATGGCGTGTAGTTGATCTGGCTAAGGAGAGGTGGTGTGTAGTTATGTTTGTTAACAACAGGCGGCGTGTAGTTGACCTGGCTAACAACAGGCGGCGTGTAGTTGATCTGGTTAACGAGAGGTGGCGTGTAGTTGAGGTTAGCATAAGCGGTTAAAATGTCCTCTCGCATATCAACTAACGCGATAAATTCCTCTCTCGATAGTGTTATCCCAGTTCTGGTAGGAAACTTCAAAAAACTCTCACCGCTATATGTCCTTATATTTATCAATGGTCTGTTACGAAAAACACAAACCGAGACTGCCTTAACGCCATCTTTAGACAATGGAACTACAGACTCATTACTGCGTGACATAAATATGCGCCGATCACTGACATCAAACGAAATTGGCGTATTCAAGCTACACGACTCCATATTCAAAGAAAACCAACACAAGCCACCTGGTATTAGACGATGGTTATCTATGTGGGTGTGTGCGTGTACAATGATCGACTGGGGTTTTTATACCCGTTACGTTTATCGGGTCGAGGACCGTCTATTTATAGTAGCTAACGCAATATGTTATCAGGCGAGGTAATACGTTATCAGTCATGTTGCGACATGTTCAGTGACTTCAGGAAGGGCCTAAACAGGGTGATATGTAGGAAATATGATGTGTGTGAAATAATTGTGTATGTATGTGCGTCTAACAACTCGGCCTCGGGTAATGCGGCTTGAGACTAGGAAACTCCCCCCTGTAGTGTTTATATAGGATGTGGTTTTTTTTTAATAAGTGTTAATTGAAGAGGGGAAACCTGGCGTGCTGACCTAAAATCACTCGTTGTTATTTTTGTCGGTGGTATAAGCACTAAAGTTGGTAGCACTTGTGAGGATGGATCCCCGATCGAATCATCCTTTCACAGCTCTGATAGCCGGTCCTACCGGGTGTGGGAAAACGGTATTTGTGCAAAAGTTTATACAGAACCTTCACGAGTTAGCTGTCCCCGTACCGGAGGAAGTTATATGGTGTTATGCGGAATGGCAACCGATATACGAGACTATGAGGTCAGTGAGATTTATCGAGGGTCTACAAGACGTCGATAAATTGGAAGGTGGTAAGAAGCGAAGACTGATCGTCATCGATGACTTGATGTCTGAGACGGATGAGAGGGTAACAAAATTATTCACCAAAGGTAGTCATCACAGATATATTAGTGTGATGTACATTGTTCAAAATCTATTTGGAAAAAATAAAGAGCATCGAACCATAAGTCTCAATACGCACTATTTAGTCCTTTTCAAGAACCCGAGAGACGGGAGTCAAATTATAAATCTGGCTAAACAAATGTACCCAAGACAGGTGGGGTACCTACAAGATAGTTTTAAAGACGCGACAGCGTCTCCTCGCGGTTATTTGCTGATCGATCTTCGTCACGACACACCTGATAATCTTAGGTTGAGAACAAAAATATTCCCAGGGGAGAGACAAATCGTCTACGTGCCAAAGTAGAGAATCATGTGTGATGAATCACTTAGACGGCACGGTGAAATGTTGAAATGTATGCGCGCCGCCTCACCGAGCGGTTTAAGAACCATATTAAAAACAGCCTCTCCCAAACTCATTAACTTTTTGTGCGAGTGTTGTCATAACATATTAAAAGGTAATGTTAGACTCACTCAGCGACAGAAGTGCGAGATACGTCGACACAAGAACAAGTTGAGACTTCTCACTAAAAAGAAACCGAATCTTAAGCGGCGGAAAGAGATTCTACAAACCGGTGGGTTCATAGGTGCTTTGCTCCGTCCTATATTAAGTATTCTCGGGGGCGTACTAGGTGCGTAACAATGGCCAAAAAAATGCTCTTGATGGATCCTCGATTCCTCGAGGGTCATAAACAGACTACTAGCACGTCGTATAGCCCACCCGAGGCGATCGGTGCCAACTTGAGAGATTTAGATGATGAAGTGCAACGTATCCTATTCCGAGATGATTTAGCACCCGCCGATAAGGCCAGAGTGTACCAACGTGCCCTGCATCAATATTTAACTAGATTGGAGCAGTATAAACGACGCTCATTGGGCTCGGTCGATCTCATTCAACACAACACGGCAACAGTAAAAACACATTCCCCACCAACACCACCAATCGAAGTATCACCAGCGCAGACCAAGACACCACCACCATCACCAGCAGCGGAAACCCCAAAGCTAGGTAATGAAACCACTCCGCCCGTAACCACGTATAAACTGAGACCTAAAAAAAGAAAGAGCGGAATCCCAACACCAAAATGGGAACGGTGGAGAAAATATTGAGACGCCATTACATTGACCCTAGTCGACCAGGGGCTTATAGTGGTGCAACGGCCCTGCAACGTAACACCAAACTGGGACTCGCAAAGATCAAACAATGGTTGAGTCATCAGGATACCTATACCATTCATAAACCAATTCGTCGCAGATTTGAAAGGCGTCCCATTATAACGAGTGGCCCCCAACAGCAATATCAGGCAGACCTAATTGATTTGAGACATTTGAAAAACCACAACGACGGATATTCCTATTTGGTTTCTTGCGTGGACGTTTCAGTAAATTCGCGTGGTCTGTACCGATACGAACCAAAACGGGGAAATCCTTAGTGGAAGCCATCGGTAAGATATTTCTCGATGGGAAACCCGCGAGTTTTCAAACGGATAAGGGGTGAGAGTTTCTGAACAGAACATTTCAGAAATTTTTCGCTGACAACAACGTTCCCTTTTTCACTACGCAGAAGGAAGATATTAAGGCCGCCGTAGTGGAACGCTTTAATAGGACTCTCAAACAACGGATGTGGCGATATTTCACGAAATCCAATAAGCTGTCTTATGTCCGAGTCCTACCCGCCCTACTTCGAAGTTATAACCATTCGTATCACAGAAGTATAAAAATTGCACCGGTCGACGTCAACGCAGACAATCAAGAACAGGTATGGAACACGTTGTATAATAGCAAACACAACTTTAAATTTCAATGACCCTTGTATAAGCCCGGTGATCGAGTTAGACTGGTCCTGGGCAGAGCCAATTTTAAAAAGGGTTGTGCCCCGGCTTGGACGGAGGAACTGTTTTCCATCAGTCGAGTAAATCAAACAAACCCCGTTACATATGTGTTGAAAGACGATAAGGGTGATGAGATAGAGGGGTCATTCTACACACCGGAAATTCAAAAAGTTGGAGACAAGCACGAGTACAGAATCGAGAGTATCATAACCGAGCGTCGCACATCATTTGGGCGAAAAGAGAGTTTAGTCAAATGGTTTGGGTACGATTCCTCATTTAACACTTGGATACCGTCCAAGGACATTGTCAGATACAAAAACTAGAGATGAGAGAAGAAGACGAAGAAGTGGAAACTTTCGGCGGAGAGCCCGATTTGCGAGCCGTAAACTCGGGAGTGAGGATAGAGAGCGAACCACGCAGGGGATCCGTGTTTGGGAAACTATCTCCCTACTTAGAACTTGTCTTTATTTGTCAAGTGGTAGTTATATATACCGTTGCCGCGGTTTCGCTGTTCAATCTGACCACCGAAAAGCCAGACGCCAAGGAGGGAAAACTGTGGATAGCCCTACTGACCAGCTGTTTGGGTTACATGCTACCGAATCCAAACTTGGAGAGGCGACGGTGAACCAGGTAAAAAAAAATGAGTTTTTATGTCACCCTACCCAGCAATGCATCTATGGAACTTTTTAAGGATAATAACCCCGGCCACTTTTTCGTTAAACTCCCTCAGACCATTGACATTTCGGCGCAGTATGAGATCGCACTGGTGGAGATACAGTTTCCGCTAAATTATTTCAATGTAATAAAGGGTGATGTCTGGATTCGGTACGAATCTCTCGCTAACGACGATATTTGCGACGCTAGATTTTATTTCAACGTGACATTGGAGCCTGGGTTATACACGAAACCCGATGCGTTCATCGGCGCGTTGAATGCGTCGATCATAAAAGCGGAGGATGAGTCGAACGGGGATGTGAAAGGGAAAAAAATGAGATTCATTTACGCAAAAGAGGTGAATAAAGCCATCTTGAAACTTTACGAACAAGGAGTCAGTGTTACCATAAGCGACACTTTGAGAAACATGTTAGCCTTCCCCACGACCTCTATATCAGACACGGCTCCCGATATCTTCAGCGTGGGCGTAATGGACTTGGAAAGTGTTGCGAAGAATGTCTACGTCTACTGCGATCTCGTTTCCCCCAGACCGGTCAGGGATGTGATGGTGCCTCTCCTCAGGAGCGTGCCTGTTCTCAATAGAAATCACACCTCGGTGTTTCAGCTCTACGATAAGCCTCACTACCTACTCCTGAGTAGATTTTCCTTCGATACCGTCGAGATCCTTTTAGCCAACGAACACGGAAAAACCATTCCATTCACCAGCGGAACGTCGGTGCTAACGGTACACTTTCGATTGAAGAAACATCTCGAGCTGGTATAATGATGAGACACACACCCCCTTCGTCGAGATGTTGAGTTATACGAAGACTTTTACTGTTGTCAGGCGGGTGATGGGATGTTTATAGGAGATCGAAGTCAGAGCGGTCGAGAAATCGGTAGTTTCTTCGGTGGAATCGGGAGGGCTATTTTACCCTGGTTAAAAACCGGCGGTAAGGCCTAGCTCAGAGAAGGATTGGAGACCGGTCTGCAGGTCGCACAGGACGCATTAGCAGGGAAAAATGTCGGTGAAGCTTTCAAAGAACGAGCTAAGGAGGCCGGTCAGCGGTTGATACACGGGGCCGTAGACCACCTGAGTGATAACAACCAAACAGGAAGTGGTTTACGACAAATCAGAAAGCGAGTTATGAAGTTACCCCCACCAGGAGAACCGGTTACGAAGAAGATAAAACCGATAGCTGGACAGTTCCCCCTTCATTCGGTGTACAGCAAGAAGCAGAAGACAAAGACGAGGGTGGCAAAGGATATTTTGGACTAATAATGTCCCTCGTTCACCCCAAATCGTGCGAATGTCTTCACTCTGGTTTGGATTTATTTAGCGTGCCACCCACACAGACATCTCTAAACTCTGGCCAGTTTATTGAAATTCGTCCGATCGCAGCCTTGTCGCATAGCGCACCGATAGAGTTTTTCATTTCTGGAAACAGCGAGGAGTATCTAGATCTTTTCAACACGTTTTTGCAGCTGCGGGTCAAGATCACCCTCCCGAATGGTGACAGTGTACCACCCGATGCTGAGGTGGGACCAGTCAACAATTATCTGCACAGTCTATTTTCACAAGTCGACGTATCGCTAAACGACACGTTGGTTACACCTTCGGAGAATACCTACCCTTTTAGAGCGGTGTTTGAGGCTACGCTAAACTACGGGGAGGATGCGAAAACTGGATACTTGACGGCCGCTCTGTTCTACAAAGACACAGCTGGCCACCATGACGATTTGAAAGAAAATGAGGGTTTTAAAACACGGCGCGATTTGACTTCGGGTAGTAAAGAGGTTGAAATGATGGGTCGTTTGCACTCTGATGTCTTTGTGCAGGACCGTTACATGTTAAACAGAGTCGATGTAAAGATAAAACTCACGCCCTCTAAGGATGTGTTCAGCCTCGCGGCTCACGATAGCTCTGTGGGTTATAAAAGTGTTATCACCTACGCCGCGCTCGTGGTCAGGAAAGCTAAGCTAAACCCCGCGATTTCTCTGGCCCACGAAAAGGCTCTCTGAAGCGGGAATGCTCGGTACCCGATCAAGAGGGTTACCATCAAGACATTTTCCATCGCTAGCGGGATGTTCTCCCACAGCCAAGACAATTTATTTTTGTCTCAAACACCGACCCGTATAGTGATAGGTCTGATTACGGCCAGTTCGTTTAATGGTGTTTATACAGCTAACCCGTTCAATTTTCAACACTTTGGTCTGATTTATATGAACCTGACGGTCGACGGGAAATGCATCTCGGGAAAGCCTCTAACTATGGACTTTGAACGAAATCAATACGCGAGAGCTTTTTTCGGTACAAATCTGGCCATGGGTCTGATTGGTAAAGACGCCGGGAATAACGTTGAGTATAGAGAGTTCAAGGACGGATATTGTCTATTTGGTTTTGACCTCTCGTCTAGTCTACTGGACGGCTCCCCTTTTGAGCTAGCCACAAGCGGACCCTTGTCGATAGAACTCAAGTTTGCCGCTCCCACAACTACTCCCCTACAAGTCATCGTCTACGCAGAGTTGGACTCTGTGCTCGAGGTGTCCAAAACAAGGCAGATTCTAACAGACTTCGCCATTTGAGCGAGAGAGAGAGAGATAAGATGAACACGAGGGAGATTTACAACCTTTTGATGTCGGATATTTTCGTTCGACGTTGTTCCCTTGTTAGTGTCATTCCACGAAACCACTTACCCCCCAGCATCGACCCAACGGCGACCGCAGCCTTTGTCATAAACACCGACCCGGCACACGAACCCGGTGAACATTGGGTGGCCCTCTTTTACAACGGTCTCGGCGAATGTGAGTATTTCGATTCCTAATGTTTGCCTCCCAGACATGCGGATATTTTAAACTTTATAGAGCAAAACTCACACGCTCCATTCGTCTACAACCCGCGGGTGTTACAAGATTTGTTTAGCAACACGAGGGGTCTATATTGTGCTTATTATATACTTCTTAAGTGTCGAGGCGCGAAACTTAACAGAATTCGCATGTTTTTTTCATCGCGACAGCACATAAACGACCGTATCATTTATCGTTTGATCGCCCCGTGGATAATTCGGCTTCGAGGGGCCCATGGACGCTTAAAATTATCAACAATCGGACAGTGATATATATTTTCTCATATGTGTTGTATATTTGTTGTATTAATAAAGTTGTGAAATATAGAACGAATTTTTGTTTTGCTTTACCATGAATGTGAAAGAGAGAGCGTCACTATTTAATGTTAGCACACTACACATGATGATGTTGCCCGAGCCGACCCGCGCCGACCCGACGACCCCCCGCCGCGCAGACCCGCGACGACCCCTGCGCCGAGGTGGCACATGATGATGATGACAAAGGTGGCACATGATGATGATGTGTCACTAAAAACCGCTATAATAACACCTGGTATATGATGATACTACAATAACACACCCTGTGCCGACCAACCCTCGTCGCACGCGAGATAGTCGTATTTACCTTAACAGTACCCCTTCAACGTCATTGCTTTGACAGCATTTTTTTTTACATGTCGCCTCCTGTTGCCTAATACCCACCTCACACATGATGATGATGATACTAACACTCGACCAATAAATGCACCCCCTTTCCCCCCTATCCTGGTACATGATGATGATACTAACACTCGACCAATAAAGGCATCCTTTCCCCACCCCTATCCTGGCACATGATGATATTAATAACACAATTTGACCCATAAAGGCACCCCCCCACCCGCACCCGAGATAACCGGCGTGAGCGCGCAAGTTTTAGAACCGCTGGCACACAAGTTTTAGAACCACTGGTGTCTTTAAAATACGGAGCGCCGAGGTCACGCCGACAGACACCCCCGCTCACCCACTTGAGATAAGCCCCGCTCACCCACTTGAGATAAGCCCCGCTCACCCACTTGAGATAATCCCCCACGAGATAAGCGGTCACCCGATCACCGGGTCAGGTCATAAAGATTGCATCGTGCGAAAAACGATGCATGTATGGTGCAAAAATGACTCGTATATAGGAACATGAACGATGCAAATTGCATCGAAAACCATGTTCAAAACCCGATACATCACTACTGATGGACCAGCCTGGATCATGACTCCCATGCGTAGACCTCCTGCTATACTGAACTCTAAGGCTTACAATATATCCGCCATAAAACAACCAAACTTATGCTGTGCAACACTTCTGATCGAATCTACTATTTATACTCGGTCGTACACATCTGTCATTGTTTTAACCTAGCACAGTGATGTCCTCTACGTAGTGGCAGCTGTCTAAAATGGCTTGCTGCTCGACACAACGTCCTTTATATACTCTCACACATGGCTGCTTCTTGTCATGGCTAACTCGGCACAGTGGAGCGGGACGATAGCTCATAATAGGTGATAACGTTGCGTCGGGCTATGTAAGTAAAAAAAAAAAAAGTAAAGTACTCCCGTCACGGCAAGAGGCGTATAGGGAATATGGTGTTAGTGACCATCAATTTTACAGACCTTCGGCACATGATTTTTGGGGTAATTTGGTCGATATTACGCCCGTGTCGCTTTACTTTCCCAGAAAAAAAATCCGGTACCCATTAAAGGCTGGGTGAACCGGAGCCGTCGGTTGGGTGAACCGGAGCCGTCGGTTGGGATTGAACCCTACCTCATGTACTTTTTAGTCCAGTTCACTAACCACTGAGCTATCGCGATTCTCACGTCGGGCTGGGTACTCCACTCTTTTGAATTGTCGGTGCTGCAAACGTGGAGTGTGGTCCCACCAGAATGAAACCTAATCAACGTGTTATTCGAGCGAATTACATGAAAACATCAGTCTGCACGGAAAAAGTGAAACTCAGAAAGAGATTGATAGATGGAATCAAAGAGACATTAATAAGATAATTATTGAAGGCCAGAAAATTACACATTCTCTCTGCACTACTTCATAGTAGAAGTAGTAGGATAAAAGAGGGAAGAAGTAAAAGAAAAGAAAGAAAAAAAGAAAGAAAGTCTCTTATTAGTGGGGCTGATAATTTAGTTCAGTGGCTCTTAAAATTATCGCTGTCTTTTTTCCGCTGTTACATGAACCATAGTTTTATACTTTAAGTTGCTTTTCTCAACACTCACAGTATTATTATCGTATTGTTTATGTATATTTTCTTTCTTATTCCCATTATTGTAGTATCTGCTAATCCTAACATTAAACTCCCCTTTTAATTACCCCTTTAATATGTTGCCTTTGTGGGCTCATAGTTGCATGTTTGTCTCCATTTTTTTCGCATAATTGACCTGAGCAGGATCAGCATGCCATAGCGCTAGGTCAAATCTGCCGTAGCTCAAGGGCTTAGTTAGGCTTCAAAGATAGCTTAACATCCACGAGCGAGTCTGTCATGGCGACCTGGTGGTATAAAAAATTTACAACAATCCAGGTCTTTTACTTATGAATTATTTATCTGTTCTAATGCTTCGAGGGACATTGCGTTCACGCTATCTAACAAAATTGTTATAGCACTTTTAAACAGCTTTTGCCATTACGTACCCAGTGAAAATAATCAGAGCCATCTTGGTAGAGTTTGGGGTGAACATATTTGTTATAACACTCTTTGTGGGAAGTTTATTTGTCGTAAAATTACGAATTCGATCCTCTTTGGGTCTGCATATTACTCTACTGACGTGTATGAAAATACGTGTATACCTGGTACCATTTAGGAATTATAGAGCTTCTTCAGTGATCACACGTTTAAACCAAATTGAGACACAAAAAAGACGGCGTGTTTGAGGTCTTCACTAGTTCCCCATAGTTTATCATGCAGAGTTGCTGTTATGGGTCATATCGTATATTTCTTTACCAATTCTCCACAGTTTATCATGCAGAGTTGCTGCTGTGGGTCATATCGTATATTTCTTCATCAATTCTCCACAGTTTATCATGCAGAGTTGCTGCTGTGGGTCATATCGTATATTTCTTTACCAATTCTCCACAGTTTATCATGCAGAGTTGCTGCTGTGGGTCATATCGTTTTTTTTCTTCACTAGTTCCGCATAGTTTATCATGCAGAGTTGCTGCTGTGGGTCATATCGTATTTTTCTTCACTAGTTCCGCATAGTTTATCATGCAGAGTTGCTGCTGTGGGTCATATCGTATTTTTCTTCACCAATTCTCCATAGTTTGTCATGCAGAGTTGCTGCTGTGGACCATATTCGTGTTTTTCGGGTGTTAAGAGTGCTGCAGTTCTGTAGGATATGCTGTTGAGTTTGGATCCTACGCAGGTGCATATTGCAAAGTCACTGAGTCTTATCTTGTGTAGGTGTGCTCTTAAGCCACAGTGACCTGTTCAGAGTCTGAATATCTTGGCTTCTTCCTGTCTACTGAGTCATGTTCTGGTTTATATTTTCTATATACTCTGTCCATTCTGTTTCCTAGCATGTTTCAGTGTTGTCTTTATTTCTCTGAGGCTCTGGAGATGGTTGGTCTCTTGAAGGCTCAAACCTACTTTTGCTAGTTTATCTGTTTTCTTGTTTACAGGGATGTTACAGTATGCTAGTACACACTGCTGGTATCCACAGCTAGTACCCAATGCTGGTACCCACTGCTGGTACCCAATGCTAGTACCCACTGCTGGTACCCACTGCTGGTATCCACAGCTAGTAC
The DNA here is from genome assembly GCA_032433765.1 of Megaustenia siamemsis. Lineage (NCBI taxonomy): Eukaryota > Metazoa > Mollusca > Gastropoda > Stylommatophora > Ariophantidae > Megaustenia > Megaustenia siamemsis. The sequence goes on from JAVIAB010000092.1 coordinate 151,281,860, forward strand.
CCACAGCTAGTACCCACTGCTGGTACCCACTGCTGGTACCCACTGCTGGTACCCACTGCTAGTACCCAATGCTGGTACTCAATGCTAGTACCCACTGCTGGGTACCTGTAATCTGTCTCTTGCTTTGATATTGCAGGTTGTCATAGGCTGACTTGTCAATCTTTTGATGTTACTCGTCCTTGTTAGTCTTCGTTTGCCTCTGCCTCTTTTACCTTGTATTTTCCCTTCCAGGATTACTTTTAGTAGGCTGATGTGTCTTTTAACTTGCCCCACAAATCTCATTTGTCTTTTCTGAATCATGCATTTTCTTCCCTTTTCAACATATGATCACAAATCATGATCGTTTCTTTCTAATATTGGAAATTAGTTCTTTTTTTGCTTTGACCTCTTTCAGAACGTTTTTATTTCTCATCTTAGCTGTCCATAGTATTCTTAACATTCTTCTGAAAAATCATATTTCCACAGTCTCCAGTGATTTTCTTGTATGTTATCCTATTGTCTCTGATTCACATCCATATGTTAAGACTGGCTCTACATAACATTTAAGAACCATTTTTCTTGTTTCTATTGTCAAAGATGGACCGCGCGGTAACTTCTTATTTTTTTTTGGAAAACTGCTTTTGCCTGAGCTATTCTGCATCTTGTACATCTACTAGTTTAGGTTAACAGTGTTCCCAGATATTTAAATGCATTTAACTGTTTTAATATTGTTCAACTTGTCTTGATTTGCATTGCGGTGATGTCTTTTTTATTGTTGCTATCATTACTTCTTCATTTTTTGGCCATGTAATGAGAAGAGAACAACTGGAATATATTGTAACAACTGGGAAAATTGTGGGAGGAAGAGATAGAGGGAAGCAAAGAGAAAAGATACCAGACAGCTTAAGAGAATGGCATGGCAGAAGGGCAACAACAAAAATGATAAATAGCTGCCGAGATCGAAAGTAGTGGAGAGACATGATCACCTACGCTAGTAGGCCCAGTACTTGATGATGATGATGATCTTTACTTCTGGTTTTTTTTTTTTTTTACTATTACGGCTGAGTTCTTTATTTTTGCTTTCCTTTACTATTATGTCTAACATTGCATGTAACTCCTTTTTTTCACTAGTAGCGATTAAGACTGAACGTGTACTGACAACAAACAGCGGCCATAAGAACTGGAATTCAAATGGAAATAGGGAGGTCAAAAAGTAATGCACACCAATTTTTTTCTCGGCTAATAATAAAGATAGGAATATGACATTTTGCACACTTGGAATATGACATGTTCCAATTATGTGTACCAAATTGCACAGCATTCTGATAAATATTACGCAATCTATGAACCGTTAAAATGGAGCTTGTCAACAATGTCCGTTACAAACAGCGAATTGTCATAGAATTTCTGGTTGCGGAAAAAGAAACTGTGGCAAACATTCATTAACAACTGTGTGCAGTGTACAAATGTTTTGCAGTCGATAGGAGCACAGTTAGTCGCTGGGTTCAGAGAATTAAAGCTGCAGAAAGTGTACGAGTGGAGCTGCATGATTTACCGCGTTCTGGACGTGTTGCCTCGGCTACCAGCACAGACATGTTAAACCGGGCTGATGCCATTATTCGTAAGGATAGGCGTATCACTAGTCAGCAATTGGCATTGCAGCTTACAGTCAGCAAGGGAAGTGCAATCGCAATTTTTAAAACTCTCGGATATTCAAAGATTTGCGCTCGATGGGTTCCTCGGTGCCTAACAAATGATCACAGAGTTCAAAGGAAAACATTCTGTTCTGAATTGTTGGAGCGTTTCGGTGTTGAAGGAGAAATGTTTTTGTCAAAAATTGTTACCGGTGACGAAACGTTGGCACATTATTATGAGCCTGAAACAAAAATGCAGTCAATGGAATGGCATCATTCGCAGTCACCAAAAAGAAAAAAATTCAAAACATCTCCATCAGCCGGAAAGGTGATGATCACTGTCTTCTGGGACATTGATGGTGTGATTCTTGTTGATGTAATGACAAGAGGTGAGACAATCAACTCGACAACTTACATCAATACACTGACAAAACTCAAAAATCGGTTCCACAGAGTTCGGCCTAATAAGCCATCTGCAGATTTGTTGCTTCAACATGACAATGCACGCCCTCACACAAGTCTGGTAACACGGGAAGCAATCAACAAATTTGGTTGGACTGTACTGCCCCATTCTCCTTACAGCCCTGATCTGGCTCCCTCAGATTTCCATCTGTTTGGACCACTCAAAAAATTCCTGCGTGGGACACACTTTGACAATGATGAGGGTGTGATCCGTGCAGTTAAAAAATGGCTACGCGAGCAGGACAAAACTTGGTACAAAAGAGGCATTCATGACCTAGTTTCGCGTTGGCGTAAGGCAATACGCTTGGACGGAGATTATGTTGAAAAATAGGTAGTGTAAAGGGGATGTTCAGCTACAATCTGTGAAAATTTCACACATTTTGCCCGAATAGTTTCCGAGAAAAAAATTGGTGTGCATTACTTTTTGACCTCCCTACGTATATCAACAAATAAACAATGTTAGACAAGGTCGTATGCTCCCACCAGATTTATTTAATATGTATAGTGAGATTCGTTTCATTAGAAAAATTATAAATATTCCTCCCTTCTAAAATTCTAAAAATGTTTCCCTTGAAGAATATATGTTTTGTATACAACATTAATAGCTCAGTGGTTAGTGAACTAGACTACAAAAGACAAGAGGTAGGGTTCGATCCAAACCGACGGGCTCCGGTTCACCCAGCCTTTAATGGGTACAATGTTTTTTTTTCAGGAAAGTAAAGCGGTAGGGGCGTAATACCGACCACATTACCCCAAAAATCATGTACCGAAGGTCTGTAAAATATATGGTCACTAACACCATATTCTAAAGTAATGAAAAGTTTAATTCCAACAGACGACAAAATATACATGGAAAACATATCAGTTTGAAGAGATTGATCACTTTTTCTATCTTGGAAGTCACATTGATCGAGTAGGGGACACAAGCAAAGAAATTAGAATCAGAATAGCTAAAGCAGCAATGTCTTTCAGAAGCCTTGAAAAGTGGAAATCAAAACTCATCAGCACAAACGCAAAACTTAGACTATTCAAATCAAATGTACTATCAACCCCTACGTATGCGTGTGAAAGGTGGAAAACAACAAGAGATATAGAAACAAAGTTGAACGCATTCGAAAATAAATGTCTAAGGAAAATACTTGGTATAGCGTGGAACAAATTCAAAACAAACGAGGAAATTAGAGAAATCGCCAATCAACCAATAATATCTTCAGTAATCAAGAAAAGATGATGGTCATATGTTAGTCATGTGATGAGAAGAGATTATAACCGAATAGCAAAGCAAGCCCTCATATAGGAAACAACAGGTAAGGGAAAAAGAGGAAGACCCAGAGAGACACTGAGAAGAACATTGCTGAGAGCGGCAAAAGCAGCAGGAATCGGCTCCCTCAATGAGATAGAGCTGCTTGCACAGAACAGAGAGAAATGGCGAGATTTGATAAAAAAAACCTGCTAGAACAAAAATTCAGATAAGAGAAGGAGTATCATGGTCTACGCCCTATGGGCCGGCTACGGCTCCAAAGGTCAATAGATAGAACACCATATTCCCTATACGCCACTTGGCGTGACGGGGGTACTTTACTTTTTTTATACATTAATATAATTATAGGGAATGTTTAGCCGCTATATAACATTATTATTGCCATATCGGATAAACAATAACCTAATGATTCAAGTAAAATAATTTTTTTAATCAACTTTCACAACAAACATAGATATCCAGCCTCTTATTCAGTACAAAGTAGTGTTGTGGTGGTTTTGTAGTTCAATCATTGCTTACATCACAAACATAGTTATGTTGGTTTTGAGATTGTCAATCATCGGGTATGATTGGTATCGCTATGATTAATGACGCTCTCTGGTAGTTATGCTGTTGCTGCTCTATTTATTGCTAATTATCATTCCATGTTTATTCCTAGCGTTTTGCTAACTATGTTTAGTCTACGTTTATTTTTATTAATAATTGCTATTCCGTATCCATCTATTCTTGTATTAATATTGAAATTTATTTTTCTCCACTGCTCTTTAATACGCATTAGTTATGTACTATTTTCGCTTTTGTTTTTTCATCGTGTCTAATTATAATTGTTGCTATGGGACCTCGGTTTCAAAATTGCTAGTGATCTAGTTTAATGGCCAGGTAATCGAGATTCTTCTACTCAATGTTCCCCAACTTTTCTCGGCTTCAATGCCAATCTAATTCTGATAATAGACACCTCAGGTTTTCTCTGCGAACGGAGTGTTGCCCTAGGTGATACTAACCACATCACAATAAACTTTGAAATATTTCTTGAAAAATGGGGGGCATAACCTTATATTTGAAATAAAAATCGTTGGGAAAAGCTGGTAATATTACTGTATTTGTTCTACACATTCTCAGTTGTCTAGCTATACATGGTGTGACCTATTTGGTGTCCATCTAAATTTGTTTTAAGCTTTTTGATGTCTAATATATATATTTTAAAGCTCTTTGGTGCCCTGCTACATCTTTTATGTACTGTATGATATCCAACCATATTTGTTGTAAACTATTTTATGTCCAGCAATATTTGTATTAAGCTCTTCACTGTCCAACTATATTTCCTCTAAGCTCCAAGATATTCAGCCATTTTTGTTCTAAGCTCATGGTGTCCAGCTATATTTGTTCTACGTCCTAGGTGTTCAGGTATATATTTGTTCTACGTCCTTGGTGTTCAGGTATATATTTGTTCTACGTCCTTGGTGTTCAGGTATATATTTGTTCAACGTCCTTGGTGTTCAGGTATATATTTGTTCTACGTCCTTGGTGTTCAGGTATATATTTATTCTACGCCCTTGGTGTTCATGTATATATTTGTTCTACGCCCTTGGTGTTCAGGTATACATTTGGTCTACGTCCTTGGTGTTCAACTATTTATTTGTTCTACGTCCTTGGTGTTCAGGTATATATTTGTTCTACGTCCTTGGTGTTCAACTATTTATTTGTTCTACGTTCGTGCTGTTCAGGTATATTTGTTCTACGTCCATGGTGTTCAGGTATATATTTGTTCTACGTCCGTGGTGTTCAGCTATATTTGTTCTACGTCCTTCGTGTCCAGATATATTTGTTCTACGTTCTTGGTGTCCAGCTATATTTGTTCTACGTCCTTCGTGTCCAGATATATTTGTTCTACGTCCGTGGTATCCAGCTATATTTGTTCTACGTTCTTGGTGTCCAGATATATTTGTTCTACGTTCTTAGTGTTCAACTATTTATTTGTTCTACGTTCTTGATGTCCATCTATATTTGTTCTACGTCCTTGGTGTCCAGCTATATTTGTTCTACGTCCTTGGTGTCCAGCTATATTTGTTCTACGTCCTTCGTGTTCAGCTATATTTATTCTACGTCCTTGGTGTCCAGCTATATTTGTTCTACGTTCTTGGTGTCCAGCTATATTTGTTCTACGTCCTTCGTGTTCAGCTATATTTGTTCTTCGTTCTTGGTGTCCAGCTATATTTGTTCTACGTCCTTCGTGTTCAGCTATATTTATTCTACGTCCTTGATGTCCAGCTATATTTGTTCTACGTCCTTGGTGTCCAGCTATATTTGTTCTACATCCTTCGTGTCCAGATATATTTGTTCTACGTCCTTGGTGTCCAGCTATATTTGTTCTACGTCCTTGGTGTTCAGATATATATTTGTTCTAAGTGCTAAGATATCCAGCCGTATTTTTTATAAGCTCTTGGTGTCGAGTTATATTTGTTCAAAGCTCTTGATGTCGAGTTATATTTGTTCAAAGCTCTTGGTGTTCTGCTATATTTGCGCTACCCGAAGCTCTCTCGATGTTTAGCTCATTTTGCTGTTTTCATCATGTTCGCATTTTTGTAATCAAAAGCCAACAGTCAGGAAAATGCTAGTTCGATGCCCTCTGAGATAAAGCTTTAATTCCAGGGATGAAATAACAATTATAACCTGTGCACCACTTAGTAAAAGGAATTGGTGTATTGGCCTCAATTCTCCAGCCCCTAGCCTACGAATCTCCCCCTCCTACAGGTAGATTCGTGAAGATATTATAAACATCATTAATATAGTTATTTTTTCCGACACCATGTCCATTGTGAATGAAGCACTTGTCAGAATATGAAATGATTGTCTAGACTGAATTAATACGGCTCCTGTCAACATTAATACTGGCCTACCACGTGTTTGAATGTTTTGTATTCACTCTCTTTCCCTTATAGAAAACAAGAGAATGAATGCTTTATAATCTGTGAGGAGACTCATGTTGTCTATGGAGATTGTACTGAAACAGGGAAGTTGATCCAGACATCATCCTTAAATGACAGGTGGAAGATTAACGGCCATGATAAAGATTTCTGGTGGATTAGCCACAGAGCTGATAGCTTTGTGAAACATCGAGCTGGGTATCATTTTTCTTATATTGGACTTCCGATTTCAAGATGGTGGAATAGAGTTTATGTTCCATCGACAGCTGCAAGAGTTTCATATGGGGGCCTGATTAATTTCAGCTCTCCAAAGTAAATTTTTGCAAAAGTCAAAAGAATGTTCAGCTTAACGGATTTACGCCCATGCTACTGAGTCGTGAACATGGCAGCGATTAACTTTGGCATTTCAAGTATTGTGTATGCGACCTTCCCATTCTTGGAGTCGATATGCGGTTTGCGACATAACATTAAGTGCTGTTCAGTTGCCGTCGTTGGATTTGTTCGGTGCCAAATATTTACAAGTTTCAGCTCCTTAATATGGACCACTCAGTCAGGTCAACCGAAGGTTTCGCTTTAATTGTTTCAGTACGTTTCGGCGTATCATGCGTCACGCCGATTTCAGACATGTACGTTTAGCCGCACAGTTCGTTACTCTCAATTTGATTAGTGTAAAATGTCATCAACCCATGTTCTTTTTTATATGTTTTATATCATTATGGTATTGGTGAAATATAAATCCTTGTCCAATTATCTAAAAATTCATATCTAATATATTAAGTGTTAGATAAATATAATCATGTAGATTGATATTTAAAAACATGGACAAATGTTGTCTGTGAAACCTCTACCGCTAAATTGATAAAAACCTTCCGTACTGAAACAGTTTTGTTTTGTGCGTTTTTGGCCGCAAACCCAACCAACCGGTTTTTTTTTAAATGCATACATTGTTTTGTCTGCTACGTCATCATGATGGCCATTTACATTTCCCTAAAAGGGCCGTACGCTCGTAATGAAGAACGAGATGATGGAGTTTTGTTGGTGACTTTGAAGCCCTGGTGTGACTCCTGGAGTTTCATGTTAGTCAGTAGAGATGTTGCCCAGATTCAAGAGAGCGACGAGTTGATCGAAGATAGACTTGTGAATTAGTTTATCATTTCACAAAATCACATTGTGGATCTTGCTAGGTAGGAGATCTGAGCGCTTATGGACTGTTGGTTGTTCGATGAGGATAATCCCACGATGAACTGTCATTTATCTTGGTATCTCAATGGCGGTAAATGTCTCAATAGTTTTTTTTTCTTAATTTAAAATGCAGTTTGTTCACCTTTCCAAGTAAATACAAAAGTGAGTAACTACATCATGGGCATCACCCATTACTTCGCATGAAGCTGCTACAAAACCCAAAGCTTATCTGTTAAATTCGTCAATTTTATCACCTTCTTTCATTCTTTATTGCGTTATATGTTTCTTTCGTCTTTCGAAATAAAAAAAAACCTACGTGGTTTCGGTAAAGGTAAGTAATCTAGAACTTGAAGCAGACACCACCAGTCCGCAATTTCAAAAACTAAGAAAACTCAATTTCAACGTTCTCGCCGCATAAACACTGCATTAGTTGTCGGTTATGGTTATGGTTATGGTTATGGTAGGCTCTGGTATCACTGCAAACGAATTACCATAATTGCTCAACCGCCCGTGCCAGTGGAATCTTCCGAATTACTATCTCATCTTCTAAACTAAGAAAGGTAGCTGTAGTCCTCATCATAACAGTATCAGCACACGCCAAAATGCATAAGGCGAAACCACACAGAAAGTGAACACAGCTATCTGTTCTCCATCATACGATATCATCACTCATCGTAAACAATCAGAATATCGAAACACGATCAAAACAGATGAAACGCACAGCTCACGGTGTGCACAGAGCACTTAATTCAGTAGCTCCTGCAACAAGCCGGACTTGGAATATGAGGAAAATGCAACAAGAAACGCGCTTTTTTTCAGACATAGCCTCTAATGGTTCCTGCCGCCTATCCACCAAATTGACCGGAAGTTCACGTCCTCCTGAAAATGATGATCGTCATATTTTTTTTATGTATAGCGCTTGATGATACTAGGACATCACCCTGACTCCAAATCCGAACATATGAAACACAGTTAGTCATCGAACTATCACCGTCGCACATCAAACAACAGACTGTAAGATCTCCCTGCAATGTGAATTTGTGAAATTATCAATCCCTCCTGACTAACATGAACCTTCGGGACTCACACCGGTGCTGCGATGTCATGCACGAAACTCCATTCCGCCTTTCACTATTAGCGTACGGCCGTTTTAGGAATATACAATCAGTCATTGTGATGACGTAGCACACACAACAATGGCTGCGCCCATAAAATCCCAATTACCCTAATAAATGCAGCCAACAACACACGAAAAGGTGATGCACAATCTCTAAAGTGAAAACTGCGATTGACTTGGCAGAGCAGTCCATATTAATGAGTTGTAACGTGTAAATACTTAGCTTCAAACAATTCCGAAATTTGTTAAGTGGATAATCAGATTGACTTTAACGCAGAAAATTGCATTGAAGAGACGAAACTAATCAGTTCCCAAATGCAATTTCTGCAGCGGTCCAGAGAACGTGAACCTCGTACACCATGTTGGAAACGGAAGTCCTCCTTAGTTGTCGGTTTGAAGTAGTAATAACAATCGTTTGAAGTAGTAAAAACGATTGTTCGAAGTAGTAATAACCATCGATTTAAGAAATAATCAATTGAAGTAGTAATAACCAATGATTGAAGTAGTAATAACCATAGTTTGAAGTAGCAAACCATCGTTTGAAGTAGCAATAATCATCGTTTGAAGTAGTAGTAACCATCGATAATTATGCTTTTTTTTTTTAATCTGTTAAAATATTAATTAAATCTTTTTAATTTGAAACTTTTGTTCTTCTAAAAACACATTAATTGAGTCCACATTACATTATTAGCAGCAAGCATTGACATGATTTGTTTTCATTTCTCTATAATGTCTTTTGTACAGATTTCTGTGAAATAATAGAATGCGGAAATGATGTGGTATTCACGGGTTTTAAACTATTCTGTGTATGGTCATACAAGACGTCTCATTGATTTGAAGTCAGGGGAAAAAGATTATTTCTTACACGAATTAAAACATTGGAAGCTTGGTATGATCATTTTCATTGATGGTCTTTTTTTTGTTGTTGGATATATGAATTTAAACTAAAGCCGAGACAGCTCAATGGAAAGCTCTTTTAAAAAGGGGGGGGAGAGAAAATCTCGAATACTCACCTGAGAATAGAAATGTGACCGTCAGATCTTGACGAGCTATTACCTCAAATCCGTTGACTAACATTTTGTTCGACTCCCTATAATTAACACAGATTAAATCGCAGACCTATTTCTCCTACAGCTTCGTCATCATCTCATTTTTATTCAACTACTGTTGCTACTACTACTACAACTTAATATCATAACTACTATCTAATACTAGGGAGCCGCGGTAGCTCAGTGGTTAGTGAACTGGACTACAAAGGACAAGAGTTCCATCCAACCGACGGCTTCCGGATTCACCCAGCCTTCAATGGGTACCTGATTTTTTTCAGGGTAAGTGAAGCGGCACGGGCGCAATATCGACCATATTACCCCAAAAATCATGTGCCGAAGGTCTGTAAAATATATGGTCACTAACACCATATTCCCTATACGCCACTTGGCGGGACGGGGGTACTTTACTTTTTTTTTTTTTTAACTATCTTATACTACTTCTACTAACACTACTACCTACTACTACTACTACTATTACTTCTATTACTACCAACCTATATTATTATTACTTTTACTACTACTAACAACATACTATTACTACTATTGCTTAATAAAAAAAAGTAAAAAGTAAAGTACCCCCGTCACGCCAAGTGGCGTATAAGGAATATGGTGTTAGTGACCATACATTTTACAGACCTTCGGCATTTTTTTTTTTTGGTAATGTGATCGGTATTACGCCCGTGCCGCTTCACTTTCCTAGAAAAAAATCCGGTACACATTAAAGACTGGGTGAACCCGGAAGCGGTCAGTTGGGATCGAACACTACCCCTTGTTCTTTGTAGTCCAGTTCACTAACCATTGAGCTATCGCGACTCCCTTTCTATTACTTAATATTACTTCTTATTTATTGTGACTTTAGTGAACTGGACTACACAGGACAAGGGGTAGGGTTCGATCCCAACCGATGGCCTCCGGTTCACCCAACCTTAAATCGGTACCGGATTTTTTTCTGGGAAAGTAAAGCGGCACGGGCGTAATACCGACCACATTACCCCAAAAATCATGTGCCGAAGGTCTGTAAACTTTATGGTCACTAACACAATATTCCCTATACGCCACTTGGCGTGACGGGGGCTCTTTACTTTTTTTTATACTATTGTGACTGGTTCTCATTTTCTTCATGTACTCCTACTATTACTAACTATTACTGCTACTATCTACTGTTACCTACAATTACGACCTACTACAGTGCTAAATATTACTATTACTATCGCCACCTACAATTACTATTACTGTCTCCTACTACAAAAGCTACTACCACAACCTACAACTACGACTTCTGCCTAACATTACTACTACCACCAACACTACAACCACAAGCTACTACTACTACCACCAACACTACAACCACAAGCTACTACTACTACCACCAACACTACAACCACGAGCTACTACTACTACTACTACCACCAACACTACAACCACGAGCTACTACTACTACTACCACCAACACTACAACCACAAGCTACTACTACTACCACCAACACTACAACCACAAGCTACTACTACTACCACCAACACTACAACCACAAGCTACTACTACTACCACCAACACTACAACCACGAGCTACTACTACTACCACCAACACTACAACCACAAGCTACTACTACTACCACCAGCTCTAACCACAAGCTACTACTACTACCACCAACTCTAACCACAAGCTACTACTACTACCACCAACTCTAACCACAAGCTACTATTACTACCACCAACACTACAACCACAAGCTACTATTACTACCTGCTACAACCATCTGTATTTATCTACTACTACTACATACAATAACCTACTACTGCGGACACCTACTATTACATACAACAACCAATATTGCTTATTACTACCCAAATCTACCATTACTACATACTACTGTTACCTTTAACTAATATTACAACTACCAACAGCTACCAAAGTTGTAAATTATTATTACCTACTAATATTACTACCACTACCCACAGCTACTACTATTAAATTCTACTACTGCTACTACCTGCTACTAACACAACTACTTATTACTAAAACTACTCATCATCATCAAGTACCATGCCTGCTGGCGTAGGTGATCGTGTCTCTCCACAACTTTCGATCTCGTTGTTGACCTTCTGCCAAGCCATTCTCTTAAGCTGTCTGGTATATTTTCTCTTTGCCTCCCTCTATCTCTTCGCCCCCAATTTTCCCAGTTGTCACAATATATTCCAGCTTTTCCCATCTTATTGCACGGCCAAAAAAAATATGATTGTTTCTTCCAAATTTTGGAAATTAGCTTTCTTTTTGCTTTGGCCTTTTTCAGAACGTTTTCATTACTCTTCTTACCTGACCATGGTATTTTCAATATTGTTCTGTAAAACCACACTACCCAAGAGAGGATTAGACATCGGATACAAGAGAAATCCGTAACTAAACAAATGTGATGCAACATTTATATAGGACCAACAACAATGCTTATCCAATACGGTGTTATGTATCTACTGCTGTCAAAAACAACATCTAGTACATTGTTTAATAATAACTCACGTTTTAACTGCTCTTCTTTTTATTTTTATCTCCTTCCTCATTTGCCTTTCAGGAGATGTAAGGGGAGAGGTAATTTACGGTTTTTGTCTTCTGATGGCCTCTGTTGTTGTTGTGTTTCCAAATGTTTCTTATATTCTATCCGTCCATATTTTTCGTGATCGGCTCTTGGTATGTCTAGTGCTCTCGTAACGTGTATAGAAGGCTCGTTGTGTTGTGTTTTTAATCTTTCTGTATTATCACGTGGACAAACCATTGTATCGTTTGCATCTTTATATATTTTATGTCGGGGATTATCACTAGCTTTTTTCTCAGTTCTTCATTTCTGATCTTACTTCGCAGGCTGTTTCCTGTCAATCTACTGACACATTTCACCTATGAAGTGGTTATTTTCCTTCTTATTGTTCTTGTATCTAGAGTCCATGACTGGCATTGGTAACATAACGTTGGGATGAAGATTGTATTGTAGAGTGTCAGTTTAGCCTTTAGAGTCATTTCCTTGTTGGACAATAGTGGTGACATCTGTCTGATAATTTGACAAGGTTTGTTGCATCTTGAGTCTATTTCTGCTATTTGTGAATTGTCGTTTCTCACTAAATATTTAAATTAATTGCCCAAGGAACGCTATGATTGTAAAAAAAAAAAACAATTGCTTAATGTTGCATTGGCCATAGAAACTGTGCTTGGTGCTGTTTAGTAAGGAACTGTTTATTTACATTTTGTGAGTTTATAAAAAGAGTGAGCACTTTGTCAATGTACAATGTAATGTTCAGTTTACTTCATTACTATTTTGTTTAATGTTGGTAATATCTTCCTACGCATAAATTATTGATAATACCTTACTCTTTGTGTGTTTGTTCTGCGGCTTCACATAACCTCCTTAGAAATGTATTATCTTTTAATTCTATAGTATGTGTTAAGTGTGGGTATATGAGAGAGAGAGGGACAGTAATAGAGAGAGAGATAATCTGTGTGTGTATGTGTTGATGTTCGAATTTTTAAAAAATATTGTCGTTGTTTTTACACTTGCATTTGTTTTTAATAATTGCTTTTGTTGTTGCTCTCTACATGATGAGACGACCAATCCAGGAGAGAGGCCCATCACTTATAACCTACTAAGACAAGCACTTGATAGGTTGCACAGTCACACTTCTTTGCTTCCCTATAGGAGCTCGATCAACACAGGGGTGAAAATATAATGACCAGCAAAGCTTAAGCACATAAAGGATTGCGTTACCTGAAGTTTATCACAGACCCTATCAAATTCAAACTTCCAACGTGCAGCAAAATAAAACTAGATTTTGACCGTCTACTCAACGATATCTATTTTTTCCATGCCTTATATGCCATAAAAATAAACAGGACAAATCTGAAACAAGTACAACGTTTCAAATACTTGGGCACAATAATAACATTACATGGGAGATGCACCACTGAAATAAAAAGCAGAGTCGCTCAGGCTAAAATAGCATTTCATAAAATGTAAAATATCTTATGCAACAAATATATGTCAACAGAAGTGAGAAAGCGAGTTTATCTGTGCTATATAGAACCAATTCTGACATATGGAAACGAATCATGGACAGTAGACAAACAAATGAAAAGATGATTAGAGGCCACAGAGATGAGATTTCTCAGAAGAATGTTGAAAGTTCCCTCGAAAGCTAAAAAGACCACTCAGGAAATTCTCAAAGAAGCCAATACAAAATGGGAGCTCCTAAACAACATCAGAAAGAAACAATCAACGTTTTTCGGGCACATCATGAGAAGAGGAAAGTTGGAATACTTGGTTGCAACTGGCAAAATAAAAGGAAAGTAAGATCGAGGACGACAAAGAGAGAAAATGCTAAATAGCTTGGTGTCATGGCATGGCAAATAGTCAACAACAGAACTTATACGATGCACTGTAGATAAAACATTGTGGAAGGACATGATCGCCTACGCCAACCGGTATGGCACATGATGATGATGATATATATGTCACTTCAAATGAAAACAAACGGCTGGTCTTTGATAATGGAACAAAGACTGGCTGATTTCTGGAGATGCAGATTAAACTGAAAAAGCATTTATATTTTATTTTAATTCTGAAGACTAAAAATGTCATGAAAGATCAATAAATGAAGCTATCGTTAGAGAGTTCATCATAATAAAATCAACAGATAGAAATAGAAATGTTTCATCCATGATACAATAACAAACAGAATAGCCATCAATGGCGATTTTTTAAAAAAAATTATATCGCTTCGTGTACATAAAAAGCGAAAGCGACAAATTTCATCTGCCAGTGGCAAAAACATGCAAGAGCATCAGAGTTCTAGGAATTGTTGTTCAGTGTTAGAGAAATTCCTGAAATAGAACAATGTTGGAGAGATAGTTGGGGATCCTTGACAATATCTTGTTCCGCTACCAGAATGGTTTTGCCATCAGAATGAAGCAACAGCAGAAAATAAAAACATTTGAGAAAGTGAAGAATCGTTTAATGAAACATGAGTATAAGAAAGAGGATGCGTGAAAAGAAAATCATCTTAGTGTTTGGTACAGTGTGAAAACATGCCCTAACGTCCTATGAGATCAGAAACAATGCAAGAAAACGGGTGCACTTCAAATTATATGGGACATTCGTTAAGGAGCTATTCAGATTTGGGAGATAACTGTTTGCACAACGGTTGTATGTGGCATCAAAGTGTGGTTGGAAACATTGGAAGAATGGTTTCTGAGAGTTAACATAAGTGTCAGATTTCATGGACTTCTGAATGAATTAAATCAAAAATGGGTTCGATAAGGCAAGAGATAATAAACAAAACATAAAAGTCTGTGAAACCATTCAGGTGAAAAGATTACGTGTGTCTGTGCCACACTCTTAACAGATAAAATGAGACAAGTTGAATCACAACGATTATGTGGTTTGAATTAACAGGTGGGATAACATAAGGCAACTTGTTGGGTTGATTGGACTGGCAAGTAAGATCACAGAGGGTATCTTTTTTATTACCTTATGTTAAAAGAGAAGGTGTATCTTATTTAGTAAGCATTGTCACAAGTTGGATCATAAATGGTATTTTTTTTAAATAATCTGTGTCAGAAGTGAGATTATAGAGAGTATTTTAATAAGTAATCTATGTCATAAGTGGGACTATATAGGGTATTTTAATAAGTAATCTATGTCATAAGTGGGACTATAGAGAATATTTTAATAAATAATCTATGTCAGAAGTGTATGGTTTCCGGTGTCTTGGCGGCTGTTTGTAGTCGTTTTTTTTATAATTCGGCAATTGCTGATATATTTAAATGATTTACGCGACAGTCTAGTTGTGAAATTATGTGTTGCTATTCCCCGTTTGGTGTATATTTTACTTCTGATGTGTGGATGAACTGTGATTACCGATATTTAAGGGGAATATGATTTATTCTTCTTTGTGTCGTGTGTTCGCGGTTCGATAGGCAAGCACATGGTTCGACAAAAATTTCCCCGGCATGGGTGTGTTCATCCCATATGTGAAACGTCTGCGACGGTGGATGGGGCGGAGGAATCAGAAATGATCAACGGCCCAGAAAGCGAAAACAGCAAAGTGTGTGGTACACAAGAGGCATGTTCAGAACACGAAAGACGAACATGGCTGACCACCGTGAAAGAGATTGGAGCCTCATCACGTACTAGTCCAGAGGAAGCCATGGAGATGAATTCGAACTTATGTCGGAGGAAAGATCTTAAAATAAGTACTTGGAATGTCAGGACTCTATATCAAGAAGGGAAATTGGAAAATCTTATTCAAGAAGCAGAACGAATAAATATAGATATTTTAGGCATATCAGAGACAAGATGGAAAGAATGTGGGTACATAGAGGACGAAAAATATACATTTATATACTCAGGAAACACAACAGAACATCAAAGGGGGGCAGGAATACTGATAAAAAGAGAGCTACAAAAATATATAAGTAACCACTGGATGAGACTTCCGGTGTGTGACTGTGCTGGAAACACGATACAATTTTCGATGGGAGTCAAATTTAAGTTATAAGTGAATTTCAATGCCCGTAGGAAAAGGAATTCAAGCGTTCTTGTGCTATTGCGAACGGATTAGAACCTCAATTAAATAATAATCAATTTGGATTCAGAAAAGGCAAAAGCTGTACTGATGCTATATTTACATTGAGACAACTATGTGAAAAAACAATAGAACATGAGAAACCTAAATATAGTGTTTATAGATCAGGAAAAAGCATTTGATCGTGTGGACAGGAACAAACTTTGTCAAACTTTAGAAACCTACGGAGTAGCAGGATAACTACTAGATAATATAATAGCACTATATAAAAACAGTCAAAGTGCCGTCAGAACATCGGAAGGTCTGTCAGAATGGTTTCAGGTTACAACAGGAGTAAGACAAGGATGTGTCCTCTCACCACTCCTCTTCACCATATATATGGACAAAATAAATCAGGAAACAACCAACAATAAGGACAAATTAAATAATAACATAGAGGTAGAAATCTCCAACATCAACGAGCTACTCTTCGCAGATGACCAATGCCTAATATATGAGGATGAAAACCTGCTACAACAGCATTAACATCTCTAGATAAAAGTTGCACAAACTACAGTATGAAAATTAACACAGCAAAAACAGAGGCTATAAGAATAAGCAAATTAAGACACCCATTAAACATTAAGATCAAAGATAAAGAAATAAAACAAGTAGAGGAATTCAAGTATTTAGGCACAATGTTCACAGAAGATGGAAAACTAGACAGAGAAATTGACATGAGAATACAAAAAGCAAATGCTGTCACATACCAGCTTTCACCATTGCTAAGACATCCAAACATTTCTATGCCAGCTAAACAACAAATGATAAATAGCATCTTCATACCAACTTTGTGCTATGAAAGTGAAACATGGACCCTTTCTAAATCACATGTAAGAAAGATCAATACATGTAAGATGCGTTGCTTGAGAAAAGTAACAAACAACACAAGAAGAGATAGAATACCAAATGAAACCATAAGGAAAATAGTAGGGACAAATCCCTGCCAAGAATATATAGAACAACAACTTAAATGGTTTGGCCACCTGGTCAGAATGAATCCTTACCAATCACCATCAAGGGCGTTCTTCTCGAGAATGCATGGAAAAAGACCAAGAGGAAGACCCAGAAGAAGATGGATAGATGCAGTGACAGAGACATATAACAACAAAGGAAAATCACTAATTCAGACAATTCGAGCAGCACAAGAACGACAAATGAAATAAACCAAAACACCTTTTAGGTATCAGTGACAAGAGAAAAGAAGAGGAAGTAGAACCACTGGATATACAGTGATAGGATTATACTACTCAAGTTGAAAGCAAAACCATTCGACATAGCAATAATACAGACATACGCACCTACTCAAGACTACACAGATGAACATTTAGAAGCATACTATGAAGACCTAAATAAAGTTATGAAGCAAGTGAAATATTCAGACATCTTGATTGTAATGGGTGACATGAACGCTAAAGTAGGAAAAGGTCGATATAAGACCATTATAGGAAGGTAAAGGTAAAGGTAAAGTACGAGACTTGAACCGGCGTCTTAGCATGCGAGTATATACCCATATGTGCTCGGCCGCCTATCCAGAAATGTTCGGATATTTCTGTATAGTGTAGCCTCAAGCATCGAAACTCAGATGCGAAGCGACATTCCTCACCTTCCCAGGATAATATACCCTGGTACCCATTTCTGCCAACGGCTGGGTCGACCGTGGGGGTATTTTTTTTTATTCCAACCACGAGTACAATTCACACTGCTCCCAGCGGGAATTGAACACGGGTTGTCCGAACGTCGGTAGTCTAGTCGGGTGGTTTTCCCAACTAGGCTACCGAGGCCCCCCCATTATAGGAAATCATGGTTTAGGAAAAAGAAATAACAGTGGAGAAAGATTAATACAATTATGGGGGAAAAAAAGCAAATCTGATAATATGTAACACCTACTTTGAGCAAGAGAAAAGGAAACTATACGCATGGAAAAGCCCTGGAGATAAGAAGAGGAATCAAATAGATTACATAATGATAAAAGAAAGGTTCCGTAACAGCGTAAAGAAAGCCAAAACCTACCCAGGAGCAGATATTAATTCAGATCACAATCCTGTAATGATTAAAATGAAAATCAAACTAAAGAGAAACAAGCAAAAGTCTAATTCATCAACAAATCCACTAGATATAACAGCTTTAAATCAAAAAGATATTAAAGATACCTATACAATGCAAGTAAAGAACACATACCAGAAGGTGCTAGAAGAAGGAATCGAACAATACAGAAGAGAAAATCCTGATGAAAATGTAACAATGAAATGGCAATGCAAAAAGAAAAGCATACTAGAAACTTGCGACACCTTACCCAAAAGAGAAAAGAACAAAAAAAAAATGAATAACTAACACCATCTTAGAAAAAATGGAAGAAAGGAGACAAGCGAAGAACACTGCCCAATACAATAAAATAGATAATGAGATACGCAAAATATGCAAAAAGGCAAAAGAAGACTGGCTCAGCCAAAAATGTATAGATATAGAAACAATGGAAAGCAAACAAGACTTAAGAGGAATGCACACTGAAATAAAGAGAATGACTAATAAAAATAAAAAAGCCACAGAAGGTGGATGCATTGCAGACAAAAAAGGAAAAATGTTAACAAACAATAAGGATATTATAGATAGATGGCAGGAATATATAACAGAACTATTTCAGGACCAAGGGGACAAGAAACCAGTTATAAAATGTACATCAGGCCATAAAATCTTAAAATCTGAGGTGGGAAAAGCTATAAAAACAATGAAAAAGGGAAAAGCAGCAGGACCTAACAGCATACAGATAGAGATGATACAGGCACTAGAAGATTTTGGCATTGAATTGATTACAGACATATGCAACGACATATACCACACAGGATACATACCAAATGAACTAAAAACATCAAATTTCATTACATTGCCTAAAAAGAATTGTGCATTTGAATGCAGTGACTTTAGAACAATAAGCTTAATGAGCCATGTTACAAAAATCTTTCTAAAAGTTATACAAGGAATGATTCAGAATAAAATCAATACTGAATTAGATGAGCAGCAATTTGGATTTAGGAAAAATAGTGTGACAAAAGAAGCTATATTCTGCATGACAACATTAATCGAAAAGTACACAGAAGTAAACAAACCAATATATGCCTGCTTCATAGACTACACCAAAGCTTTTGATAGAGTACACCACAAACAACTTATAGAATGCCTATAAGAGATACATCTAGATGACATGGACATACGACTAATATGTAATCTATACTGGGAGCAAACATCAATAATAAAAAATAACAAAAAAACTCTACACCCATTACAAATATAAAAAGAGGAGTAAGACAGGGATGCATCCTATCACCAAGCTTGTTCAATCTATACACTGAGCAAATCTTTAAAAACATCATAGAGATGCCAGGCCTACAAATTAATGGAAAGATAATCAATAACCTAAGATATGCTGACGATACTGTACTACTAGCAGAAAATCCTAAAGATCTAAAACAATTACTTAATGAAATAAACATGACAAGCAAAAAATATGGACTAGATATGAATATCAAAAAGACTAAAACTATGATCATAAACAAAGAAGATACTCAAAACCCACAAGTGGATATCAAAATTGAAGGAATAGACCTGGAGACAGTTCAGAACTACAACTACCTTGGACATACTATAACCAGTGATGGAAAATATACAACTGAAATAAACAAAAGAGTAGGAATGGCAGAAAGTAATTTTAATGTCATGAAGAACATACTAACATCAAAACAAATAACACCAGGGCTAAAACTAAGAATAGCAAAATGTTATATCTTCTCAATATTCCTATATGGTGCAGAAACATGGACATTAGAGAAGAGAACAGAACAGAGATTTCAAGCCTTTAAAATGTTGATATATAGAAGAATGGGTAGAATTGGGTGGAAGGAAAATAAAATAAACGATGAAGTCTTAAAACAACTAAAAATGAAAAGATAACTACTAAGCACAATTCAAACAAGTCAAATGCTAATTTTGGACCATGTTAAACGACACAACAGCCTACTAAAAGTAATCCTGGAGGGGAAAACACAAGGTAAAAGATGCAGAGGCAGACCAAGACTAACATGGATGAGTAACATCAAAAGATGGACAAATCAGACTATGACAACCTGCACCATCAAAGCAAGAGACAGAGCAGAATGGCGCTCCATGGTAGCCAACCTTCGTTGCGGAGAAGGCACTCGATGATTATGATGAATCTGTCATAAGTGGGACTATAGCGAGTATTTTTAAAAGTAATCTTTGTCATAAATGGGTACTACAGAGAGTATTTTAATGAGTAATCTATGTCAGAAGTGGGACTATAGAGAGTATTTTAATAAGTAAGCTGTGTCATAAGTGGGTCTATAGAGAGTATTTTAATAAGTAAGCTATGTCATAAGTGGGATCACAAAAGGTATCTATTTGGTAAGTTATGCCACCCATGAGAATACATAGAGTATCCTTATTTAGTAAGTTATGTGACACAAGAGAATACATAGAGTATCCTTATTTAGTAAGTTATGTGACACATGAGAATACATAGAGTATCCTTATTTAGTAAGTTATGTGACACATGAGAATACATAGAGTATC